>VZRN01004035.1:2332732-2356977 GCA_013397935.1 Dasyornis broadbenti | reverse complement strand
GCTGCTGTTGTTTTTGTTTGTTGTTGGGGGGTTTTTTGTGGTTTTTTGGGTGGTTTTTTGTTGTTTTGTTTTGTTTTGTTGTTGTTGGGTTTTTCCCCCTGTTTTATTGGTGGAGAGAAGAATAAGGAAGGCAATTTAGAAGGATTTAAGTGCAGTACACTGATTCTGTGCACCCTTACCCTAAACACAGCTTCTTTCCTTTTCTTCCCCGTAGCTGTCGAAGCTCTTTGTGGTGAAATGCATTAATTACGAATGCATCCTTCTTTTGCCACTCTCATAAATTGCTTACCATTTTCCAAACTATGGATGCTTGCTGTTTCAATTGCCAGTCACTGCTGTTATATGATTTTTTTTTTAAAGCATGTAATTAAATAATAAATAGCCTAAGGTCAAGGCTGCTGTACACTTTCAGTGTAGTAACTATGCTAAAATTTCGGGTGCTTTTAGGATCAGGAGACCTTTTTCATCAACCATGAGAAGTGTTTGGGAACATCTGTACATTAACATACACACAGCAATATTGCAATTTGTATCTCAGGCAGAATTTGTGCATTAATCACCAGTTTTTCGTTCTGTACTCAGCTCTTCAGTGGGATGTTGCACCTTAATAATTATGTTGCCTGTAGAAATGGGTAAGAGAGGCTGATTAACAAGCCTCTGCATCATATTATCATATAGAGCAATTCAGACTACAAAGAACCCCTGGAAATCATCTGGTGGAGACCTTCAGTGAAAGCAGGGCCAGCCTCAAGGGTAAATTCAAGTTCAGTGCAAGGTAACCTGATCCTTCAGGACTTCAAGGTCATGTGTGAATGAAACATCAATTTAAAACCTGCTCTGTGTCAGGGAATTAATCCACAAACACCAGAGGTTTATGTCTAAAAAGGAGACACAGGAGTCCTGTAACTTTATTTGAATAAAGGGAGAGGTCATGGGACAGTTTACCCATGGGATCTCTCAAATTGTTAGAGGACGCAGCCTCTTTTTATCCCAATTTCCCAGTCACAGTTCCCTCTCTCTTGCTCCGTTGGCTGAGGTACTCAGGAGGTACAGACTTCCCGAACTGCCCAATACAAACCCCTTCTAATGTACATCCCACCCCCTTTTGTTTTCTTTGTGTCTCTGCTCTTTTTCTCTAAATCCAGGGATTTAACACTGCCTTGGGTGAGTAACAGCCTGTGTCAATTCACGGAATTCCTATGGAATTCGTGGTTCCTCCCATTGCTTCTTTCACCTACAGCACCAGGCCTGATCTACCAGCAGCCTCACAGTTTGTTTGTAAAGACCTCTCCCTCTCGTTCCTTCTCCCTCTCGTTCCTTCTCCCTCTCGTTCCTTCTCCCTCTCGTTCCTTCTCCCTCTCGTTCCTTTCCCCTGCTACAGGAAAAGGCAGGCTGAAGCAAGGACTCACTGGCGCTGTCTAACACGGAACAGCCCCGCTGCCACTCTTGAGGAGCTGGACAGGCATTAATGTGCGCACAGGGGCTTTAGGGTTTCTCTCCAGGACAATCTGTCACGGCTTCAGAAGGACAATTTTCAAACACTCTTTCCACATACCTGCTATTTCTCAGGTTTTCTGCCATGGCTGTGGATCACATCCTTTCCTCCAACTGCAAACATTTTTGCTTCTTCTTAAGGAAAAGTATGCAATAGTTTTTAATTATTTATCCATAAATGTAATTTTTACGTTTTACACCAACTACGAAATCTTAAGAAAATTGCACAGAGTTCTCCTTATAATCTGTCCCTATTGAGAAATTGTTGTTTCGAAAAAGTACAGTTTTGTTTTTATTTAACTATATTTGCATTATATTCTGTATTTTCCAGTATATTAGACCACACCTTTCAAAGTCCCCAACTCTACTCTCATCACCCACAATGCCTGATGTATATTGAGAATAAAATCCCTTGCTCAAAGAATATTAAATATATCTATATATTTAAAACCTCAAGTCTTACAGGAAACAGAAAAGAAGAAAACCAAGTCATATCATAAAGAAGCCTCCAGTATAAAGCAACACCACTCTGTTATGACAGAGAGTATTTTAGTTAGTTTAAATATGTGATAATGATTTGAACGATATGTAGATCAATATTAAAACTACAAAATATGCATTACAGGCTGATAAAACACAAGATGAATCACATACAATAGCATCGTTTAAGGAAATTATTTTCCCCTGCATTACACTGATAGAAATGAAGATCAGTTCTGTGAAACCAGCAGAGATGTGGTGCGTGAGCAATGAACCAAGTCCAACATTACTTTAATCTAGTCAGCAGTTTTTTCCCCCATTACCAGACTTACCCTGCATTATCTCCAAACAGAAGGGACAAAGCAGAAAATGATCACCTGTTGGTGATATTGGTGACTAACAGCACCCCCATCATACCAATTATTTTAAATACTTTAATGCAATCCTTCGTAAGTCACTACATAGAATCAACAGATGGAAAGAAAAAAAACCCAGGCAAAAAGCTGAGAAGAAATACGTGCACGGAGTCTCTGCTGAGCTTGTTTGACCCAATGTGACATTTCTTGGTAAAGGAGCAAAGTAATCCCAGAAGGACTTGGTAAAGAATCTTCCACGACTCCAGGCAAAGCATCATAAGAGAATATACCAAAACCAAGAGGAAAGCAACAGAGAAGCAGAGGTACTCACAATGAAGCAAGAATGGGTCCAAGTGATGCCTTTTGACTAAATCATGTGCTTGTTCCTTGTCCTGGGAGCTTTGCTGGATCCTTGGCCCAGTCACAGCCTCTTTAGCTGAGCTCAAGCAATGAACAGCGAAAATTGTCCCTAAACCAGACAGCAGATAAAAATCCTGAACATTTTTTGCAATAAGAAAAATGCAAGATTTGTCCTTTTTTGTGCTTTCGTGTCTGCAACATGTAAAACTGGCATCAAAGGAATTGACTGTGCCTACAGGGCTGGTAAAGAGCTGGAACCTTTGGGTTTAAAACATGGAGACAAATCACCCAATCTTCCCACACTGACGACATTTGTGCTGTGCTGTGTCAGTCCAGTTCCTTTGCTGTACACAGCCAGTTACTGCTGTGGCTCACCAGAAAAACTGGTTTTTTCTTGCCTCAGTTCTTATTTTAACCAAAATAACTGTTCTGGGAAGTTGCTACATAAATTCAGAGAATAGCATCTTTCTGGAAACAGCACTGAACTAATGTCCTGAGAGTATTGGAGGCATTTGTCATTAGAGATTACATCTTGTGTAGGTGTTGCACAGTGTCCATGCTAACACTGCCATAATTAAAAAACACGGCCTCATCTCCTTTGTTTTGCTGCAGAAAAGCTAACCTGCTACTCACGCTACCCAGTTCAATCCTGCTGACATATCCCCCACTTAATTTTTCTTCTAAATTGCCACTTTACTGCTGCTAAATAGAGTACAACTTGCCCTCTGCCTTTATTTCAATATTCCACCGAAGAAAATGGGAAATAGTAAAATATTAAACCTCTAGACATGTTTTTTTCTAAAACTTTAATAAATTGCTTCAATAATATTACCGAAATATGTCTCGGGGTTTAAAAAGTTAAACAAATTATTCTATTGCTTTCTACAGGTGTTACAAACAGTTCTAGAAAGCGACTGAATGCTCTTGGTCATATTCTTTTGATTAACAAGTGTTAATTCACTTCTTCAGGAAGCTCAACACCTGGGCTGCTTCCAAACCCCAGGCCTTGTGCTTAGGGTTGTGATATTTCTCTAAAGCAAAACCTGGGATGGAGCAGTTTGAAGCACCTCCCTGCTGACAACTACACATGCTAAGCACACATGCAGAAAGGTTTTTTTGTCTCCTTGCATTGGTCTGAGCTCTGCTCTCAGGAGTGACAGAAAATGAATTAATCCCTCTCTCTCTCTCTCTCCTATTCGACTTTGTGCCCGTCTCTCTGGCCCATTCCTACACAGGGAGCTTTAACAGAAACCAATTCACTGGGCCTGTTAAAGGCATATTCCCATTCTCTGCTCATTTTAGTTACCCCGCTTGTGAAAGTGGATTATAAAGAGAAGCAAGAGTGAAAATGAAAACCAAAAGGAGATTAATGCAGCTGCATTCAAGGAGCAGAGCCTTGAAGATTGCACATCCCCGTTCCTTGGTGTGATGTTATGAGATGCTTTGACCTAACACACCACATTATTTATAAATTATACTGAATATGCACTATGATATATTTGAAAAGATGCCATTAAAGGAACTTCACACATGGGAAGGGCATATAGGCTTTTTGATCAGAAAGAGAGGGCATTTGCATTAAAATAAAAAAAGTCTCAAATCTTAGTTGGAGATGTAGAAAAAAAATAATAAAAAATTCATTCGCTTATTGATAAGAGAAGTTGCATTTTCATAAGGTTCTTCTTCCAGTATCATGAGCAGAGTTTTGAAAGAGGCCTGGACCATGTGTCTGATTAGTCATTAGACTCATGCTTTTGACAAAGGTAGTTTTCCTTGTGGTCTCTCTGAACTTTTGAGTTTTCCGTATTAGAAAGTCTAATATAAATACAGTAGAACCTTGATATTATCCATTTTACTTCTTAATGATTTTTAAAACACTTTGCGTTATGTGATGTTTCTCATTTATGAAACAAAAAATATTAAAATGAATGAAGCAATAAATGTAAGCTTTAAGAGGTTAATGGCATAATAGCAAAGGGAAAGGGAATTCAGAAGGAAAATAATGAAAGCGCTTCTACAAAAATAATACAAATACAAAGCTTCCAGGAGCTTTGTAATATACTGGGGGAGGAAGGAAATCAAGCACTGCCAACAAGTCACAGGTACCCAGCTTGACAGAGAGTGAAAACGTTGCCAAGAGGAAGTGATAATGGTTTTGTATCCATAATTCATTCACCTCGAGGGATGCAGGATTATGTAATGCAGTGGCACCGCTGAATCCTGGTTCATTAGTGAGCCCTACAGAGCATTCTCCGCACTCAGAAGTTGGGGAAGTGCATGAGACACGGAGCCACTTTGTAAATTACTGCCTCCCGTTCTCCTGACAGCGCTGGGTGCTCTCAGGGTTTGAAGTTCAGTCTCATCCCAGCGGTGAGACAGGGTGAAAGTCGGAGCGACAGCTCAATCAGCATTGCAGGGGCCAATCAGAAAGAGCGGGATTAATCACACCGGTGTTGAAAGAAGGGAAAATGAAGGAGCAGATGCACTTCCCACCTGATCATTAGTTTGTGGTAACACAAAGGGTGATGGAAGCTTGAAGGAAACACAGATAAAAGTGGCAGTAATAAAAATTGGCACGGATGAAATACGGGACTCAGAATAGGGAGGTGAGAATTGGAAGAGTTCAGGAGGAACAGCAATTAAAGAAGGTGAGAGAGAGTGTGTGTGTTTAAAGAAGAGTGGGCATAGACGTGGCTAGTGAAGGGAAAAAGGGTGGGGAGAAACCAAAGCTAAGGCCAACAAATTAACAGTGTTGCACTGTAATGAAAATAGAAGAAAGAAAAATCAATTTGGGAAGTGACAGATTATTGGGGGGTGGGGTTGGTATTTTAAAATGGAGAATTAATCCTAAAATTTTAAAGAGGGAAGTTCAACACAAATGAGAAAGAAGGAAATGAGGTGTGGAGTGGCCAAGAAAAATTAGTGGTACCCAATCCAAATTAAAATACACCTTTGATCTGCTCTGAGCATAAAGCCTTAGAAGATGTTTCTTTCCTATACATAATCCCACATTTTCCAGTTGGAGACGTGCACACGTAAGTCATCATGGAAACCAGCGTGATTCACCTTCCCTCCGTCCCAACCATGAGAAAACATGTGGCACACTCCTGATGCTTCCAAGACGTACCTATGTGAGTTTTATGCCACAGCAATGACACTAAAATGTGAGATCTCTGGCTTTGAGAGCTGGGGTTGGGTGCAGATGAAAGGACCCAATTGTTCTGCAGACCCTTGGGACTCCAGGGAGAAGATATTTGTGTTATCCCTGGCCTTCCTGCCGTTCGGGATAAACTGCAGTGGCTCAGAGAAGGTGCAATGGACACGTGCCCTTCCTCAAAAGCCATGGCCTGACTTTTCACTCCCAATTCACCCAAACCCACAGGTGCAGTCGTGAGGCTCCATGAGGGCACTCAAGAAACCCCAGGGCAGGAGGGCTGATGGCCTCAGAAAGCCTTGGGGCCACCAGGGAGGCCCAGAGGGGGCTCAGGATGGCTGTGCTGGGGGTCCCACGGCACTGGGGAAGGTGCTGAAGCTGAGACCCCAAATCCCAAGTTTGTACAAATTTGTACAAATCCCAATTTGTCACTGCAGCACTGTACAAAACAGGGAGCAGACAGCACACGTTTCACATTCATGTATTTGGAAATTACCAAAATCAAAGCAATGCTAATATTTTGATAAGCTAAACAAGCACATGTAGGTGCTTGAAAGGCTTTATTTTTATTCATTTTATTTTTAACAGTGCCAAGGAAAGTGACTTTCTTCAAGTTCCATGTACTTTCTAGTAACAAACGCTACTGAAGTGAGTCTGTGCCAGCCACACACAAAAAAATCCACTTAGTGGCTCTCCCCAGTCTGGGGTAACAAGAATTACTCACACACCAGGAAAAAAAAAAAAATCTGTTCAGTGCTTTGAAAACAACTAAAACTAGGAATAACTCATTCTGAATACTCTGTTTTTCCCATCCAAGCATGGCAAGCTCTGTACATGTACTCTCTAATACAGAATTTGGAAAAAAACCAACAATGTATCAACCGGGTACCTCATGAGATGGAGGAGGATCAGATACCCCGTGATGAACATCTCCAAGCAGCACGGAAAGAAAATGCACTTTCAAAAACATAAAATGCTTGCACTGTGTTAACATCTCATGACCAGCCAAAGGTCTGGGAAAGCTCCTTTGCCCATCAATCTGGGCCTGCCTTCAAACTGCTTCCAGCTTTGCTTAATTGCTCTCTTCCTGTAAGTGCTTGACAGTTTGACAGAGACTGCATTCCTGAGTAATCTGGGCTTTTTGTTTGGTTACAATGAGGTTTAGGGTGTGGTTAATAAAGGGAAATTGGGAAGGAATACTCTGCGTTGAAATACTGGCACACAGTGACACAGAAAGGGATTATTAATGAGTACAAACAACTGACATGAATTCTCAGTGGCAGCACTTTAGAGCCGTGTCCTTGAAATTGAAATCCTGAAATTTCACCTCACAGAAAAATAACCTGGTTTGCACCGTGGGCTTGAATGTAGTGGAAAGAGAAAAATCTTTTGGTATCATCCCTGACCATGGACAAAAGGGGAAATACGAAAGACTGAACTGAAAACTAAGGATAAAGCACTTGGCTCCCTCTGCTTCTCTTTTATTTAACTGTGGGCATCCAGTTGCTGTCTCTCAGAGCCGCTGAAGTGCCTGGGACATTCACAGCACCGCAGCCTCCCCCTGCCCCGTCACTGTGTCCCGGCCATGGCCCAGCCAGGTCCCAACAAGGACACACAGTGCCCCCAGCATTCCTGGTTACTCTCCTCACCCGGCTCAGGCACATCTGGCCTGCAGAGTCCTGCGGAAATGTTGTGCTTACAGCGCAGGGAGCTCAGCAGGGATCACCAGCAGGAGTGAGACGCTGCTAATTGAGCACTTCCCAATAACTGATGGATGTTAATCAAGTCTCCCCGAAGAAGGGCATCAGCAGCAACACTGACAGCTCTGTACACAAGAAACAAGAGGCAACCGAGCAGCAGAGTTGGGAGAAGTATTAATGACACTGCTTTTAGCTGCTCTGAATACAAACCACGCACAGCTTTTGTCCAAACACATGTGTGACAAGGCGACACCTTAAATTACAAGAAGGAGAATCGGATTTTTCAAATTGCTGTGATTTGAAGAATCTGGTTCTATTAAAACAAGCAAAGCTCAAGGGAAACCCATTACTAAATGTCCATGTATTGGGGTCAATGATAAGCTCTTGTAGGAAAACTAAGCTATCAGTTTCCCTTTGGACAGAGAGTGTTAACATAAGAATTCTTAAAGAGTTGTTTGATGAAATATAACCCCTCAGATAAGAGAAAGCTACACAGAACCATTATCTTCATTGACGTGATAAGACAATATGTAATGGTCAAAAATGAACACTTTCAGAAGGACCTGTTTTATACAGAAATAGATCACTATGGCAAGCTTTGGCTGTTGAATTGCTAATAATTTTAAATTAATCTTTGACAACTACTAGAGTATTTTCCTGTGTGTTTTTCCAGCATGTGATGAAGTAGGGGGTTTGGATACACGATGGCTGGTGGCATAAAAGAAAAAACACTGTATGCACGAGGTCCTCTAAGAGCACAGCCTAAAGTACTGCACTGGATTTTAGAGCTGACAATCTTTTGGTTTGTACCTGGATCTGTGACTATGGGTGTTCAAATCTTCTCTTTTGTCTCAGACCAAATGATCTAAGATGCCTTTACCTGAGTTACTGGAGAAATTCTTGCTGTCACCCTGGGAATTTTGCCCATCTTGGAATGAAGGACAGGTTTTTTTAAAGCCACTGCCATCTTGACTGGTGGCTTCAATTGTTGTTTTCTGGAAATCCCTATGGATTTTTTCTTTTTGATTATTATAATTCTTGACTGTAGTTCTTTCTTTTAGAGACTGAGAATTCATGGTGCCTATTAAAATGGGCAAACTGCCCAAAACTCCACAGATGCCGCCATGAACTCCTATGGTTTTATAAAGGCAGATATCTTCTTTAATAGTTAATGAATAGAAATGGATAGAATAATCTGAATATCAGGACTGTCAAAGAGACCTTTTCAGTATCTTTAGTAGCAACTACACTGTTTTTAAGTGGAATGACTCAATCTTGGTCAGCCTCTTCGTGTTATTTTGGGACCACAGCACTGCCCAGTCTTTCCAGAAATCGCTTGTTGGTTTTCATCACGGCTGTCTTCACTCAAGTAGCAAATCAAAACAACTTTGCAATACAAGACAATGGCATTGCTGCCCTGTCGGTAGCTGCTAGAACTCGAGTGTCCTCCAGCTGCAGCCCAGAAATCGCTCCTCGCGTGTGCCTTTGCAGCAAGTCTGTGTTCTAAGCTGCTGCATTGTGTATTCAGTGCAGAGCATATTCATGGTTATCCTGACCACACATTTGGATTACAAAGGATGTTCCCTTGCCATGCTTGGATTACTTTAATTTACCAGTGAGTTTACCCAACTCAAGCTGTTGAATATATAACCTGCCAGAGCAGGCTGCCTGGAACTGGTGAAGATGAGATGACCACGATTCAACATCTCTGAGTTCTTACTGCACATAATCTCGTGCTCTTTCACAAGCAGATGCTCAGCACCCTGAAACACAGATGCCAGGGCAAAGGCACAGTCGAGGCTCACGGAGGGGCTGGAGCTGGGGCCAAGCAGCTGCTCCAGGCTCCCAGCGCAGCCCAGGCCCAGCTGAGCCAGGGGATGAAGCTGATCCACTCACCATCCTACTTGTGTGTGAAGCAGCGTTCCTCACCACCTGCTAAATATCCTTAGCACACACTTCATGTTTGGGAAAGAAAGGCAGGCTCTGGCACTGCCCTTAGGTGGTTGGAACCTGCCAGGGGCTCCTCAGTGATCCAGGCAATGAGATGAACTGAGGACTCTATTTACTGGCTCTCCTACCGTCTGTGGACAGCCAGAAAGGAACACAGAGCTGTTCCCCGGCTGATAAATTGTCTGAGATCGACCATTTTGGTCACAAAGGGCAAATCTCTCCACTGAGGTACTGGGGACCAACAAGAATACGATTTTAAGCATCAACAATTTCTCTTTTTCCCCTTAGTATAAATTAATAATACTGGTTATATAACCATGTCATTATTTTAGGAAAGCATTAATGCTGTCTCTTACTGTACTGGCTCTTTTATTGCTGCTTCAGATTTAATTGTAATTCTGATCTAAATTTTAAAAGCCTTCAATCTGCTAGGAAAACCTGGCATGGGGGTACATCTCGTGACACTCTCGCCTCCCTCTCTCTTTCCCAAAATTCTCATCATCCCCAGACTCTCGCAGCCCTTCCCTCCTTGCATTTACTGTCATACCACAGAAGTGTCAGCACAGAGGGTTTAACCATCATCTTCTGAGTCAGCAGCCCTGAAGAACTTTTTCTCACACGAAAGCCACGCTGGCTCGTGCCACGTCACCGCAGCCCCTCACCTCTCATTTCACCACCACAAGGGCCGCGTTTAGAAAAGCAAAGCGAGTCAGAGTTGCAAAGATCAGTGTCAAGCAGAGCGTGTGGCTTATCACATCCGCTCATGCCAGTCAGCAAAACCAGCAGCAGTGCAGGCTCTAATTGATTCATGAGGCTCAGTCTACACAGCAAGAAGGTGTTGCCTAAGCAAACACCAATCCTACACTCACCAAATCCACTTTTTTCCAGATACAGGAAAATATAGAGAGTAGCTGAGCCAGTACTAAGGAAAGAAAAACATTAAATAAGGCTGTAAGCCTGCAAGAGAATTAGGCAGAACTGTAAAGTACACTTGGGAATTCTTTCTTCCACAAAAAAGCCCCAACGTGTTTATGTCATCGAGACACTAAGTAGATTTCTTTGCGGAAAAACTGTTACTTTATCTGAGTAAACATGTCAGTCAAAAACAACAACCAGCAATTTACAAAAATGATGCTCGATTATTTAACACCGAAAGAGTTACATTCCACAGGGAGAAGTGTTTTCATTTGCACACTGGATCTAGAGCAGGTTTAGGCTGAGATGGAGCACACACAACAAAAATACTGTGGGTAGTGCTAATTCAGCAAAACTCCCCAGGCCTAGGGCTGCCTTTTAAAGTGTGTTTGGCTGTGGTTCCACTGTGTGGCTCTCTGCCACATCCAGCTCCTCACTCCGTGTATCTTCCAACACATCTTCTAAAGAGGAAGAGGTTTCCTCAAGGGAAAAGAGATTCCCCTTCTTTTTCGCAGAATAACACAAATGCTTAGAGTAAGCTAGGCTTTAGCTTTGCAGATCCTCGAGAACTCCTGTTTATTTCACTGTGCTCAGCACATCACCTGATTAGGCTTCAAATCATTAAAAATAGCTGCACACAAAAGGAAATGATGGAATTACACATTGCTCCCCTGTTACTGAGGTTTTGATTACTGCAGGCTAATTTTCTCATTGTACTTTCGTGGGGTTTCTCCTAACTTAAAATTCTTTTAAGGTAGCCTGTGTTGAGGGAATTATCTTGTTTTTCAAAGCAAATTTCAGCTGATTACTAAGTATTTACATACCGTAATTTGAATGTCTAATTATACAATTAGTGTAAATACATGTAATATGGTTTATTTTTCACAAAAGCTGATAAGGTGCATTGCTTTTTGCATTGCAGTGTTTTGAGCTCTTCATTGCTTCTAATACACAATCCAAAAATTCACTCTGAAAGCTTCCAGTCAAAGCTGTTTATTTATCAGTTAACAGTTTCCAAGTGATTCGAAACACACTTCATACCATAAACCAAAAAAAGGCATGTGCCCTCTTCCTGCAGGCTAGGGCTTGCAAACACACCTTCCATTCCTAAATGTAGGAGTTGCCTTAAAGCGCTTCATTTTTTCCTGGCAGGACTTCGGGGCACATTTGTGTGCACCTTAAACCCCCCAGCACTGTGTGAGAATTCACCTTTTATCTGCAGTGCCACATCGCTGCTGGCCCAACAGACATTTCCACCTAACTTGTATTGACATTTATCATGATACCCTCGATGAAATACGGAAAAGTGCACTTGGGAAGATGAACGGAGACAATGCCCCTCCAGTCCTAAAGCTGCTCCCTTTTTAAGCAGCTCCAGAGAACAACTTCCTAATAAGAGGGCAGGAAAATGCTCCCTCAGTCTCAGCTGCTGAAGCAACAATGCATCAGCACCGAGCTGCAGAGAGCTGCCAGCCTCCTTTGCTCCTCCTCAAAAATCTCTAACATCTTTCCTCAATAAAACTTTACTAAATCCAGGCTTCAAATGTAAGAGTATTTCCTTCAGTTTTACAGAATTTAATCTGTTAGCAGAGAAAAATTTAAGTGTTTGTGAACAGACATTTGCACTCCCTTGCCTCATCCATTCCCCGTGGCTGAGCAGGACACACTTCCAAATTTTTTTTTCAGAACTTGATTTTATTTTAATTAAGCCTATGGAGATTGTATTTAAACAATGTGGAAAGATCAATTATGTGACAAATATTTCTGAATTATATTTTATAAACAGATTTCATTATCTATGTTTCCTTAACCTGGTATTCACCTCACAGTGGAAAACGACTTCAATAGGATATTGGATTTTAGAGCACCTTAGAAAACAGCATCAAGACTTCATGAGACTGAGTCTCCTGTTGTCAACATGAAGCTTCAACTTTAGCAGCTGTTCCCCCCGTGTCTTTTATGGAAACTTCCTTCACAGAAATTAATTTAAAATGAAAACTAAACCCAAGGACCTGGGCACTGACCTCCACGCCAGCACTAAGAGCTGTGAGCCCTGTTTTCCTCATGTGTACCCTAGATTTGTCTATCCTTGATTACACTGAAAAATATCCCGAGAGTAAGATGAAAGACAGGACTGCTTTACATTTACTTTCTATTCTTACTAAAAACCAGGACACCATCAAACCACAGTAAAAAACTTAGTCTTTCATACTGCTAAATCTAGCCTGTGAAATTAGTGTGAAAAAAAAACAAACACACACAAAAAAAAAAAAAAAAAAAGACAGAAAAAGAATATTTATTTCATAAATACACTGCACCACATCTGAATAATTTCAAAACTACATCTCCTAAAGTCTGGGCCCAGCAATAGAATATAGCCAAGTTATTAAAGATGCCGAACATATACTTAATTTTCAGCTTATTTTTATGCCCCCCTGGCCTCAGTGAGATTTAAGGACACGTTTAAATTTTCTATTTAATCAAGACCTCATTTATGAGGATAATGATGCCTTTACAGCGTGTATTTTTCTACTGTAAGATGCAACACACAACCCAAATGTGAGGAATATCATCTTTGGCAGCATCCCCTGAGGGAGTCTGGATCTATAAACACATGGATGTAATGCGTTTGTTAAGGCAATTCTTCTTCCATTCTCTGACAGTTATAATATAAATAACATTTTCTCCTTAGGAAGCAATCCAAATACAATCAAACCAGTGTATTAATATCTGTTAAAGTAATCCTCCACTTGGTAACTGGTTTAGAAGCCCGGTTTGTGGGAGGCTGTGAGAAGCTGGACACAGACACGAGGTAGGAGCTGCACATCTCATGGCACAGACCTGGCAGTGCTGGGACCGCTCCGGTCCATCTCGAGCTCCCCGGCCATGGGAGGCAGAGATGTCCGTCTGCCAGCCTGTGACAGATGCTTACACATCTTTCTTTAGCTCTAAGCTGCTCTTTACCCTTCCAGTTTGCTCTCAGACAAGTCAGGAGCCTCATCCCAAAACCTGGCCAGAGGGGAAGGCAGAATGCGGTTCCTGGTCTGGATGTGGGACAGGGGCCACGTCCAGCCCAGGCGTCCAAGTGCCACCAGCTCCCATCCTCTGCCACTTCAAAGCACTTCAGCCCCTCAGAAAATCTAAGCCAGGCTCTCAGGTCTAGTTAAGTGAGGCTGGAAAAATCTCTCGTGTATCAGCCAGAATGAATGGATTCAGGCTGTATCAAAATGAAATAACTCACAAATAAACACAGCCACACCAGGCACTCATTTGTGTGTGCTGCACTGACAGATATTCAGAAGAGCGTGACAAAAGAGCCAGAACTGGGCCTGGGTTCAGAGGAACGCAAGGAATCCCTAAGATGGCTTTTCCCCAAAAACTTTCCAGTTAATCAGGAAATACACAGAAGCACAGAATCAACAGATTGGAAAATTCAGCAAAAGATCCAGAAGTTGGAAAAAATGTGGGTTGCGAATATTTGTTCAAATTAATATTCTGGCAGCTACATTTTGAACAAGATGTAATTTGTATAAGGCACCTTCTGTTAAATTTGTGGCACAGAACTACGAGGACCAATCCAACTTGAAATCAAACCATGGATTTGCATCAGTACATCTATTTACCCTAACTCCCAGGCCTAAACGACTGAGAATGAGATTTTCAAAATTAGAGAATGCAGATAAACGCTTAAAAAAAAAAAATATTTCCTTCAAAAATGAGAGATGCATTTTACGTCTCCAAGGAAAATCAAGTAAAAGGACCTGCCTAAGTCTTGAACCATGCTCTGACAGCCTTTGTTCTATATATTAATTTTGTACAACACATAAATTCATGGCTAGCAATGAAGTTTTAGGAGCAGACTTAAGAAAAGGGCTAATCTATCAGCTGTGTTGACAAGTTTGTATTTCGAGAGATGAAGGCAGAGGTATTAATCTGTCAAAATCAAAGCCAAGGATGATGCTCACTTCTGCAGAATGACTGAATCAAAATTTTTCAGCCGTGTGTATTATTTTTGAGTACTTACTACAAAGTTAAATCACTTTAAGAAGGGTATGTAGCACAGCAGTGACAAAATAACCTGATGGTGAAATACAGCTGGTAAACTATAACTGAAAGGAAAATGACTGACTGACCGCTCCTGGTACAATATGGAAACCAATGGGAAAATAAGACTCATGAATTTTAGAACAAAACAAAAAAAACCTCAGCAAAATTATTTTCACTTTATTGCAACACTTATGCACACAACAAACATTATTTCAGTTCTGATCCATGTTTTACAGATCTCAGATTTTGCTCCTGGTGTTATCAACACCATCAGACACATTGGTTATGCTCGATAAAACTGGCCAATACCTGGGAATCTCAGCAGCTCCTTCCTTTCCCATCAGAGACGGGGATTATTCAGAGCTATCCTCAGCTGTTCTGTGGCACAAACATTATATTCCAAACTCCACAAACCAGAAGGGTTTTCACAACCAGTGTTTTAGACAGCAGCATTTCGAATGTCAGGCAGGCTTCAGAGGCCACCCAGCATCAGCTGCAGGAGCTTTGGGAGCAGCACCTCTGAGTGCAGCCACAGCCCCGGGCCACTGCCAGGTCAATCAGCAGCACAGTTGGCCCAAACTCGTGTTTTATGTGCTCACTGAGGCACCTGGATGTCACAGCGGGCACACACCTGCTCTGGAATCCAAAACTGCAAAACTCGTTTGAGCTCTGATGGAAAGCACGCTGTATATCTGATACCTGCTTCTTTTCCCTCGATACAAATAGCTTTGCTAACCAGTGGCAAGTTATCACAATCCAAACAGCTTTTGCATTTTAACAATCAGGTAGTCTGATTATTATAGTAAGATTAGAGAGAAAACATTTCCAGGCCGCCACAGCAGAGGAATTTGGATAATCCTAAAGACACCCCTGAAAGTTCTACCGAAGAGATCAACAGGTCTGTAAGATCTGTGGAGGCTGTGTTGGAGACCAGGCTTTGGGAGAACTGTACTCAACCTCCTCTGTTGCTAAATAGAAATTTAGTTATTCTACAAGCAGGAGGAATTATCCAGTCACTTTAAGTGACTTTAAGTAGGAAAAGGGCCCCAGATCAATTCCATTTTAACTAACTTTATCTAAAAACACTCCTGTCAGACTCATTGAGTCTGCACTACAGTCAAACAAGATGTTCTGTTTTCCAAGCATGTGATTTCTTTCTACCACACGTGAAACCTTCTTTTATCTCATCAAGGAGCATAAAGAAAAAACCACTTATGGAAGATACATTGTGAAGGATACGAAGTCGCACGAATGACTTTAGAAAAAAATTGCTTTATATTGTTCTGTTTGACATATAATTCTTTTTCCTCTTCATGGGTAATCTGTAAAAGAATTTCTAAACAAAGTTTTATCATGAACTCATCAGTATGCATATTCTGTGCTCACATTTAGTATCTATTTATAAAATCAATTCTGTTCTGGGCTTTGACAAACAAAACTGAAATGCAGCTGTGCGACATGTTGATAATTTTCATTAGTTCTCAAAAGCCTCAACAGAAATTACAATCTTACTTGTTCTGACCAAATAACCCTGGAGAAGCCTCAGGAAAGGTGACTTTTCCATGTGATCTTATTTGTTAATGGAAGAAAAGAAGGGGCAGGAAAGAAGTGGATAAAAATTGAAAGTCAAATGACGAAAATTTAAAAATCACAGATGTACACACTTGAAGCTGTGCTGACTAGAGAGTCTTCAGCATCGCTGTCAGAGACAAATATATATTGAATTACCCTTGCATTATTTGCACATCCTTTATTACACTGGAGGAGTGTTTGCTCAAATTTTGAATGAGCTTGTTGTTTGAAAATCTGAAAACCTCGTGGTATTAAATATAAAGAACCAAAATTCAGCAACTACATTTCTGAACAAACATAAGCATATCCGGTGCGTAAAGAAATTAAAAAGAAAAAAAGAGTTTACAATGACTCTTTTTTGAGAGTTACGTCACAGTAAACACTTGAAAACTAAATCTTCACAGAAAAAGAAACAAATTAATTGAATCATTTAATTGTCTTTAAGTAACAGACTATGAAGTAATTAAATAAAATCAATGTTTATATCTCCTTTTCCTCTGTTTGGTATGTTCAAACTTTGATGGTTGTTCTACTTTTCCCTGACTTACATGTGGCGGTAGGGGTGTGGTAATTTTGTTTCCTTGGAGCACAATGCTTTGTAAATTCTGCTCAAGAGCCACCTGCTTTACCTTTCTTCCTAGGAAGATTTGTTGATTAAAAGATCAGTCTGAAGTATTTCTAGGCATCATAGCTACAGAAGAGTTGCCAAAAAATGGATAACAAAAATGTCCTAATTAAACAGTCATAATTTAAAATATTAAATGTTCAGTCTTTTGGGTTTTTTTTTTTCCCCTAGGGTTCTATTTCATTAATTCCCCTGGCTAAACGTGAGTCCTAGAGCAAACAAAGTCTCTGAGGGTACGACAGAAGCAAAATTCTTCTAAAGCCGCCCAGGGCAGCTCTTTCCAAAGGCAGCTCTGAAGCAGCAGCTGGGCAATGGCAGCGGCACTCGCAGGTTCCAGGGTGCGTGGGGCTCAGTACAGAAGAGCTCTCAGAATTCACCGCCCAATCCTTTACACAGCGCAGGCGTTTTCTTACAGAAGTCCCTTGCAAAAATGAAACGCCGTTTCATAACGCGAAGTAAATATTTTTTCAATTGTCTTCATTTTCTAAATGTAACACCATACAGGAAGTTTGTTGGCTTTTCCCTTTTTTGATCCACGTGAAATGCCCCTTCAATTTGTACATTTTCGTGCAAACTGCTGTTTCTTTAATTCCATAAGAGAGATAATGAGGACTGGTTCCTCTGTAATTCTAGTGTGATATTTTCCTGGGTGGTTTTCAAAGTACACAGTATGTAATTAGGGATAATGCAGACAGTTCCTTTGTTTTATGGAGGATACTCTTTTTTTTTTTTTTTTTTTTTTTTTTTGGGGTTTTGGGTTTGTTTTTTTTTTTGCTGAGTAAATGCTATGTGATTGGACGTGGAGTGGAGAGGGAATTGATGCCTTTTCACCTGTGGTTATTTACACTTTAACAACTCTGACAATATCTAATTTTAAACCAAGTCCTGCAGAATATTTAGAGAGAGCAAAGATTTCTTCAACCCAGATGCAAATAATTTCGAGAAGAATGGCAATTAGGAAACAGATCACTGCTCAAATCTTCCTCCAGGACAGCTGACATAAGCCAGCAAGAGCCACTTATGAACTGCAAAAAGCAAAATCTGAGTAAAAAGCTCACTCTTGATCAGCAGCATCACTTCACTGCGCCTATTCGGCCACACTCTTGAAGATAAAACAGAGCATTCTCCTCACTTTCAGTGAAAAAATGACTGTGTTCAGCAGCTCTGAAAATCAGGATAACACTGAATGAGTGCTTTTGACATAATTATTGGGTATAAAAAGCCTACACTGAATAGCAAAATATGCTTTTGTGAAAAAAAAAAATCACAACAGCGTGCTCGTGCGATTTCTCTTTGCACAACAGAGCGGCAACAAGTGCCTGCGAGCAGCTCTGGGAAGTGCAGCCCCCGGTGTTGTGCTGCTCATGATTTCCGTGCATCCTTACCAAAAAGGTGTAATCCTTGCACGTTTGTGCTCAGAGACCAGCAGAAAGCAGCATTCACGACGTGTGGTTGTGGATTCACAGCCTTCTTGTAACTGCGGTTGTGCTTAAAGATCTACTGTGAAGAAAAAGTGCTAGAAAACGCCAAGCCTGTTCATCTCGTGCAAATCGTTATGTGAACATTTAATCAGGAAACGTGGGAGAAGAATGTTAAAAACTGCTGCTGTTATTACACAAAATTCACGCGCAGTTATTTGGGAAACATCCCCCAGATCACTCATCACTTAAGGACCTATTTCCACTTTTCCCCCTCCATTCGCCTTCCTTCACCTCACTTTGCTTTGTGTTTGCTGATGCATTTCCTTTAAACTGAGAGGACGAAAGCCCTGCCATCAATGCTCTCCAGAGATGTAAAACCCTATTGATGAGCATCCCTTTGCAGTCCTGGAGGCCTTCAAATACACACAGAGCGGGGATCTCTACGATCCACCCCTTGGACCCGTTAGCGTTGCCATTTTTTTCTCATGACATTTAGTTGTTTGAATTTTGTTTGATATCAGAAAAAGAAATGTCTAAGCACTACTCTCGTGGAAGTTTGTATGTACACTGGAAGAGAAAAAGGGAATATTGTTATCCTCAGGAATAATATAACTTTAGCTTGTAGGTATTACCAGTGTAATTAATGTTGAAACAAATTCTTTAACAGTAAGTATTAATAAAATAATCCATATTAATAATAGATCGTTTCACTCCTTTGTGGAAATTTAAAAATAACCCTTACGTATTGCTTATTCATTTTTTGTTTTGGTTTTAAAAAGTCAAGAAAAAGGTTCTGTTTCCTGTACGTGCTATATTCTGAGTATTTTTAGTGGGAAATTAAAAAAAATTAATAAATTCTCAAGGTTTTATTCTAAAGTCATTGTTAATGGGATTCAGGCTACTAAAGGACCAGACCTTTTCTCAAAACTTTTATGCTGAGTATTTTGGCCTTGATCCATCATGGCATGAAGACTCAATTTACAAAATTATTCTAACGTAAACAATACTGAATGCCACTTGTAAATTTACAGGAAAGTCAGGATCATCGTTACATTTACCAAGTTATCAGCAAAAAAATGTACTGCTAGAAATCAATGTTTTCAAAAGACTTCGCAAAATTTCAGATTTCCCTTAAAACCTCTGGTTTATAAATATTCCTTTAACCATTCCTTTCTTGATTTACTACAAGCTGAAATCCTGTCCCTGTCATTCAGGGGAGAAAAACCCTCTCCAAAGCCTGGAATACTTGTTTTCCATGAATTTTACAGTACCTGAAATGCAGAAGACCTGCCAAACCATGTCTACACAAAAGGCAAGAATAACTTAGTAACAAATTTATTTCAAGAAAGGTAAAAATACAACTTAGTCTGCTGCCTCCTTGCTTGAAATTTATGTTCGGTTACTGTCCAAGCACACCACAGAGGAACTTCTCTGAACGGGAAATGAAGAGCACAAGCACCATCTGAGAACAGACTCCTACAGACCTCCTGCACATTATCTCTGCAAATGCCAACATCTTAGCCTACCTATTTCTCAAGTTAAACTGCCAGACCAGTGACTCATTCTCTTAAATGAAATGCAATCAAATTAAACCATACTTTTATCATTTGTCCACCATCTAGATTAAAAGATTCACTTCTACAATCTTAAACTGCTGCCATGGAACAGATCACTGGGGGAAAAAAAAAAATACAGTTTTACCTACTGCAGATCCTTATTTGTAAAAAGTTTGCCAAAGGCTTTTTTCCATTTTCCAGTAGTCCCACAATGCTACGGATTTTCATCCCCACATTTAACAACAGTACATTTCCCCTAAATAGTAAATTTGCTTCTTTAAAGAGGTTTGCCACCTGTTTGGGCGCAGTTTCTACACTATGACAGTCATTTAGGGGAAAAGAGGTGCGATTTTTTAGCATTCAAACGAAAACACCTGATGCCCACATCTTACACCTTTAGGTTTTACAAAACAGTTTCTGGTACTAATTTCTGGTGAGAGGGTCTGAAAGTCAGAGGTGGATGTGAGCTGTGTGTGAACAGGGCCTGAGGCTGATTCCATCCAGGTGCTGCCTGACACCACGGAGGCAATCCCACAAAACTAAATCTGAGGCTGAACAGTTGATCAAGAGAGTGGAATTAATGAGATACTCGTTAAACCTGTTGTAATAAAAATGCAAGGATCCTAAAAAGGGAAAAAGCAGCTCACAATCAGGAATGGGGGGACCAGCGCCTGCCACATGCGTTATTGCTGCAGGCAAGAGGCAGACTGTGCAGCGTGGGGCTGCTGACAAGGAGCAGAGTTTATATAAAATAAAGTTTGTAAGAAGCAGACTGAGCTGAATCAAAGTCCTCTTGTGTTTAAGATGAGAGCAAATAAACCACTGGGCCATTGAAGAAGTCATGAAGCCCTGTGATTTTTGCCATCCAAACCTCCTATTTGTCATCGCAACGTTAACAATGTGGTACGTGAAATCTGTATTTATTGTGCTTTTTAGACGAGATGTCTCTGTCTCAACAAAAGATAAAAAATGAAGAACATTACCTATGGCATTCACTTTCATGCAGCCTACAGCTGGTAAATCCAAAGCTGAAAACAAACATCCAAAACCTTGCTAAGTTCTTTAGGCTTACAGGAAACCAACAGTGGAAACGCAGCGAGAGAGATCGAACTTGCAATTGAGATATCCGTGCAGGATGAAATACAGATTTTGGAAGGAGCTTGACAGAGCTGCCTACGAACAGAACACATGTATTTCACAAAGCAACAATCAAAATGCTGTGTGCCTGAATTAATTGCTTTGGGGCCAGGACATCACTCACGGGTTGAAACAAGAGGCAGACAATGCATTGAGAATATCATCAATAGAGAACAGACTCATATCCCTCAGGAATACATTCAGTGAAATACATGGCTTTTTATTCCAAAATTCAGGCTAACTTCAAGTCAGTTATTAACAGAGCACTTCAGATTTAAAAACTGGCAACGTTTGCCTCATTTTAAAGAAGGTTGTTAAACTTTTCCAATCAGTTCACAGTGCACAGTTCTGTTCTGTGATCACCCTTGTCATGCTGACAATGACAAAAAAAGGACACATATCAGAAATTCAAGGAAGGGTACTGCTTCTTTAAAGGCAAAAACAAAATAGGAAAAGGGAAAAAAAAAAAAAGGCGGGGGAGAAGTAAGGAGGGAATAGGGAAAAGTAATATGGAAAAGAAATAAAAGGAAAAGAAGAGGGAACTATCTTGATGTCATAAAATTTAAAAAGCTTGGTTTAATGTTAATGCCTCAACAAATTCAGAGACCTCTCAGAGGTTTGTGGCTTGAAGATATCTTACACACAACAGCCAGGAAGCTCCCAGGAAAACAAATCAGAGCAGCAGCAAAGGGCAAGGTGTGCAGTTGTCTCAGCTACTGGAAACGGAGGGACCGGCCATCAGTGCGAGTATTTGGGTGAAAGAAAGAGATGCCCTTGCGGATCCTCTGAGTGGAGCAACGAGATGAGGCTCCCACTGATACGAGAGCTGTAAAGCACTAGGAGAACACTTTGCAGAGATGAAGTGTCATCACCACACACGGCTCCACGGCTGGCTGATTTTGGAGAGGCTGGCTCGTGTTGAGCTGCTGCTCTTGTGAGCTGTCTGTCCGTTAAACACCGCACAGCGCCGAGGGCTCTGAAATTTGCACACCTCGGGGGAAACGGAGCAGAGCCACGCAGATCAGGAGGTGGAAGCACACAGAGGTGGAAGCCAAACTGAAGCAATGAATGCCAAATGTGAAGGGAATGATAATGCATTTACACCAACGTCTGCATAAACGTCTGTAATCCCTTCCCTTGTGCTCGTTCAGGGCCATCAGAACAATGAGATTCAGTAACAGGGATGGTAAAAGCAAAGTGAGGGCAGTAGTATAAAACAGAATTAGAAGAAAGCACCCAAAACTACTTTTCAGCATGGGTTTGACTGACATTTTTGGTAACGTGGAGGAACATAAATATTGATTTCTTCCCCACTATTATTTGATTTGCCCACTCCAAAGACATTTGTTTGTGTTTTAAGAAATCAACACATTTCAGTACTATCTGTATGAAAGGACAGCAAACAGAAAGAGCGAATGGTGAAAAATGCCCCACCTGGAATACAAACCAGATTTAAAAGGGCTTACAACGAGGCTCAATGGCTGTGTGTATAAATGTAGGGAACAACTTCTGGTCCTGGAAATGACATAAACTCTCTGAAAAGTCATCACACCTTCCCAGAGAGAGCTGCAAACTGACCCCTCCANACTACTGCTAAAGTCTTTATACATGGTTTTGCAACACGGTAACTCCACAGCCTCGTCACCCGCTCTGCCCGCAAACATCCAGAGAATCTGGAACTGGTTCAGCGGCTGGAGGGTCAGTGCCTTCACACTGCACCTTGACTTGGCAGAGGAGCACATTCAACTCCTTATAACACAGCCCTCATCCCACAGAAACCAGCAGTGCACAGGGCAGCCCTGCACAAATCACCGGGGCTTTGTTATTAATAAAAACTATCTTGGGATTTGGACTACATTCCTAAACTCTGCCAGAATAAGCATTCCATAAGGAGAAAACAAACAAACAAACAAACTTATGTTTATTCATCTTTAGGAGATGCCAACGT
The DNA here is from genome assembly GCA_013397935.1 of Dasyornis broadbenti. Lineage (NCBI taxonomy): Eukaryota > Metazoa > Chordata > Aves > Passeriformes > Dasyornithidae > Dasyornis > Dasyornis broadbenti. The sequence continues at coordinate 2,334,262 of VZRN01004035.1, read as the reverse complement.
GTTGACAAAAATATGAATAATCAGAAAACTCACCATCCAGTGTCAGAATGAGAATACCATATACTGCTGATGGATTAATTATGTTTTTTCTAAGCTATTCAGATAATTAGACATACTAAGTTCAGCACTATTTTTGCAATGATAATGGACTTGTTTTGCTGTGGTCTATTTAACAAACTGTTGGATGCTTTCTCTAAAGCTTGTTTACATTCCTGTACATCCTATCTTGATTGATATTCTCTCCTTTGGATTACAGCGTCATGCCAGCAACACCACTGAAACAGCTCAAGACAATACAAACCTCGTTTTTCGGAGCCTCTGCAATAAATCAGGCCACAGTAACTCTTTAGATCCTTTCGAAATCGAAATGCAGCACACGGTGCCAAATAACTTCTTTTTAATTTTGTACACAAACCCCCTCATACATGAGAGAGCCCCGAACACAAAGGCTTTCATTCAGCAAAATGTTTCAGAGCTGCTGTTTCAGAGTAGTTAGAGCTGTTCAAAACTGCGTGTAACCTCAACATATGGAACACTCACCCAATGCACAAAGAAACAGAACAAAATTTCGATATTTTCAGTTTCAATGCTCGTAAGAAACACATTTGAACTCAGGCACACACATGCACGAAGAACCTGATCCTACTGGGCGAGTTCTTACCCTTTTACCGAGTCAGCTTTTAAAGATGCAATATTTACTGGACTGAAGTCCCACCAATCCCAACAACCTGTCTTGCAGCACATCAGTCTTTGCATTTCTGCTACCAAAAGAGGAGCGCAGGAGGCACCAGACAGGCTCAGCCCCCAGCACTGGCTGCTCTGAAACATGGGAACCTTTAAAGAGAAGCTTTTATACGGCTTCAGACTTCCTTGTGCTTGCTCAAAATCCGATTAAACAAACTGTATCTGTGTCAATAAATCTGGCCTGCCACAGAGATCTCATGCACAAGGAATATCTGCATGCCCAATTTTGTTTAAAACACACATGTGTATATTTGTAGTCATTTGCGTTGTCTGGCTGCAACAAAAATAAACAAAAATTGCACAGCATTTTTGAAAGAGCACAAACACTGAACGGCAGTATTCTTCAAAGTGAAAGTGCCTATTAGCCCACACATTATCTCAAAACATGGCTTTGTTGTGAACACGCTACAAATGAGGAGAATCAAAATATTAAATTTAGCAGAAAGAAGTCTAGAATTATATAATTAAACGCTGCTTCTTTCCTTCTGGGTACCATGACTCACAATGTGCAAATGTATTATGCAAAATAAGATTAAAACAGAATCTGCATTTTACCCTTGGGTTCATTCAATAGTCAAGAGGAGTTAGAAAAGAAGAAGTTAATTTAGGATGAAAATAAAGCATTTAAAAATAATTTTTTTCATATTGTCCTTCAAAGATCAATCCATACACAGACTTGAAAAGAACAGTACGTCTCTTGCAGTGGAGGGACATTTAAATCTACATTTTCATTTGTATCAGACATCCCTAGAGTCCTCCAGAGACTGTTTGCTTGCTTTGTCTAAA
>VZRN01004035.1:2271634-2332683 GCA_013397935.1 Dasyornis broadbenti | reverse complement strand
AAAAAAGAGGGGGAGAAAGGAGAAAAATGAAAGAGGACTTAACCATACTCTCAATTAAATGCATTATTGGAACATAAATAAGAGATCTGAATGGTAACTTGCCTATCTTAGCCCTGTGAGTATGGCATTTCCAAAGTTATGATTCTGTGGGTTGGAAGGGATTACACAGCACCAAATCACCTTATGTAAGCAAAATTTTAGATGAATATCCATTGTTTATATTTTTTTTTATAATCCCAAGACATAAAATTGCATCTATGCCTCATCTTTTTTTAAAGTTGTTTGTTTTTTATTAATCCCTCATGCAAATTAGATATGAAGATTTATTTATTTATTTATAACATTCACCCAAATCAGCTTTGCTGGTTTATTCTTGTAGCTTACAGTTCAGCTCGAGATTAATTTTCTCCGGGGATTCGTGTTCTCTGTCCGTAACAGCTTTGCTTCTCTAAGCAATGCACTGACTCTGCACCAGACTGGGATTGCAGCTCATTCCTGGGCTCTTTATTGGCAAATGTTCATCTGCAGGTGGTAATTAAACACTGGATCGCGTGAAATGATATTCGCCTCCTTCACGGGCAAACCTCAGCTCTGTCCTTGCGTTACCCTTGAGTCTCCGAGAAGGAATTGTGCTGATGCACATGAGGGCTGACACGCTGAGCATGAGATTGCACAGCGGTTTTGGCCAATTTAAGCGAGGGTTCCACCAGAACACCCTCCCTGACTCTTTGTGCCCTTCCCTTGGGCTACTTCTGTGCTTTTACAAGCACGCCGTGATTTAGCTCATCCTCCTCACCACACAGCCTCTCTCCCTGGCAATTCTTTGATTATATCCATGCCCTAAATTCTCTCCACGTCCAGTCACTAGATTGTCACTATACAGAAAAGGTGAAAACACCGTTTAAAGGCAGAAAAAATGTAAGGCGGGACTGTTCTGGGCCTGGGCACCCTGAGGATCACTTAACTTGAGCTGGTGCTTGCTGGGATCCGGAGCCAATGTTTGAGCAACGCAGAAAGAGAAGACTGAGACAGTGAACGGTACTGAAGCCGTGGCTGAGGCTGAGGCGTTCAGAAAGTGTCTCAAACCATGGCCCTGCGATAGGCTCTGTTAAACACAACTTGTGTACCCAGCTTTCTCTGTAGTTACCCATTTTGGTTTGCGCGAATCCAGCTCCTCCAGTGCCAGGCAGCAAAACACGGCTCTCAGTCAGCGGACTCGTATTTTCACTTTTCCATCTACAAGCAATTCAGCTGCAGAGAGCAATTAAAAATAATAAACATTTCCAGTGTTTTTCTCTTCCCTCCTTAGGGGAATTAAACCGCTGCTGACACAGGAGGAAATGAATTGCTCTTGACTGCAGCTAACACCTCGTAAGTGCTTGGAAGCCTTCTGGTGATCGTGACCCTCAGATAAAATGTCCGGTGTGAATGGGCATCTACCACTCTGTAAACAAGCCACAAAAATGTCTTCATTATTTATGGGAATAGAATGCGTCACCACCCTTGTCATCTGGATTTCTCACCTCAAATGACTTTTTTGAAACTCAAAACTCCAGTCAAATATAATTCATATCACAAAGCCATCTAAATGGCATGAATAGACATATTTGTTCAAAGTCTCTCAAAAGTCACTGGTGATAGAAAAATCAAGTAATCTTTATGCTCCAGGTCCTGGTATCTCTTGCTAAAAGGCATTAAAAGAAAAAAAATAATCAATCAAGGTTATTACACCTATGTACAATTTGTGGTGTGGTATTTTCCTTTATAGCATTTTGAATCTTCCACCTCCTCAGAACAATGGACCTCAGAAAATAATATGAGAGGAAACATTCAGAAAATAATATGAGAGGAAACATTTCTCTTGCTTTCAAGAACATAATTTCAGAAGCGATTTCAGAAGTGATTCATTGAAATTAGCGCAGAACGGAAAAGAGCTGGGATAAAAGATGAAAATGGCCATTCTATTTGCTTTGTATTGATTCTGCCATAATCTCTGTGTAGAGACTACACATGTGTGGGCCATGGGAAGTGAGTGCATGAATGGGACATCAAAATTATGCAGCAGTACTTAAAATCTACTGTTCTTTGCTCTATAGACTGCTGCATATGTATCTGGGAGATGCTCATCTGCTCTGCACGTCTGATTCCGGCAAAAGAACACACTGCTGCTATTATTCCCTTTTTTTCCCGCTCCCAATTTTCACAAATTGTTTTAATGAGACAGTTGACTTCTAAGCTTCACAAAATCGAAGTCAGATGAATTTTCTATTCATATAAATATCTATCAGAGGAGAAACTTGAGTAACTGGAGTCTTCTCAGTCCCTGAATTCGGGTAGAAAGCTACACAGCTTGAACTGGTTTGCTGACATTTGCCATTGGAAACTTGAGGGTGTTTTCCCCAGTTAGGAGAGCGAAAGAAAAAGAAATCAAACTCAGATGCTTACGTCTCAACACCAAAATGAAGCACTGACCTCAACATCTCTGCTGAACCCCTCAGGAGCAGAGGGGCTGACAGACTGCACCATCTCTCCTCTGGGCCAACGTGCAATGCCCAGGAGCGCATTATTAAAAGATTAGTAAATGTTTCTCTGAGCCTGACGTCACTTTTAAGTAAATTGTGTTTCTTCTCCTTTACTCTCTCCTTGCCCGCTCCGTTTAATAATGATTTAATTCAGAAAACGCTCAAGGATCGAAAAGACATCAGACACCTTACTCACCTATAATACAAACTTGCAAACATGCGGGGGCACCAATAAACGCCAAACAGCTCTCTTAAGGCAGCCAGACTGCAGGTGTCCTGGGAAAGCAGCACGGCCACAGCCACACCACAGCACACAGCATCTCATGTCCTGGATCAAAAGCCTCAATGAGCCAGGAGGGGCAGAGCACTGCACCCCGACTGCAGGGAAAAATTGGGCTCTGTGTGTGTTCTTGTAAGGCATACACATGAAAAATCAACCTCTCTTTAGTCAAAGTGTCACCATGGAGGCAGTTTTAAGTCATGTTAGCTCTTCAAAGATTTAAAAAGTCAACTTTATTGACTTTTTTTTTTCGACTTTCGCCCTTCTGATAAATCTTATTTGGTGGGAAGAGCTGCCTCCTTTCTACTGAGCAAAGTAACGGTTACAAAGATTTAAATATCAAAATCTGTTTGCTAAAAATTTGATCTTAAAGGCTTTTCTTCTGCACAATTTCTTTGAAACGAAAACAGACTTTTACCCGAGAAAGGACCAATATTTAGCATCAACCTCTACCTTCCTAGCTGCATTTGAAGGAGGCAGGCAGCTTTTTCTTTGCTTTTCAGGAAAACTCTCAAGCACAGATTTAGGATAGCTGCTCCCGAAGCTTCCTCTGAAGCCTCAAAACAAGCACCATCTGCTGTGGTGCAGTGGAGATTCAGTTTCTCTTCTGAAGTCGCTATCACAGCACCTGACAAACAACCAGGCACAAAAGAACAGCAACAGTTCTTTCTCACTTTTGTTTTGCTATAAAGCACGAGGAGTGAAAACACTGCTCAGTCTTCACCAGCTTTGTGATTCATTTTATAAAACAGGTAAGACAGAGGCCTGCTTCAGCAGATAAAACATTAATCCTTCCACCTCCAGGACAGATGTTTTGTCCAACACGAGCTGCTAAACAAACGGAATTCGGCGTTCTGCTCTGTGATCGCAGCTCGTATCAGAAACCCAATCGCCAGGCAGCAGCCAGAGCAATCAGCAGCCTTTGGAAGAGGCTCAGCCTGAAGCTCTCACGGGCTGTGGATCCTCTGCCAGCCCGGGATGGGTGTGGAGCAGGAGGAGGGCACAGGTTAATAGCAATGCAATGTAATGACAGCGCACGTTTCTGACCACATGCATAGGATCTGGTTGGAGGAACAAAAAGTCACAACTCTCTTTTTTCACCGTTACTCTGACCTTCACTGTCCCACTCACTCCAGGAAGGGAAGTAGTAAATGGAAAAAAAGGAAGAAAATTAAAATGTTGAAGCAGTTACAGTCCCATATATGGCCTTTAGAAATTTAGATTTTAAGTACTGAAAGAGGTTGCACGCATAAAGGCCTGACAGTTGTAAACACAAACACTTTATAGATATCAAATGAAATATACTTGTAGAAAGCTTTCCAATGAAATCTTAACCACAAGCAGCCTCTGCACATTTTGAACTGTCTGTCAGCAACAGAAAATTCAGAATTTTGATCAGAGCTCAGCTTTTTGAAGACATTTACTCTGAAACATTCTCTCTCCCATAAGCTATATGCCTTGTTTGTCAATGAGTCAGCTCCTGTTAATAAGTCATGCAAAATGATGCAGATTGAAGTTATGCAAAGAAAATTATCTTTCTTGAAACTACTGTGTTAGCTGATTTGCCTACTTAACATGTTATGACAGCTTCAAGATCTTGAAACTGTCTAGAGATATACACAAACCATTAAAAACTCCAAGAAAAGCTGCATTTGAAATAATAGCAAGTGTCAAAATATCTCGGCAAACGTAGGGCAATAAAATATTAATAACAAAACAGCTGTTTAACGGCAGCCTACCAAACCCTTACAACATGTTGATGTTATTTAGAAGTGAGGCTGTGTCGTATTTGGAAAACGATGTCCTATGGCTCTCCAGGACGTTTTAAATACACATTTGGGAAAAAAAAAAAAAAGAATAAAGAAGAGAGGAAAATAAAGCCTATTTAACTATATTTAAATTCAACCAGTGTAGAAGTAAAACTGACAACTTACTTAGCTATAAAGCTTTCTTTGTGCACTGACTCTTGACAGCCTTCAAGAAACTAAGAACAAATAATGCCTTATTCTGATGTTAACACCTTTGTTACCTGTCAAGGATTTCTGTTTGTTGGTTGCTTCGTTTTGAAATAGCAAACCCACAACAGCAGGCGGAGGACACCCCTGCTTTCCACGCAGGTTGAATCAGCTTAAGGAGGTATCTGTGACCTTCAGAAAGAAGATACAAACTTCAGATGGCACCCTGAGTGTCTGGATTGTTCTGCAGGATTAAGAGTCATCGGAATAAATGGATTTTTTTAATGGTCTCTGATTTTGGAAATATTGTAAATATGTAAAACCTTTTTAATAAATTACGTGACAGGTTTAAGCACTTCAGGCTGAGCTGTAGTTGCAAAACTTCCAAGGCATGGAGTACTTCCATTTCTGAAAAAGGTTACCTCATCCTGGGTTTCACAGTTTGATTTTCTGGACTTTAAAAAAAGTAGGTAAAAAAAAAAAAAAAACCACCACAGCTATACCCCCTTTTTTTTTTTTTTTTTTTTTTTATTNTTTTTTTTTTTTTTTGAGTGCCATTTTCTTAATGAGAAATTGATGAATGATGACATCTGGCAAGAGAAAAAAAGCATATGGTCTAACTAGCTGTTTCTAGAGAGGTTAAAATCAGCTTTGCAATTTTCTGTGGTTGCCATTATGATTGACAGATCATCAAATAAATCACTCTTCTCCCCCTCTGTGCTGGTCCTCTGTACCATCAAAGACACCAGGGGGTAAATTTGCACTCTACTGTATGAGGGATTAGACACGCAAGATCCATTAACATAAATGGGATTTTTGCACCTAATTCCCCACACATCATGCTGAAAAATGTCGCCGTAGGATATAATATTCATGTTTTCTTCTTTATTCTATTTATAATTCTTAATTATTAATTTCTAGCATAATTGGGTTCTTCCAAAGAAAATTAAATGCTTGGTATGTTACCTAAAATATTGTTTAAGACCCCTTGGGCTTGATGTGGAAGACGACAGGGAGTGTGCACGCAGCGAATCCAAACCTCAAAGAAAGGAGGGTGCAAAAGGATTGATGATCATGCACCCAAACTGGCTCCTCAACAGCTTCTGCCCCAACCTCACCCATTCCAGCCCAACCCATCTCGTCCTCGCCTCTTTCAAAGAGTAACCAAAGTGGATGTAAGAGCTGAAAATCATAACAGAGGAAAGGGTGCTTAAAGCTAGCTAGAGTGTCTCTGGACCGACGGAATGGGACAAAAGGGTGCTGGAATTGAGACTTTTACCTTTCTAATCCCTCAAACTGTCAGCTAAAGGCAGGCTTTCTGAATTACTTAAATGCAGTCTGCTTCCATTCCTTTGCTTTGAGTGGAAATTCCAAAATTGATTTATCCAATTTCAATCTGCAGCAATTTTAAACATTGCATTTTGATAAATATGCAAATAATCAATTTGGGTTGCTCTACTTTTTTTTTTTTTTTTTTTCCTATGGGCTTAATGGCTACTCTGAAAAAAGTTTAATTCAACTGCATAGGCATAGAAATGAGATATGAAAAGTTGTTGCTCAGGACATGATTTGCTATCCTAAAACACTTCTGTACAGAACAGAGAACCCTTCCATAAGGAGACAACATCGTTCTTCACTTTTTTGTCTTAAACTGGCAAAGGCAGCAGAGCTGTTGAGACTGGAATTGTTGATGCTCAGCTGTTTGTCTACATTAAATCTTTGGTGTTGTCCAAAGAGTCAAAAAGAAACGTTCCTTTGTACTGAGGGGCTCAGAAAGAGAAGATAATAGACAAAGCTTCAGGAACAAATAAAATTATTAAAAAGAAAGTTTCATGCAGGAAGGTGGGTAGGGTTCAAGGGAAAAAAAATCACGTGAACAGCAACACAGAACTGAGGCTGTGTTTGCTATCACACAGCTTAAAATCTGATTAACTGAGAAGATATTAACAAACTGCCAGGGCAGACAAGGAATTCGTTGCCTTTCTTAGAGACTGGAGAATAACCAAGGCAAAGAATGCTGTAACAGTAAAGAGGATGTCAATGAAGGTGAAGCAAGCCAGGCAGACTTTTCACTGAGGGAGATACTGAGAGATTTTACCAGGCAAAAGGACAACTCCCAAACTGGCTTGCAGATCCGAACAAGAATTGTCTTTATCAGATAGGTGAGGAAGAAGAGGAAGGAGTGCTGGGAGATTATCAGCCTGTATTGTTTTGGCTGTGATTAATATTGAAAAAAACCATCAATGAAACACACCAGAGACAGAAAAACACAGGTGAAAGAGGAAAGGTCAGAACGGGAGTGTCGGTGTTACAACCTATTCAACGCATTTCAATGTCAAATATATAATTTAAAACTATAAGATACTATTTGGATCTTTATTTCCAGTGTTTTCTACTGCCTTTTCTTCTATACTATAAGAATTCACATTTTAAAAAGTGTAAATTCAAAGTCTAGACAAAGCATGTTCCTGTAAGAATGGTGTGAGCACAGAGCTGATTTGCTCACTTGGTCCTTTTCTGGCAAAGCCTGACAAACAGTCCCTCTGTTCCTAACAGCTCTGTTTTATGTAACAAGCTTGTTTTGAGCAGGTATTTTTGTAAGAAACACCTCTGTCTGTAAGGATTTCTCTAAGCGGTTCTGCTTACTGGTTAATCTAACAGCTTGGCACATCACTCCAGCAAACAGAGAAGGGAAGCCTGTACCCATCTGCTTCTTGTATGACAAGTTTTTATACAGAAACATATTTTCACATGGTGTAATGGGGCTTTTAATACTTCCCTTTTCTTAAGATTTTCATTTCTTTTTACTTTTCAGGAACATTGATTGAGAAAAAAAATAATCAAAGGCACTGCTCATGTTTACAGCATTTTATATGTGCAGGCCCCTCATATCTGACAAAGCCAATTATCCAAACAATGCTACCACCACCTTCATTTCTGCTGAACTGTATGTACTTTTTCCAATCACTCCTGAAATTACTGAGTGGGAGCTTTTTTGGATGACTTCTAAAATGGATATGGCCGTATTCGTCATCATTTCTCCCGGTTTCATTAGTCTGCATTTTTCTGTGATGAACAGAACGTGAAGTGACAGCTACATTTTTAATGTTTCCAGAACTCTGTTTTCATTTACCTAACAGCTTATGGTACTCCAGCTGAAGCTGAATTCCCCGTGAATTTGCTTTCTGTTTGCTACTGCTGGATCACAATGAACATAATTAATAAAACAGCACTAGGCAACTCAAACACCGTGTGTCAAACGCAGGGCGTGACAAACTGAGGCAAATGGATCCACTTTTATATCTATTGCTTGATGAAATGCCCAACAAGTTACCAGAGATGGTGCCAAGAGATTAAATCTTCTTGTTAATAGCATAGAAAAATCAATGTTACCTTCAAGACATTGCTGATAAAAGATTATAGAAATATTTTCTGGGTAGCAACTATGCCTGTTTTCCTTCTATGTTCTTTATTAGGAGATTCAAAATACTCTCAGTGACATAATTACTATAATTACTTTTATTTTTATAGATTCAAGTTTAAGAGTTTGTTTGTGTCTTCTGTTCCTTTGGGGGATATAGTTCCCTGGCACTTTGAAAAATTGGATTTCCAACAAGGGCTCAAAGTACATAGTGCATGTGGGAAGAGCGATCATTAGTTTAATTCATATGTAGGCATGTCAAATATCTGTGTGTGTGATCCGAGTTCCTTCACTGCAGTTTCCATTTGCTTGCCTCAGAACAAAACCAGGTAAGTCACCCAGACACTCAACATTAAATGTACGTTTTAAAACACAAAAGGAAAACGGTGAAGGTACTTGTGCGTGTAACTGCACTCTGAGGGCACTGTATGAAAACAGAATATATCATGCAGCTCATCCTACACATCTCAAATAAACTGCCTGCCTGTAAAGTTTTAAAAAAATGTGGCCTTCAGCATCTTTACGCTGTAATAACAAAGCTTGTGGTTTTATTGCAGTGTAGTTGAGTAGATGAACAATGCCTCCCTTAAAATGCCAAATGAAACTGCTATTTCCCAAGCATTGTTGTTCTTTCAATCTGATTCCAGCTCCCTTATCTACCGTGCTTTTCTCTGAGCAGATTATAATTGATCAGACTTATCAGCAATGTGGTACCTGGAGGTTATTGTTCCGTGAGCTCTGCTGGAAGGGCTCTTCCCCTGCCCCGAACTGGGAGCACTTCATGTGTGCTGCTTGTGGTGGCACCGGCCACTTCTGAGCTCTCAGTGCAGATTAACATCTCCTTTGTTCTCCCACTATCGCCTCCAGGTCTCTCAGTGCCGTTACTCCACAGTCATTTCCTCTCGGCTGTATGAGTTTTCATTTTCCCCTGATGAACTTTCCTATCTTCGTTATGAAATTTTACTACGATAATCTTTTGACGAGATATACAAAGCACCAAATAATCTCTCTTTTTTTTTTTTTTTCCAATTCCTGAACAAGAATGCTGAAAAGGAAGAACCCAAAAATCACCGTGTGAACTCTTTTACGAGTTTCTTTCTCTTTATCAGAAGAGGCACATTTTTGACAAGCTGTTTAAGTAGTTTCATAAATATTTTTGTCATAATTTATATTGGTAAAACACCCAAAACAATTTTCTTCAAATGAATTGCAGCCAATGCTGTAATTACAGCCAGTCAGGAGGGGCAAGTAGGATTTATTGTTGCTTTCATTACAGTGACAGGAGAGATACTGTTCCTCATTGTTCAGCGTAATTTTATCTCCATATTTAGATTTTCACTGTAGAATATTCCTATGTCATTGAAAAAAACCTAAAGCCAAAGTAATCCATCGAAAATATATATATAAAAAAAATTAGACTAATTGTCAAGATCATTACTGCCGATTTTGTGATACCGTGTGCCTGTTTCTTTATAGCACCGGCGAAGAAGCTAAATATATCTGATGCAGATATCTAAAGATTCAAAACCTGTTAACTGCTAATGAACATGAATTCGCCTCTTTTCTATAAATTGTGTTGCTAACTAATGAATGAAGGAGTTTTCCCACACCCTTTGGGCAATGACCACCCTGCAAACAGTCCCTCATATCATTGCTTTAAAAATCTATACTCTGAAACTTGGCAGCTTGCATAGGAAGGGATTATTTCATGGCTCTAAGTTATACACTTCAATTATTGAGACTTTTTTTTCAGGAAAACTGTGGAAGAAACCTCCAGTGTGGTTAAAATTACTGGGGAAATGCAGCTCCTCTTTCGTGGTTTGTTGCTCTATTCCGCAGCAGAATACACAAACAGTATCGTGTGTAGGCTTCTGCATAAAATGTAGCACCTTAAAACGGGCAGACTCCCTTTGAAAAGTTGTCGAGGATGCTGAAATCCAGCCAATCGTCAAAAACAACCCCAAAACAAAACCAAGCCATAAAGCAATCAGTAGTAATTGACTTGAAATTGATTTTTAAAGGTGAGGTATTTAAATTAAGTATCCCATTTAGCAATAGATTATTTCTTTCTAGGCCAATAAACAGAAGAAACAGGGCTAAATTATTTTAAATATTCAGGTTTTGCATAAATGTCTTTCATAAACAATGAGAATAATGTCATGTCTAAGACATTATAGCAAATATAATTTCTCCTCATTTAGTTCATAATATTTGCATTTCTGAACTGAATATAAACCCCACCGATTATAAAAGTAGTATTTTTGTGCTTAATTTGTGAGTAAAATATAATAATAATGATAATAATGATGATGATGATAGCAATAATAACAATAATAATAGTATTTAAAAACTCACATGAGGTGTTGATCTAAATGAGAGCCGAGTTTAGAATGAATGTAAAAATTTACTCAAGACACAGATCTGCCTATGTTGTTAATTGTGCAAAACAAACAAAATCCACCACCTAGTGCAGGACAGAAGCTGCTTCCTGTTCCGCAGAAGGGCACTGCAAGTTCGCACAGTGGATGGTTTTATTTCTTCGACTCTTGTGCACAACAGCTGTGCAAGATTGAAACTTGCACGGTGGAAACAGGAGTTGTTTTGTTCTCACGGTTGCGAAAACAGAATTGGAAATGTGAACACGTATGTCGCAAACAACTCAAAGGAAATAAACCCAGAGTATTCAAATCATGATTTCATACCTGTTAGCAGTTCACAGTGCTTTGTTTCCTGTTTGAGCGCACAGGATTATCTGTGCTGAGGCAGTATCTGATTTTCTCTCACTAAATCCTGTACTAACAAAAGAAGGGAAGATTCTGACCTAAAAAAAAATGGAGAATATTACCTTAAATGTGTTAGTAGTGCCTGACCTTTCAGACTTGGTTAAAGAATGGACAAAATGTCAAGCAAGATTTAAAGGAAGCTGAGAACTCCAGACAGGGCAGCTGGCAAGGATAAATCCAACATCAATGATAAAGACAAAGGTCAGGGGGCAAATATATGAAAATTACTTTGTACGAGTGAGGACAGCAATACTGTCACATCTGTCAGTTCTTTAGAGCATCTGAATAATAATTTCCCTTGGATCAGGACCCAAATGAGCCTTATAATGTGAGACTGTAATTCCCCTTTGGGTAAAAACCTCTTTAAACACGATGATAGCCTAAAGATTACTGGAACTGGAGTAAACAACATCACTTGGTCACCCAGAAGAACCGCACTGCAGCCAGCTCAGTGATGATAGAGTCCTTGTTAGCAGAATGCCCTCAAAATGAAACAGGCAATGCAGGACAGATGGACAGAAAGAGCTTCAGCAAATAAATCATTCAAAGTCATCAGAATTTGAAGACTGAAGTGGTTCCTTTCTGAGTCTGGGTATATAGAGAGGGGCTAAAAAGTTCTTTGCTGCGACAGAAGCTTTTAGCTCATGACCAGCTGAAGTGTGCATCCCCTTCCCTGCAGCAGCCTGTGAGCACAAGAGAAGGGAGAGATGTGTAATCTGCATCTGTACTCGAAAGATAAAAAAGGTAGAAACCTAGAAAGCTTAAAGTATTACTGTCGTGCAGCTCACACGAAATCGATGGCAGCAAAACTCCTCTGAGAGCTCCTGGTGACGCAGGAGCCTGGCCGGGGGAGAGGCCAACACGAGCTGGGAAAGTGAGGCAATTCTGGATGGGAGACTACTCCCTGTGAAAAGAACACCTTGATCCTTTGTAACATTGTTGGGGTCTTCACAAAAGGAAAGATGAGTACGAATGCCATTTAGAAAAGTACACACATGTTCAGTACTCAGATGATAAAACTGGCCCCTGACTGAAATGGAAATATATCAAAATAAGGACATGAATTACAATAACATAACTTTTTTTTCTGAACTCCTTAGCAAGATAAAAGCTCTGCATCCGATACATTTGCCCTTCCACATTTGTTTTTGCATTTCCCATGTCTGATGGCAAAGCACGCACACGTGATCCACCACTTTGCAGCAAAACAATCCATATTCATATCTGAGAGTGCATTATGTAATCCTGTCTTCAGATAATATAATTGTAATGTGAGGTGAAAAGTACTGAATAAATTAGTTATCCTGATAACTGTTTCTCTGTAAATGAAAGTCCAGAGGCACCACAACGCTAGGCGCAACATTCCGGCTAAAATGGGAATTGGAATTTTATGGAGTATTTTCACTGTCCTGGTGACATCAAATGGGGCTGGTCAATGTACAACACACCCTTAATATTATTTCCAAAAGTAAAAAGAATCTGATCATCTAAGATTCCTGTGCGAGTGTGTAGCATTAGCCAGGATTAAGCGTGGCCGTAACGGCTGGTGACATCCTCACGATTGTTATGAAGCTCTACCTTCACAGTCCTCACGCTGCCCGTGCAGAAGCAGCGCAATTCAAGAATTAGGGGAAAGCGTTTGACATTCATTTGTTAAATAACCTGTTTCTCAAATGGAACAATGGGTCAAGAGAAGTCAATTGCTGTTTACACATTTACCCAGCTGGATGACAGCTGCAGCCATAGGTAGAGCACGCACTTGCGTGAGGGGGGAAAGGCTGCCGAGAGTGGAGAAATAACCCTGGAATGGCCACAGCCATCTCTCTTCCCGGCTTTGTTTGGTGCCATCCTCCACCCTGCTCCCCCAGCCGCCTCCCCAGTGCCCAGGGGTTTGAGCAGCGTGGCAGAGGAGGTGATTTCACTGAGGAAAGCAGTGCAGTGCTGAGTTACCCTCCCCAAAGCGAGAGCCAGAGAGGCTGAGATTTGAACTTGCTGTAAGTGCCACATGCTGCCCTTGGCTCGGCCTGGAATGAGCTCTGCCTCTGGAGAGCGGCAAATCCCCATGGCCTGGGGCAGAAAAGTGAACAGAGAAGGATGTTGCTTGTTTTCATATCAGTACAGGGGTGTGTTTTGAGGAGAGGGCTGTAAAATTAGAGAAAAGTTGAGAGGTACAAGGGGAAAATTAAGAGAAGAGGAAAAGGAGAAGACAAGCTGTAGATCTAAGTGAGAAACAATGGGGAAAAAACCACGAGGGAATGAAATACTTGCAGTAGCAAGGAAGCAACGGGATAAGAAAGCTACTCTTCAGTTACTGTTTTACGTGGTTCTGTTTACCCAAAGCACAGAAATGAAACATAAAATGATCAACAGCCAAGAGAGGAAAGACTATTTATAGCCATCTATCAACGTGGAAAGTAAATTCAAGTTCATGTGGGAAGAAACATCAAACTTTCTAGCATTTAAAAAGTCAAGGTTAGATTATTTTAAATTAAATTTTAAATGCAGGTAAAATTTATAATTTGTTGTACAGCTGCTGACATTTTTGTTTTTCCCCAGACTCCCAGAGAGGCTAGAAGGCTTTATCTCAAAGAAGAGAGGGAAGACAGGAATCAAATTCTTCCTGAAAAGATGAATATGTAAAAACATTCAACCTGTGATATCTCTTGGTTCTGATCTCAATCTTAGCCTTTAAATCAGCACCACTCATTGGTATTGAGGAGAAGATATGGAATAGGAAGACAAATCACACAAATATGTGTGTGGAAGCAGTAAACCTAGACAAAACCATTTCTAGATGAACTAACAACCCTTCATGAATAATAAAGACCAGGATGCAGCCATAGAGTTGATTTCTATCACCAGTTCCTCTGTGTAGTCCTTTATATCAACAGAAAGTTATTTTTAAATACTTGAGCATTGTTTCTTCTTTGGTGCTGTTTTACACACCCTTTGATGTGTGTTTTACACACCCACTGATGCAGGATTAAACAAACCACATGGGGAAAAGGACAGGAAAGGCACTGGTCTCTGCCCACGAAGAGGTCTGGTGCCTTTAAATCACATTTTAATTTCAATTATAGTAAGGTTAAGAGTGGGACTCTGAAAAGTTCACGATAAACAACAGTTTCAGCTGTGATCATTTTATCTTAATGTCAGGGAGATTTTGTCCTAATGGATCAAATTTCATTTTGGTTCAGCACCTGCATGTTCCTTTAAGTCAAAGCATTGCACTGAAAGGCCTCTGACACCTGGGGTGAGGCTCTGAAAGGTTCCCTCAAGATCACAGCAGGCAAGACAGACACAGGCATCAAGTGTTACCTTTGGAATGCATGAAAAAATCCATATGACAAGTAATCAAAGCCAGGATAAAAATAAGCATCCATGGGCAGGTTTGTCACCCAATGTCAAAGCTGCCCCTTCTCGTGCACTGAGTCGCAGCTGCAACTGCAGCAAAGGCTTCCTTGTCGGGTTGACATTTCCCTTCCTTTCCTTACCCAGCAGAACAGCTGACTGCCTCACAAAAGCCTGGCTCAATGAAGATCCCTGGTCTTAGATTTTGGGATGATACCCACAAAACGCAAGTGGATCAAACACCACCGGAAGTTTCACACAAACTACTGATTCAAGCATGAACCTTACACAGGTATCACGCCTGAAGCCAGGTAATTTTTCGTTTGCTTCTTCATTCTTCCGCCAATCCTAAAGAGGAAGATCTGCTTAGGGCAGACTGTTTCAGGCACCAACCCCATGTCAAACGCTGGCAATCCCTGTTAATCACTCTAAGTGCATCCCTGATTTGTTTACCAGTGGAACTGCCACTTGTCAAAGAGCTCTCAGGGCTCTTGTTTACACGCTGCAGATGTAAATCACGATGTGACCGTGGCAATGTGACAGCAGCAAAACGTCCGAGCTCCTGTGAGGAGCCAGCGTGACAGGGAGCAGAACAGACCTGCCCTGTCGGTAATTCCTGACACCCAACACAGGTTGCCGATTTTAGCCATTATTTTTTCTGTTTTGCGTGAAATCGCTTCACTGATTTACAAATATAATCAGAGAGGAGAATCCACCTCACTTCACAGAGCTGTGGGTAACGCAACAAAAGCTGTCAAAGGAGAGAAAGGAACAGGGCCTTTGGAGATGACATTTTGTCCTGCCCGGTGATTTCACGAGTCCACCATGGTCTTTGGCAGGGAAAAGATGCATTGGTAACGTAACAGGGAGTAGACAAGGAGACAAAGATATTTTTAATTCTCTTCACCTTGTCTTCGTTAAGGAAAAATTCATTTTGTTTAAAAGCAAACATACTGACTTAGATACCTTCTCAAACTTTCACGCCATGAACACTTGAAAACTGTGCAAGAACAAAGACTCCAACCTGAACCAGGTCCACTGCAAACAAGAAAAAGAGACAGAGATATGGAAGAGGACATAAAACTGGTACAATAATTTTGTCAGGGCGACATAATAAATTGAAAAAACCTAGCAATTAACATGCATTTTCACTCTGTACAATTACCTTCTGTCACCGCTTAAACACCTTGTTAATACTTATTGAGACAGCAGTTTGATCCAAACCGATTGCTGCAAATCACAAAATCCTGTGATGGAAAATGGCTTCAGAGGCATGGGGGCACAGCTGGCGCTGAAACCCAGCTCAGCCCCAGTGACCCCTCTGGGCTCCAACCTGGCCTTCACAGGAAATGTACAGCTGGGGAAAAGGAACAGTGGGAGGTGATGACCTTTGAGTCCCCATTTTGAACCACATCTGCAGAGATCAAGGGAAGGATTTCTGGTATTTTACGTTCTCCAGCTGTGTTTCAAGGCTTGTTGACATTTTCTACTTTTTTGAAGAGAATTTGCATACAACCAAGAGTGCTAGGAATAGGCTTAATGGGTTTTCCCCGCTGTCTAGTGTTTCATTACTAATTACAAATTGGTCTAACTCTGGTGGAAGGTGTCCCTGCCCATGGCAGGGGAGTTGGAACTAAATGATCTTTATGATCTTTTCCAACCCAAATCATTCTATATTTCTGTGATTCTAGTTCACCATTCCAAATTCAATTTTTAAAAAGTATATGCTTTTAAAATAACTTAAAATTTGCCACTAGTGTGCCTCCAGAAACTTGACACCCACATATATAGAAAACACGATCATGAAACCATACCATGAGTTAATTTTATTTCTTTCAGTCCTCTTAAACATGAGGCCGTCAGCAGAAGCAGCTTTAACACAGATGCTTCAAATGCACCCACATTGAGTTGTGGATTATGAAAATCTCCACCCTGTCTTAACTTTCCACTGCTGAGAGGGTGAGAAAAGATAGAAAGGCTTGAGAAGTCCCCTGAGGTACCAAAGACAAGTCTGAAATAGCTCATTGGGGTTTTTGTAGCCTTGTCCTTGCCCCCCTCATCGCACTGCCACAGGGGTTTGCTGTGAGTGTGAGCGATTTCATTACCTGTGCACAGAGCCCTGCTGCAGCACCCACGGTGTATCAGGGCTTAGGGACACTTTGGGTACAGATTCTGTATTGATGACACACAGAGAGCACCGAAGGGAATTGACACGCTTGGTTTGGTTTCCTTCTCTGCTGCTGAAGCTGATCACCAACAATCGCATCGCTGACAAAATATCAGAGATGCTGCTGCAAGCGTTGCTGCCTGCGGATCAGATATTCACCACCACCAGCGCCTGTCCCAGACCAGCTAAAAGTCCAACAGAACTGCCTCTCCCAGCTTCTGGTGCTGTTAACATCATGAACTGAGTTGCTGGGAGAAGCATTCGAGTTGGAAATTGCTATCAAGGACCACATTGTTTCACCAAGGCTCTCACGGAGGAATGGTTGCCTTCAGGAGGTTTCCTTCCACAACAAGAATGAGTAATGCAGCAGGGAGGAAAAACAAAGAACAGACGGCAACCTCTCGCTCTGGGAACAGGGGCATCGTGTTGTCATTAGTGACTAACACCAGAAAGTGTCTGGAAAAGCTGCAACAATAAGCATAAGGGAAACTGAAGCAATAACATCACACTTCCACAGTTACAAAATCTTGACATGCTTGGCAAAGGAAGTTTAGTGTGAAGGGATTAGTACATGCAGGATATAGTAGCAGCAGAAAAAGAATGGGGGGAAAAAAAAAGCCTCTGCATTTGTTGATTAATCACAAGCGTGTCCCTGAGTTACCTTCAAACTTTTGATCATGACAAAAAAAAAAAACAAAAAGACATTATCCAAGGAAGGAGAATTACATCATATTTTGAGAGGCAAACATCAACTAAGTACCATCAAATTTGACAAATCTCTAGCAATAAGCTGTGTACTGGCCTACATGACTGGATGAAATAGGGACTGTCAAAGTTGGTAGAGCTTTGGTAGCATTTTGAGACAGACGGAACTCCTGGAGAAAACCTGAGCATCCTCAAAATACTCTCCTTTATCCATAGGTTTCTTCCAGCAGCTCCATTGTAACTGGGAATATAGAATACAAAATGGAAGACACCTCCATCTGAGGAAGCTGGAAGGAAGTCTTAAAAACCTGGAATCTCAAATGCAACACCTTTTTCCTCAAAACACATAACAATTCTGGTACCTCTGGATAAAACCTAGCTTTTCCCATGAGCATCGTGCCACTTTAGTAGGGCGTGGCAATTATTTTCAGCTTTGGGATTCTGAATCTCTGCCCAAAATAAAACCATTCTCCACATAAAACCGCATTTTGTAAAGACTGTGCTTAAGGCCTGTGAAGTATCCTTTGTTTGCAGCTGGACAAATTTCCGTGAAGAAAACAGATGTTTTGGGAAACTGATGACTGCATTGAAAGAAACAACAGGGCAGAAGCTCACTGCACATTAATAGGGTGCATCAGACAGGGCAACACCTTGGTTCTGTTTGTTTAGTCCTCACACAAAGACTTTGGGCAAAATTATCAAGAAATGAAGTGGTTTTCCCCCATTTTATTTTTTTTTCTGTACTGAAGTCTGTTTAGAAAAACATTTTCTAAGGTATGCCCTAAAATTTCTCAGAGCTATCAGGGAGTAATTTCCTCGGCCTAATCTCCTCCACAAGATTGTAAAAACTGTGGGATAAAAGGGGAACTGTGGCGATTTACCTACTAATTAGTTGCTCTTATTAAGAAGAGCGAGATAATTGATTTTAGGATGCACTACACCTTATTAAGACCTAATTTAACTGTATATCAAAGACTAATTAAATGGCATTACTCCATCTCGCTGATGAGTTTTGATGCTTGGTGAATAGATTTGGGTGAAAAATGAACACTCAGTAATAGATTTCTAATTCACACAGATAACTATGAACTAAGAAGCTGAGCAAAGGGAATTTTGGATTATCTAAAACTAACACATTTTTTTGGTATTCCTTTACACTGATAGTCTGAAGTGAAAAAAATAGAACATTTAAACACCTGCTGAGAACTACAGGGAAAGGGAAAGACAATGAAAAGACTCTCTATGTAAATTATTTAAAAATGTAAGTAATTTTCTTCCAGCGTGGAATTAAATTTGTGAAAAGGATCTGTGCTTTCATGTATATTCATCTATTTATTCTGCAGAGCTGTGTAGCTACAAAAAGGGATGACAAATAGTAAATACTATTTATTTGGGCCATTTGTCAAAAACATTTAAAGAAAACAGACTTAAGAATTATTTGAATTTCTGATTATTCCAATACCTTGCGGCATTCCAAGTTTATTTAGTGTTGAAAAGGAATGAAGAGACAGAATTACATGCCTCCAATTCTTCCAAATAGTCTGCAAGTTAAAATAAACAGGAAATAAGAAAATATTAAGTTGCTTTTGAGCAAAGGAATGGCAAGGACAGAGTTTACTAATAAATTCTTAGGGTTTTGATCCTTCAATATTCATTTAAATGAAATCATCTGTCCTAAAATAATTCCTTTAGCAATCCAGCATCTGGTTTAATAAAAAACAACTTACAGTAAATTTGAGCATGTAAAGGAAATAAATGCAAGGCTTTAATCCCATCAATCTACCCTCAAAATAAAACGTCTTGTCCTCTAGACAGAATCGCTCTGACAATACAAACTCATTGTTCTGTTTAATCTGTTCGGTCATGGCCCCAGACATTATGATGAGCTGTCTCTCAAAGCCACGCTGCTCTGCACTACAGCAGCTCGCGGATAAATCACGAGATCCTCACCCGAGAAAACAAACAATGACTTCACTACAGCTCTGGGGTGCATTTCCTCGTTCCTTTCACTGGCAAGGTTAGAATTGCATATGGGAGCATCCGTCAAACGTCACCTTTCCATTCATTTTTGGCCAAGGTGTAACCATACAGAAGCAACAATCCATAGCTTTTAAACATTTAAACAAACTGCCCTGACGGAAGGTTATTCATTGGAAACTGAAATTTTGAAGGTACGGAGTTATACTGTATTAGCTGAAGGATATTTACACATTAATTATTCCTTTACTAATTCAAATAGAAATAGTAGTACTGTAAGGGAAAACAAATATTTATTTCAGCATTTGCACAACACACATTTATAAATACATGAGTGAGCAAACTATGCAAACATTCCCTAAGGAACCCAGGCTATGACCAGCCTTGCAGCCAAGCTATACTTTAAAGATTGTGGAGCAAATAATTACAACAGAGTTTACTCTTCAGTTTGCAGAAACTGAGGAGGATTTTATTTACTAAGACATTTATATCCAAATGCTTAATGCTGCTGGAAAAAACTCGCAGCTTTCTAAAAAAGAAGAACTGGAATGAAAATACCCTTAAATATTACAGTAAGAACGAAACGCTTTTCCTTCTTATTTAACACACGTTGTTTCTGAGCACGTGAAAGCTGCTGGCTGGATTTGGAAATACACATCCGCCTGCCCTTCTCCAGCCCTGCACCTTCACGAATGCAGATGCACGCTGGATGCAGAAATACTCACACGGAAGTTGCGGTGCTGCTAGCCATCATTGTGTCCGTGTTTTTGCCTAGCACTTGGTCTCACTGTCACAGGTATTTGCTAGAGCAGCGGGTGAAGAACGGTCACGTTCAGCATCTTGGGGTCTAAATGCCGATGTGCAGCTATTGAGCCAAGCTAACAGGCACAACCATGCTGCTCTAAGATCCTTCCCCAAAAATCCACCCCGAACTTAAAATAGGAACATAAAATATCCCAGAATCTTCTGGCACTTTTACACAACTCTCTCTCTTTATTTTGTTTTTTGCATTTTGCTCTTTCAAGATTTCTGCAGGCACTTTCTGATTAACACCTTGAGAGATTACAGTTCCATCGTGGTGCTTTCATATCCTGCTTCAGGTCTCTTCTCTTTAGACTTAAAACAGAGACTAATATTAAGTGAATGCAACCTTTGATCATAAAGTTCCCATTCTACTGACATGAAAAATATACCTCCCTAGAAAACTACAGGAAGAAAAGTGAGCAGTTTGGAGACTCCTCTTTAATGTGAGAACGCTGTCTCTTAATGGAGTACTTGCTGTGATAATCAGGCTTTGGTACAGGAGTCACAAAGATCCTATTCCTCAACAACATTTTCTTTTTAAGATGTCCATTGGCATAATTGCAAAAAAATAATATCAATATGCTCAATATTCTGCCCCCTTCTCTGTTTTGCTAAAGACGTTGGCACAGGGATGTGTTTGGCATTAAAATACAGGATGTAATTCTGGAGAGAAGAACAACTATCTCAATTAATTTCCCCACACTGATGAAAAGGTTAATCATACGGGGAAGTTAAAATATCAAGTTGGATTTTTTGTTGTTTACTCACTGAGCAAGGGGAACACCAGCCAGCTAAATAAAAACCCACAAAACTATTACTCCCTTACCCTCTCCAATTAACATTTACAAAAAGGAAAATCTGACAGTATCCAATAGCCAAATCTTAGCAATTATTAGAAAGCACAACTCAGATAATCGAGCAAGTCATACATTACTGAAGAAAAAACCAGGGCTAGAAAACGCTAAATGGCTAAAGAAGTTCTACATAAACAAGTATTGTGGAATGCCAGCAACAATGGATGGTAATAAGTTAACTATAATTAATAAAATAAGCCTTAAAACAACTCCATCCTCCCAAGTTTGCTGTATCCTGGATATGATAAAATCTTTTTTTTTTTTTCCCCAGTGTAACTAAAATGGTAATTGAAAGCTGATTTAGGATCAAAGACAGCCTCAAGTTTATAAGTAGTTGTAGCTGGCTGGGAAATATTCTCACAAAAATTCCTTGAAAGTGGATGCCGTGCTACAAGGGTAGCACACTTGCAGGAACAAAACTGTAATAATGTGTTTTCTGAAAGACTTATAGACAGGAAGAAAGCTTTGAGCAGGAATAAAAACCCCCACAAATGCTTTATCATAGAATCTACGCCACTAAGTGCTGTTAGATGAAGATCATTATAAAACAGTCTATCTGAAGAATCTGAAAAAAACCCAAACCAACCAACCAAGGACAAAACAACCAAACAAAAAAACCCCCAAAAAACAAACAAAAAAAGCCCCCAAAACCCACTACAAAATGAAAAGCCCAGTCCCAACACCACTGGCGAGCAAATATCAACTACCACTGAGAAGCCCAAATTACTTGAGTAATTCTTATTCTTTCAATCCAGTGTTTTCACAGGACACCAGCAATTACAGCAGCTTTGTTTTTTCTTGATGATTGGCAAAATCCTCATTTTTAATCCCTCTAGGTACCAGCTTCAATATTTGCATTTAAATTATTTTCTTCTATTTTACGATAGTTTCTGAAACAATGTACTTTAAGTTTCTAAAGCACTTCCACAAATACGCATTTCTGGAATGTTCTCTTTTTTTGCGCTATACAAGGCAGCAAAGCAAGACAGAAGCAGAGGAAGCTTTCAGAGACAAAAGAAATTGGCTACCCAATATTCCTTCCTCAATTCACCTCCAAGGTTGTTTGTGGACCTAACAACCTGAATAACCGGGGGATTGAAACCACGGCATCAGTTCCCAAGTGAACTGATCACATTTAGCGACACTCAAGATGCAAAGAGAGAATTCCCAAGCAGAAGAAAGGTCTGCAGCAACAATTTTGCATAAACCATGAGCTCTCCCATTTACAGAATCTCCACCGAGAACGTGGCTTTGGATTGCTGAAATTTAGGTTACATTTTCATTAGGTGTAATTACCATCCCATGAGAAAATGGATCAACACACCCCATCCATACACAGTGTGCAAAAACATCCTCTGTGAATTGCTACTGTGAATGCTGATCCAGTTGTTTGGGGCACATCTTCTGGATTACATTCACTTCCTTTAAATTCATTTATTATTAAAAAAACCTACTATTTATTTATTCAATTTTTTTGTCCTCTTGAGCAATCTGACCAATTCATTTAGGGATCTGAAGGAATAAATGTAATTAATACAATTGAAGGGATGGCCTATGATACAAACATCAATTTCTCAAGTGGTTTTTCTCCCCGTCTTATCAGTGCTGAATAATTAACACATGCACAAGACCTGAGTTCATGGCTGAAAAGTGCACTTGAATATGTGAGACCTGCTTAGAGACTGATGAGCTTTCAGGTAAGGAAGTGAGAGAACAGATCCAACAATTTACTCCCAGGTTACGGTGCATTAACATTACAAATTCCAGACCCTTTGAGACCTGAGGCTGGCACTCACTGGGATAAGGAGAAGAGGCAACACACAACGAGAGAATGGAAAGTGTTCGGTGAGAGGGTTTGGAATTTCCATTGGCAATTACTGTAACTCTGTGTTTCCCTAGGTTTCTGACCGTATCTGACAAGTAGCTTAATTTTCTCTAGTTTTACTATTGCTTTTCCAGAAGAATCAGTCTAAATTTTTCAGTCTCCTACCACAACATTTGGCCTGGCTGTGCCACGTGTGTGCTGCAGATTCTTCATCTGGCAATTCTGTGCAACCTGCACGGACCCTGTGAGCATCTGCAGCTATCCAAACTGAAATCATGGAAGCGGCATCCTTGAGTGCTGCTGTGCTGACTCTCAAAACTCAGAAACAGGTCTTGCAGTGTGTCTGACTTGCAAGTGGAAAGGGAAGCTGCAGACAGACACAGCCCCTCATGTCACCAGTTTGTTTGTGCCGTAATCTTCTGCTGACAAGATCTTTCTGCTGTGAAAAAGAACCATATTGTAAGGCAGAGCTCTAAACACCTAGAGAAATAAATAATTAAGAAGTGCTAGGGTATAGCCGTAGGAAGAGAGAAAACCCCTCCTCAGTCATTCCTTGCGAAAGCAGACTGCAAACCAGTGGGACAGGGTGAGGAATGGACCCTCTTGCAGCACCCAAAGCCAAGCAAGACAGTGACAGCAATCAGGGCAGGCGCTTGAAAACACCCCTGGTTACATCCTCGCTCTGGAATTTTCACCAAGGAGCCAAAGCACTGGGAAGAACACATACTTTTGTATTTTCCCAAAAAATAAGATAAAAGAAACCCAAGCAGAGGGAAGCAGACTGCTGCAGGTGCCAGTGGGAATCTCAGAAGCCCACGACTGCAGCCTTTAATACGACGGATATTGTTCGTTCTGCAGAGCACAAAGCGATCGCCACAGCTCAGGAAGCAGATCAACAGATTATGAGGAACTCCACAGTCATCACAATGTCCCCTCTTCTCAAAAGAGAATCTCTCAGTGATATAGACACATCTATATGGTTTGTTTCACTGTAGCAGTCGAAGTTGCAGGTGTATAAATTCAACTATGTACACATACACGTATATTTTCATATATGCATGCAGAGTGGGTGTTCGGAAGCATTCACAGGTACATACACAGACACAGTCTTAAAGATTTGAACATATAAAACTTCCCCTAAAGCACCCAAAAGCAGCCATTACACTGGAAATCCTTTTGAAAGCCACACAATGAGCCCATATAAAAACCACGCTGGAACTAGATCGAGAGTTATTTCAGAAATAAAATGCACAAGCTCATGACGATGAACGCCAAATGTATTTTTAACAGAGTAATAGACTAAATATATGAGCAGAGTGACAAAAAGTTAAGAGCACCTAAAGGCACTAACCAAGTTGACTTCTCAGAGAGGACAGAAAGAAAAATTCAAGCAGGATAGTAAGATCAGATGGCTGTAAAAGAGGAAAAGAGAGCACATGCAGAGATAAGAAACTGCAAAATTCAGACAACAGCAGAAAAGTGAAAGTATTATTAAAAAAATTAATCAAAAATATCCAGAACAAAGGCAATTACAGATATTTAAGCAGCAAGACTGCTGCTGGTTTTGAGAGAAATAACGCAGACTGTAGAATTCACGAGTTCTTTGGATGAGCAAGAAACATTTTTCAAAAATTTGGTTTACAATGCGCCTGCTGTCATTCACAACCATTACCTTGAGGAGACTTTCAGCAGGGGATAAACTCTGAAACACTTCACCGAGAGGTGTTTGGATTTCTGCGTTCAGTCTGAAAACCAGAAAAATCACTGGTTAAAGCCATCAGCTTATGACACAGAGGTAGTACCGGCAAGTGACAGAAAATATCCATATAAGAAATCTGCCCACTGAACAGAGAATGTGTCAAGGAGAGAGGTGGATTAGTGGCTTTATCTCAGAAGTGACAGATTTCTGCATTTCAGAAGTGCCATGCTGGAGTGGGTGATGGAAGGACTTACATGATCAAGGCGAGCCTGTGGTTCACCAATAGCCAAGGGTTTTGATTTGATCTAAACTCTTTCTGTAAAATCCCAAGATTAACCCCATACAGCCACTTTTCCTGTTTGAATTTCAGGGAGATGTATTTCAGGGAGATTGAACAACAATGGAAATATATCCCAATAATATAACCTGAGGACAGGCTAGGAAAAGACTGGTTTTAAACTTCCTTCTACACCTCCCCACCCACTCAAGGGATAAAAAGCAATTTCGGGTGGCAATAAACTTTGCTGTGTATGCAGCTAGAGGGCTGCATATTCTTTTCATTTATCATTTAAAGACAGATCATCAGGAAGTCATTACATCGTGAAGATTGGATCTCTGCACTTTTGTGGTGCAATTGAGCACTGCTGTACACAAATATTGTAGATAATAAAACATAAAAAGGTTGGCAGTATTGGACTTGTCCTTTTCCTGCACCATGGTGTTAGGTTGAATCCAGCCAGCAAAAATAAAGAAAGGAAACTTTTGTCAAAACTTAAACAGAATTTGGTGGATTGGAGCATATTTTCTTAACTACTGTTAAGTGTTTAGAAATGATAACGATTCTGGCTATTTTGTGGCTACGATCTGAACCCCACCTCTCTCTGAAGAAGGCTGCAAACAGCACATGGAGAAGCAGCAGGGAAGGAGGAAAAGCAGGCAGCCTACT
The DNA here is from genome assembly GCA_013397935.1 of Dasyornis broadbenti. Taxonomy (NCBI): domain Eukaryota; kingdom Metazoa; phylum Chordata; class Aves; order Passeriformes; family Dasyornithidae; genus Dasyornis; species Dasyornis broadbenti. The sequence continues at coordinate 2,307,394 of VZRN01004035.1, read as the reverse complement.
CTGATGGACACGTCTCAATTCACAGGTCAGCAGTGCCTACGCTGCTTTTAAATCAGCACCAATGCCCTGATGATATTTTTAAGCTGCTTCTTGCAACATCAAGATCATCGTGGATGACAGACTTGCTGCAGGCTAAATTCAAGGAATATGCAGAGATCCTGTCCCGGTTACAGATACTCCAATATATCATGTCTGTTTTGGCAGGGGATAATATTAGTGCCACGGAGATAAGGGTGCAGCAGTGCTGGTGGGGAATATCGGCCTCCTGCCTGCCAGGCTGTGATAAACACTCAGTGTTTCACGCACTGGGTGTAAGCAGGGGCAGTCCCCGTGCAGGCTCTCGGGAGCTGCAGGAGCACACAAATGTTCGTGGTGTGCTGGGAGCAGGAGCAATTCTGCACAGGTGAACTCGTATTGCTTAACTTCTGCCTCACTTCAGCATCTCAGCTCCACTCAGCTTTTGCAGGGTTCAGGCTCTGATTAGAAAACAGGAAAAAGTCTTGAAGAGAAGGTGCAGAGAGCAAAAATTCAACACAGAAGAACGGAGCCAAGTGAAGACTGTTGCGGAGCAGAAAGGCCTTGCAAAGGGAGGGCCTTGTTGCACTTGTAAAATCCTTGCTCACTTCTGCTCCTTGGGCTGACCAGAGAGCATTCTGGGAATGGCTCAGCTGAACCAGAGGTGAAAAACAAGTGACAGAACTGGAAAACAATTGTTAGAGCCAATGGGTGCTCCCAGCGTGGGGCTGGTGCTTGGTTCCACCTGATGCGTGTTCCCGTCGTGGTTCGTGGGGTTGGTTCAACACCTTTGTTGTGCCTCACAAGGCTGGGAACTCAGAACAAAGGAACAGTTTAAGAACCCTGGATTTTTGCAATAAAATGTCTTCGCTTATCACCATCTTGTGGAGCCCATGCCGTTAACCACTGCAAAGACCACAGAGGTGCATTTACTCCGTGACTAGAGGGTCAGACAGAATTACTCCATAAAGGTGCGAACACCACGTTCTCATACTATCTACAGCAAGAAAATGACACACCGCCACCACTTTGAAGAGTTTTGGTGTCTAATACCTGGTAAAGAAGAATTCTCATCCCCTGCAAAAGGCACTTTTGTTTCAGCGAGTTTTCGAAGGGAGGAAAACACTCAACAATTGTTTAAAATTGAAAATAGGGGTCAGAAAAAAATATCTGCATTCAGAATGATTCTTCTATGTACACAATAAACAACTTTACAAAATTCCACTCATCTCTTTCCTTTCACTTCTCCTTACTACATTTGTTCACCCTATCCCTGTGATTAAATACTCCCTCCAAACTTTCCAGGCATTCTCTCTGTCTTTTGAGAGGACAGCTGCTTTAGGTGGCTTTGCCAATCTGAATGCACAGAGGCCAAATCAGAGCAGAGTTCTGAGCCAAATTAGGATTTGTTTTAGACATGGAAAGAAAAACTGTGAAATTCCCAAAATTAAAGTTCTGGAAATCTCGCTCCCCAGTAATTTGGGGGTAAAGAGTTTGAGCTCTGGTAACTTTGGAATTATTTTTCAAGAAAGTTATAAGAGGCTCTCATAGATTTGAAGTCATGGAGAGTTGCTCCTGTAACTTCAGCGGAACTGCTTAAGAATTATTGGAAGAAGATGGAAAGAACATTTCCTTCACCATACTCTCTCTACAAACAATAAGTAACTACCTGAAAGCAATTTCCTCTCCTACACTATGTCTTAATATTAACATAAACACTTAAGACAGCATTCTCCTCACATCTCCATTATTAATCTCTTAAAGCTGAGTTATGGACAACATAAAACATTCATGCATCATGCCCTAATAATTGCTGTCTTATTAGAGCATTTGCCCCATATGGCTTGTTAGATCATTTGTGCTCATAAGGAAGATAAGTTTCCATTTACCAGAAGATATTAAAAAAAAAATCAGCATCCAAAACAAAACAACACACCCTGTCAATATTACTTCCATCAACAACGTTTTCATAAATTAATAAAAAATTAATGAAGCAGACAAAATGTAGTAATCTGGTTAAATATTAATTTAGGAACACGTCTGCTGAACTTTGAGCAGTATTTACTGACAGCACCTGAGCCCCCACCCTGGCCTGCTCCGAGCAGCTCCCACAGGAGCAGAGGGATCCCCTCCCCTGCCGAGGAGCAGCCACAGCCACCACACCCAGGAGTGGGCACCCAGAGAGAGCTGCAGCCACGGCACCAACAATCCCAGCAGCTGTCCCGCCAAGCCCTGCACGGGCTCTACAGCCAAGCAGCTGTCCTGGCAAGCAGACCCTCACACGGCAAGGGCTGCGCAGACGTCAGAGAAATGCAGCCAAGTGAGCGCCGACCTCTGAGATGGTTAAAAAACACAGCCCTAAAGGAGATGGGAGAGTTCTCAACCACACCTGAAACTTCTGTCTGCCCTCTAGATTTTGAAAACTTAAGCTTTCTAGTGTGTAGGTAATTTCATTACAGCCACAGGGTAAATTTGAATGTTTTGAAGTTCAGTCATAAGATGCTAAGTATTTTCATAATCAAACCACTAAATTCAGACCAGAGCAACGAGGCTTGTTTTCCCATTTCTTCTTCCTGCTTATAAACCTGGATTGCTTGCTTTTTAATTTTGAAGTTTGCAGTCAGCACACCGTGATCCTACAGGAGAGATTTATCTTTCAACAAACTTGGCCCAGTCAGAAAACATTGCAGAAGAGGCATTTAAAAAGATAATACTCTGTCTGACTATAAATAAATTTCCCATCAAAGTCATTCCTAACAGGGTTTCAGTAACAGGAACTACATAACCAATACCTGTTGGAGCATTTCTCAAGAGAGGAACGGCTGTTTGGACAGAGAACCTGGGCACAGGTTTATGCATTTTAATTCCATCTCTGTCACCAGCTGTCTTGGTGATCAGGAGCTACTCACCAAGTGTTTGCTTCAATTCCTCCGTCTGTATAATGGCAATGATATCTAATTCCGAGGGATGCTGTGAGGATTAATTAGTTAATGTTGGTAAGTGCTTTGAAGATGAAAAGAGCTACAGAAGAGATAATCAGTTTTACAGTCTCTAAAAGCTTTTACCACGTCTGCAGAATTATTTTGGAGTACCACAGGAATATCATCGGAGAGAATCTGTCATTTATCACGTACTTCCAGCAAAGGGGAGGGGGCAGCGGGCTGGAGGGTTAGAAGGAGCAGGTATGAAAATATTCCTGTGTTAAATCACAGATCCTGTTCTAAAATCTGCAGACAAGCAGCACAAAGCTCAGAGTTCCTTTGTACAATCCACCTCTACATTGCTACCGCTTTCTTAAGAAAACAAACACCAAATGGCTTTGTTGACTTAACTCTTCTCTTCTTCCTAATTTTAAATTCAGAAACCACAGTGACTTTTAGGATTCTTTTCTGTGTGTCTGAATACCTTTTCTCAGTATATATTTTATAAAGGCCTACAAGATGACATCCCATTCTCTGAAGAATGTCTTTAAGGTAAACCATACACATTTAGCTTTGGAAGATTTACTTTTGGTTGCCTAGAAAGTCTTCAATATCTACATCTCAGCTGCATTTCCCGCCTTAATTTGTTTTCATTCCCAATAACCAAAATTTGTAATGAAATAATCAGGGCCCTCAAACTTTGCTAAGTTAGAGTGGATACAGAACCATACTTGGCTAGGAAAAATTCAGAATTTTTTTTAAAAAGTCACTTCTAAAGCTACTAAGATACTTCTATATCCCACATAAGAATAGCCATATCTTCTCTTTGATTTTTATGTATAGCATTTTCCATGGATGATTTGAAGCACATTAAAGGGATGTCAACTGCTTCACAGCTTGTGTGTTTTCCTGGTCAAACTGCTTCCAAGTAGAATAATTATGTACAGCATTTTGATTAAGAACGTATTCTTGAATATACAGTATTCAAATGACCATCAGAAAAAAAAAATTATTTGACCAGAAAGATGCTCCCTACATAGAACACAACCAGACTTGAGTACAGATAAGTGATTTACTCATGTGCAAAGCTGGCAAGATGTATAACTGTGGTTTTTTGCAACAAGGTAAATGCAGTGTTGTCTGGTAGAGGCTTCAGATAAAATCTCTACAACAATACAAAAAGACCTTTCATTTAGTCATACTTTCCTCTTTAAAAAACCACGTCCAGTGGCTGTCTTACTGATTCTCAGCAGATACCACTAACACGTGATGAGACGATCCACATTCACCACTGCTGTGCAATGAAATACTTTTTGCTCTCGCTTGTGATCATTAAGTTTTGCACTCAGTCCTTCCCCTGCTTAATGTCAAACATCAACATGGACAGGGTTTATGGAAAAAAAAGTAGATATTTCATCTCACTCTTCTTTCTTGAGTCCTTTGAGCTTCTCAAGGCAGTAATGACTATTTATAGCCCCTCTGCTCCCAAAGATGCCACCCACGACTCTCCCACCACATTTAGCTCTGCAAGGCTACACTTCTGTTTTGTGGAAGGAGGTGGAACATCTTGACTTAGATGCATCCTCTTATAAGGCAAAAGAAGAAACTGTCTGGAAAAGCTTCTGGATAACTGGACAATCCTTTGCTCTTGCAATTTCCCCCATTCTTACAGCCTGTGTCAACTGCCATCACTCTGCCTTGAAATAAGGCAGTTCTGCTGTCCCCATGGAACTTTTCAAAGTCAAATCTCAATCCCCCGGTAGGCTGGACAGATCCACTTTGATCATGGCCAGATGGCACCTTCCAGGTTTTTTCATCCACATTTTCCTTCCGGTTAAATAGTCCTTTTCCCTTTCCCAGTATTTATTCTTAATGCATTTATAACAAGTAGTTATAAATTCAGATCCTTTCTCCTGCGGGCCCAATGATTAAAGGCCTTTTAGACTCATTTGCATGACAGGTTACCCATTATCCTAATTGTCATTGTACAGCATCTGACCCATCCTTCCCCCTCCCCACTTATTTAACATGAAAGAGCAGACTTTAAACACTGCTCCAGTGCAAGGTCATTTTAACACTTCCCTGTGCACGGCACATCCTCGGCCAGCTGCACATCCTGGGCAGCTTGCTGTGCTGGGGAGCAGCCCCTGTGCCCCTGCTCTGTGTGCGGCTGAGGAGCTCCAAACTCACAGCGCAATCTCACGATCCTCAGGTGCGCACCCCACAGCTCCCATCGCTGGGCTGAAATCTCGCGTTTGTTGCTGCTGCCCTCGCGGCCATCCAGCCGTTCCGTGCCCTGGATTGCCAACATCGTTGTGGTTTTCACACCAGTAAAGGTCCTCACACTGGTGTGTTCTTTCCAGTGAACGCAGGAGGAGGTGCCATGGGTGCCACCCCAGAGACTGCCCCACATCTCAGAGGGGCCTGGGGCAGGAGACACGCTGGGTTTCTTTTTAAAAAGAGCCAAACTTGTATATATCATACACATCAAGACTCAAAGACACCCCTGGCTTGTTTTTTTTTACCTTTCACAAGAATAAATTCCTCAAAAGCTTCTCATTATTGGCTTGGCTGCTCTGCCTCCTGTGCCTCCTGCTTAAAAACACACAACTGCTGATGAGTACCCAAAACCTGCCTCCAACTGCCCAGGACTTGCTGGACCAACTACACAAATCATTAATTTCATGTTGCTAAAGAATAACCAATACTAGAATAAAAAAAAAAGCCAATCATGAAAAATTAAACAGCTGCTAATTGCTGGGAAAACTGCTGCAGGCCAGTACAGAGCCTTCAAGGAGCGCTGCTGTGAGCTCACAGGACTCCTGCTCCTGCCTGAATTTTCCACGGAGTAATTGAACCTGACAGGAAACAATCTCGATACAATTAGAAATGCACAAGTTGCCAGCACAGCTCTATCAGTCACTATCACATACCCCAGCAATATTTCTGAGCCCTCCACACAGACACAGCCCTAAGTTATATGCTTAATTTAACTCATCTGGATTCAGAGGGTCTATAAAAGGTCAACTAAACTCTTAAAAGAGTTATCATTTCTGATCTCTCACTGTTGATAATCGAGGAGCAGCAAGCCTTCATTCTGGTGAATTAACAGCAGGTCATCTTTCCCTTTGCAGGTGTTTCTGTTCTGTCTGCACCAACTATGCTTCTTGTGACATCAAACTTCAAAAATGAAAAATTTATCTCAGGTTGCCTGCCAGACTGTCATCATCAGAGCACATTCGAGTGTATTAGAAGTTCAAAAAAACTTCTGATTTTGTGTTCATCCTGGTCTTGATGAACAGTTTGCTTGCCATCTTCACCTTTCTAGGGCCCTATAAAATGTTACACAACTGAGCAGCGTAACACCAGGCTGGACTATCTCAGATCGTCACCCGCAGGAGCGGGGAAGAGAGATTGTAATTGGTGTTTCAACTGCTGCTTTTTTCTTTCTAAGTTTTAGTAGTATTTTTCTTTGGCTACTTTAGCTCCCAAACTAGACATCTTATAAAACAAATGATATCATACTGCCTGAGTACAGAACAGAAAGATTTAATTTAGCTGGATTTGCCTCTTTAAGAGACAACCAGCAGCACCTGTGCATGAGGCTGTGTGGCTGAACAAGGAGGAAAGAAAGCGAAAGAGAAGCTAAAAACATATTTCATAAAGCACGGAAAAATATATTGGCACAATCTTCCCACAAGAACTTTTGAAGAGAGACAGAATGCATTTTGCATTGATTCCCTATTCCCCTCATCTGTTTAATAAACAAAATCAGCAAAATTGAATTTATAGTCATTCTTGGTCGAAGAATGCTCTAAGTGAAGAAGTGTTTACAAGAGATGAACTAAGAAACAAGTGAATTAGCTCTCTTTTTAATTTCACATTATTTAATTTTCCATTTGCCTTTTAAGGTATGTGTATGTCTTTCTTCTTTACTGAATTCCAGAGAATAAGAGAAAGTGCGTCTGTATGAGTGTGACATACAGACATCACTTCTAAATAAGCAGCTCAAGCACTGCTAAAATTAACCCAGCAGCTACACATGAAAGTATAGAAAAGGACAGAAGACAACACCACCAAAACCCCAAACAACAAGGACAAATACTTAGAAAGTTGATTGTACTGGAGTGCAGGGGTCAGGAACAATGAACCTGTCTGCCTTCAGAGTGACTAAGAATTGCACTGCAGCAGTACAGACACACACACTGTAATTACCTCAGTTGGGCATGATAACAATTAGTGCAGGAAAACCAAAAAAGATAAATTAGAAGAAAATAAAAAGCAAAGAGAAACTTCCATTAATAAAGTTTTAGCTTGTTCTATGTATAAATACTGCCTTACCTGATCAAAACCCAGAAATAGCCTCCATCTCGGTTCGGATCTACCAAGGAAATAACACGGCTCCAGCAGCAATTCATTAGCTGCAGCCAGCTCAGCTGTAGCTAATTTAAAGAATCACAAGCACAGCAGTACAAAATCAAGTGAACTTGGGCAGCTGAAAGTACTTTAACTGTGCAAGAACTCAGGTACCCCCGAGTTTCACCTGTGCTGTGTGCTCCAGCTGTGAGGCAGTAACTAGAAGGACTGTTATAATGTAGCCCCAAGAAGTTTAATTAGAAACCCCATGTATTTCCAGAATCCAGGAATTACTTATTTCATTTCAAAATAAATGTTATTTTACACCTAAAATAAAATCACTTTAGTCCCTTTCAAGTTGCGCTGTTTCTTACACAGGAGAAAATATTACAGGAGTTCTGATCTCCTGAATCACAACCTACTAAGCCACAAGGTTTCTTTTCAAACCTTAAATAGTTTTTTCCCTAGGTGATTCAATTCTCATATTTGGTAAAACGTATTACCAGCCACTAGAAATGGAATATGGAGACTATTGGGGTAAAAAATTTCAGGAATAGAACTGAGTCTAAAGCTGAATTAACGTTGCACACTCCAACGGGGCTGTGTAACGCAGGAAGGCGTTTTGGCTACGTCGAGTTTAACTGAGCTGGACTGTGATCTCTTAAAGGCAGGTTGCTGGCTTGAAGTTTTTGCCAACATGCACAGATTCTCTGCCTGAGCAGATTCTCCTGGCTCCCTCTTCTCTTGCAGCCTCTAAGAGCACCATGGCCACAGTCCCTAAGCTCTTCCTTCCCAGAACACAGCTCCTCTCACGATATAAAGATGCAATAGTCCAAGAACTACGTTATATTTTAAAGCATGAAAAGTGCAAACATTACCTACTGAAATGCAAACGATGGCAGTTCTTGGGTGCCAATACAAACACGTAGGAGTTATTTCAAAAAGAGACCTGCTGGTTTGCAGAAATGACCTCGTGCTCAGGTCAGCCCGACTGGCCATGCCTGGCACCTGGGATTGAACCAGGCACACGTGAGGGGGTGTGCAGCCTCCCTCTGACACCTGCTCTGCCGCAGAGGGACACAATTGTGTCGCACCACACTTTCATGGTTGGATCATTGTCAACCTCTCCATTACACAAAAGGATTTAGTTCTGAAGGAATGGGTCATTCCCAAAATGCTGCCCTATGAAGAGGGGTTGTTTCTCTCAAATATTTCAATCACTAGAGCATTTTCAAGAATTAAGTGGCCCTTGAGATCCTACTCCCAGGCATGATCTGCCTAATAAGAACAATAATGGCAAAATTATTACACTGAAACGACAGTTCTGCTGCAGCCAAGTTGGAGAATTTTACACGGCTATTGCATCTTCACATGAGGCTGAAAATCAGAAAGAAAGCTGATCTTAGGGATGGATTGCTCAGAATGGGTCAAAGTGCATCTTTCATCGAGGAGCTGGGCCTGGGCTGCCAGTGCTTTAGCCAATTAACAAAGTTCAACATGAGCTCAACTTCCCACAAGCATTCTTTTCATCTATTACATCACACGGTATTCCTGGTGGAGTAGGAGCCCCAAGCACTCAGACCGCGTTCAAAAATCAGAGGCTGCTTTATATTAAGTCTTTGCATAAGGCAACTTTTCACAAATCACTTTGGCACAATCAATCATATCTAAAACCGAGCTGAAGTGCTTCAGAAAGCTGCCCATCATGGGCTACTGGCTAAAGGGGCTGAAGATCCTCCCTGACAAGCCTTTGACTTCAGCATAACAAATGTGTGCTATCCCAACGAGGTTGTAGGGTTTGTTTGATTTCAATGCTGTGTTGGTTGCTTGGTACTAATACCACAGACTGGAAATGAAAAACATCGAGCTCGATTGCCACTAAATAATTTATGCAGACCTTAATGTTGCCCATACAACATCACTCAAAGTAGACTTGTTGCAGTGCCAGCAACTATTGAAATATTCCCAATAGGAGCTGATCATATCAATCTGACCTTGCTCTTTATAACAAGTCAATGTAAAGAGAGGAAGGAGAACAATCTAAACAGCGTTTAGCACCTTTCAGCATCTGTTTGAAAACAAAAAGACCAGCATTTTCCTAGATAACTCATTCTGTGTTTATCTTAATGAAGGCAAAACAAGCAACAGAACAACTGTTGAATGGAATTACAATAAAATATAAATTTTTTTTCAGACAAAAGGGCACAAAATCAGTTTTCATTTGGCTCGGTGACTTTCCTGTGTTTGAAAAGAATGTTACATATTCATTTCATTTATCATTTAAAGTCAGATAATCAGGAAGTCATTATGTGGCCTACACTGGGCAGCTATTCGATTAGAGCATAATTGAACACTCTGTAAGGCAGCCAAAGCTGACAGGTTGGGAATGCATAATATCCTTCCCATGGTATTTTGAAGCAGGGGATAACTGTAGGAAAATAATTGTCAATCAAACCCTGACAACTGAGAGAGGCTGAAACAGAGACCCAGCTTTATTTTTTAAGCTCTTGAGGCATGTTATTCTTTCTGTGTTTATCAAATTATAAGGCGTTGTTTTAAAAGATCGTAACTGAAACCAGAAAACTTTATTTGCCCCCCTTGCCTTTGTCATTTATCTGCAGGAAAACAGTGATCAAATATGAAATTGAGAGGGAAAGTTGGACTCACTTGCACAATGTTTTAAACCTGGCTTTGAAACGTGCTGGTTGCTGAGAGCAGCTGTTAACAACCCACATGCACTCACAAAAAACCCACATATCTTGCAAAAACAGTGGCCTTCCAGTTGTTGAGTTTTTAAATTAATGATTAATACCGTAAGAGGCTTTAGATTGAAAAGTTATTTTTACTAAAAGACTTGAAACTATTTCCAGTTAGTAGCAAAGCAAGTTTTCTAATTAAAAGCCTGTTTGTTTCCCAGCATTATCAGTATGTATTTAAATAGAAACTTACAACTCCTTTGGTAAGCACCTACGCACTTTTCTGGGTATCTCAAATGTGCCCACGCACGTAGATCAGTAATGTGCACATCACTATTCTATCAAAGATCAGGGAAAAGCCTCACAGTTGAAGCTTTTACTTGAATAAATATTTTTTTATCACTAGCAAGCAGAATACTAGAGCTAGCAGATGATGTCCACGACATGTTCTAGCTGCTCATGGGAGCCTAAAAACTCTTTTTAGACCCCAGCATCTTTGAGCAGCTGTAGGGGACATCATGGAAAGCAAATGTCTTAAGCTTTCCAGGCTTACATACATATATACATACATATTATATATATCTGCAGTATAGTTCTACATGTGACTGAGGAATCAAAATGGAGGCAAATAATGACTGACCACTGGAAGATCACTCCCATTTCTACCAGGTTGGCACAATGGATTTCCTTCTCCTTTCTTTCCTGAAAGCTCAGTCTGTATGCCCTACAGAGAAAGGGTTGAGCAAACAACATGAATGGGAAACACAAGCAGAAATCTCCTCGCGTTATCCGGACAACACAATAACCTCTGATAGCCTCCATCCTAAATCACCCAGCCCACGCCACTAACAAAGCCTGGGAATGTAATGGAGCCTTTCAGCGCCAGCTGTAAATCACTTGAGGTAACTCCGAGCCCAAGGGAAGCTGTATCCCAGGCTGGGATAAATCCCAGCATTAGAGAGCTTCCTTTAAAACAAAGGCGACATCGTGAGCTCTGTTGTGGCTACAGTGTCAGGGCCTGGAGGGCAGCAAAGTCCTGCTTCGGTCTGTGCTCCCTTCACTCCCCACCGCTCCAGAGCCCTGGGGTTTAACACAGAAATTCCATGCACATGAAATTTCCTCAGTTCCCTCCATGGATTTATCTACCAAGCATCTCACTGGCTGTCCTGGGAGAGCCCCTTGTCCCAGGGAGGAAAAACTCCAGTGTAAAGTGGAAAGGATGAAAGAATGAAAAAAGTGAGGGAATGAAATTGCTAGGAATGACAAAATTCTGATCTGTATGCTCTCTAATTGTCTAACATTAAAATATTAACAAATCCTAACTATATGTTGTTCATGAGATTCTCCAGAGTTATTTACAGAAGATCAGCACCTGATTTACAGAAGAAAGAGCTACTGTAATTAGCCTTCAATATAATTATGATTCATAATTATTTTAGTATGTGTATTTATGCCAATTAATTTGTAAACTTGCAAATTTTCTAATCTAATATGAAGGTCTTAAAATTGCTACAAGCTTCCTGAGCATTTACCTTTATTTGACTTTCCTCACACTTTTTTCTTTCTCCTTGCTGTCTGGCTTTTTGCCTTCTAACGCTAACAAGCACAAACAGGAGTAAATCCAGTGGAGCAGCACTAAATTGCATTATTCTTCCAGAGGTCATCTCTAGCCTCTTTTTAAGGAACAGCCTAAGGTTTGCGCTCGGCTGCATTATCCCAGCTTTGTTACCTGATACTACAAATCTCCAGAGCTGCTGGGGATTATATCCAATGAGGAGAGAGTGGAGAAAATTAAATGAAGAAAACAAGAATTGCTTGTGAGACATTTCAGCCTTTCACACGTTTTGGGTTCTGCAGCCAAGTAAAAATATTAAATTGTGGGAAGTTTAATTTTGTAATTTTTTTTTTTTTTTAAATGGGAGACAGGACTATACTATTACTAAATTTAGTGGAAACCATCATTCGAAATAGAAGTTTGCACGCAGACAATTCTTTACATCTGACAAAGTATTATTCAACTGAAAGAGTTGACTGACTTAGGCAAAAATCAGCCCTTGGTTTCTTAAAAGCAAAAATAAGAGTGGCATAGGATGGTCCTATGATTAAAACAGTATGAGCAGGAAGAAAAATAATAATGTATTTGTTAAAGTTATTTCACCATGAGTTCTCCTCTTTCTATTTAATAGATTCCACAATTTCCCTTCATGAGGTTGTGTGATCCATCCGGATTCCTGAGACGAGCCCAGAGCAACTCTGTCCCTCGGTTTAGATTAAACGAAAGTGATTGTGAGGCATGAATGTCCCTTTTTTTGTTGACACCATCTCTCTACCTCATGTTATCTTGGCATATTTCTCAGTATTTTTTCAGAAAGCTTATTATTGAACATCCACTCCAAATGAGACCCTGGGGCCTGGGGAAAATAGAAGGTTCCAGGTTCTTAAGGGGCTACAAATCTTTTCAATGCTGCTGCTTCTGGAAAGGGCTGACTCAAGCCCAAATACACACCTGAGTGCAATGAAATCCTTGGGCAGTTTTTCAGTTAGTGATGCCACTTTCAACCCAAATTCATTTCCATCTGGAATTTAATCATAAATTTGTCAAATATCATGAAGCACCAGTGAGCTACACACCATTTCTTTTGATTCCTTCCCTCAAGCTCTCCAAACAGGACAATATTTCTAAACCCAAATTTATTTCAGTTGCTGAACTGTATCAAGTTTTATAACTGAACTGGACATTGTTACCAATTCCAGAGGGTTGCCACAGCCTTTCTTTGTTTCTGTACAGCATAAACTTGTGTATTGCAATTGTATTTATTGCCTATGTAGTGTAGACTTAGAATGTGCACACAAGATTTACAAGGAGCTAAATTAATTTGTCCGCAGTGTGTGTCAGGTGAAAATAATTTTGTATTGAAAGTACAACGAGAATGGAGATATCAGGATGTTGATAAATGGATCTGGATGCACTTGAAAAGTCTTGAATAAGTTCCATGGTATTGTGGCAAAAAATTAACCCTTCCATTGCTCACATTGTGGTTGAAAAGATAGAGCTGCATTTCCCAGCAAACTCGCACACCACTCAAAAACTTCAACTATTCAATTTAAGGGTGTAAAATGGGAAGGCTTAATTTAAGTAAGAGTCGCAGAGCTCTCCAACATGTGGCTTTATGGGGTTTTCAATTATAACCAAAATAACTGAGGATGTAAACAGAGACAGAAATGACTGTACCATCAAACAGCTGCTTCATAATTGTTTGAACAGCAGATTGTTTATGAATCTCCCTTCTATTTATAATCCTGGCATTTACTGATAGCTCTCATTTTGTTCTAGTTTACTTAGAGGGATACAGTTCAGCTAAAAGATTATTTCCCATACTGATATGTGGTGTTTATGAGATAACAGCCTGCTCTTCAAGACTCGGTTACACGCTGTTGGAAGTTGTGGTTTTAGGGAATTATGCAAGAAACTACATCTGGCAGTGATCTGCATCATTGGCTATCTCAGGTTTTACACCAATGCACAGCAATACAGATGCTCATCATCGAAGATGAGCATCTTTTAACTTTTTATCTGAAGATAAAATGGAGACCAGGTCTGTTGCTCCCAAACATGGCTTTAAGAATAAAATTCTATAAAATTCTGAGTTCCACATCGAAATGTATTTTAAAGTGCAACAATGCATAGCATTTTTCCCCCGTAACTCATAAAATTAAAAAATAAGTTGGAAGTGACTTCTTATTACAGATCTTTATTATAATAAACTTCAGTCTAAAGAAATGTTCTTACAGAGTTAATTCTAGCAATTAAGTGTCTCCAACAATAAGGGAAAACATAAAATTGAAAAAAATATTGAAATTTAAATCCAAGGAGTTATTGTGAGACTGAAAACATCTGAGATGGTCAGAAAACACATGGGCACAAGACCACACCTTTGAAGGCGGCACCGCTTCACCAGATGGTTTTATGGTGACTTCAGAGAAGATTTCTACCTTTCATTTTCCAGTGCGAGGCAAACCCTTGCCCTCTAACCTCATCCCTCCTTCCACAAAACGTGTATGCAAAATTTTCATTTAGCATCTTTAGCAATCTTACATTGGGTTTGAATAGTACATTTTCATTTCATTCATCATTTAAAGACAGATAATCAGAAAGTCATTACACGGGCTGACACCGGGCCCCGCGCTCGATTGTATTGTAATTGAGCACTGCAGAGCGTGTGCCAGATCTAATGGATAATGAATATATTATGTCAGCAGAACCGCCTCAGCAAAGCTCCTGGGGAATCACAGGGGGGACTGCAGTGACATGGAGGGTCACAGATGTTGTGCTGATTTACTGATGGAGTGATTGTGTAATTAGGTAATCAATGGTGGGTAGAGGACTATATGTGGACAGCTAATTTTGTACAAATAAAGACCATACAAGTAGGGGGCTCGCATTTAGGGCAGTGGAAGATGGTATTTTGGTTTGGCTTAATTATTCATAAATTCTTAATGACACATTCCAAATGTCTGATGGTGGAAGGCCAGCAGCAGAGGTCAGACTCAATTCAAACACTACAGCAGCCTATTGTCACAACCTTTTTACAGTATTATCCCTGTAATTTAGAAAGCTCAAATTTTCTACTTTGATTAAAGTAAAACTCACCTTGCTTTGTGTTAGAGATGTACTGTAGCTTTGAACATTTAATGCAGAGGTGAGAAACAGTCATGATAAAAAAAATGAAACATCTCTAAAGATTTGCTCCACATTTACTCTGCACTCACTAAGAGCATTTAGTAATATTCACTTCATTCTGAGTGACAGAATATTTAAACAAAAAATGTAGAGGCAGAAGGTTCACATCCTAAATTTGTGTTATAAACATGATCTATGTTTGAGATAGAAATGGATTTTAATAGAAAACATTACTTTTTTTAAAAGTCAGGTGATTGAATCCTTTACTTAAGATGATGAACAGTAATTCATATTTACCCCATTTTCCTAATTATGACTGGCTGTATAACAGCAGCTTCTCTCTCATCTGCCCCTCTCTCCCTGATTCCATTTTAGTGAGATTCTCACACTTGGCTTCACATCCTGTGCTCAGCAAAGGCCTGTGTGATCCAAGCCCTCTCTGCTGCAGGAATTCACCTGTCTGCTTCCCAGGCATGTCAGTGACAGTGTCTCAGCTGGGGTTTTGGCATCCACAGCAACTTCCCCACAGTGCCTGTGACAAGCACTTCCAGTCGGGGTTTGGCATCCGTGAGGGTTTCCCCCCAGGAGCCTGTGGTGGGTTTGCAGTGACATGGATGTTCAGGGAGAAATGTCATTTGCTCATTGCTCGAAAATGTAAATAGGAATTTGGAAGACAAAAGGTATGAGCAGGCAAAGGCCAGCAAAGATGGTTATCACCTACAGCAGTTTGTTTCACCCATGGCAAAGAGCAGCAGATGGCTTCTGTTCCTTTTCTGCCTTTCTCCCTCTCTCAGCCTTTGCCAAACTGTCAGATTTCTACTGACACCGTGGGCACTCATTTACTCAATTCACTCAGTTCCTCTGTCTTTCCTATGGACATAGGCTCCTCTTTGATGCCAGGCTTTAACCCTGGAAAGAATAATCCATTCTAGCCGGAGGGAATCCAAAGAGAGAACATGCCTTAACAAAGCAGGACAAATCCTTTTTTTCCTCTTCCCTGCTACACTCCTTTAATATTTCTTTTGGAACAACTCTGTAGTAGGTAGGGCACAACAAAGAAGCAAATGAGAAAGTGAGACATTTTCATAAGAAGGAGCACAGGTTTTTCTCAGTTTACCACAATCAGAAATTTCAGGAAGAACGATATAATTTTGGTTCTAACATCTACAGCGTTTTCCCGTACCCTGTTTGGAGACAGCCAAACTTCTGGATGGAGCTACAACTGTTTGCAGCTGTGCAGTGCTACACACCAAATATTTCTGTCCTGTTTAAGGATGCACCTATAGAACCTGCTGTGTCCAGATCAACCTAGACTTCTCTATTAGATGGTTTAACACCTCCGCCCTCTCTCCCTGCCTCGGCCCTAGTGCACCCATCGCCAGCACCTCTATCTGTTAGTACATGAAATAAAAACAGGCTACCACTTTGCATTATGTTTTCCCATCTATTTGTCCATTTTCTACACCCTACAATGAGATAAAGATATGTAAGATCCTCATGTTACAAATCCTTTGCTGCTATGAATCTTAGCAAATAAGTATAAAGTATTTTGAAGCTTTTTTTTCTTTGTCCTTGATTACTTTTCCTTAAGTCTGATTACTTAAGGTTTTACTGGGCTTTCCAAATGCTGAGTTTTTCTTTCTTCATCTCCTACTTTAACACAAAAGTATTCCCTCCTCCCAGAGAATCTCTCCTTTCCCTGAGTGCTGAGCAGTAGAACAGGTACCGCTGCTACTTGGCGGGAGCAGAGCAAGAATTGCTGAACCAGGCTTCCAGGACAGCCTGGGCAATGCCTATCAAATGTGTATCAGCTTCGAGTATTTTCCTGACTGAATTTCACAGTCCACAGACTCCAGAGAGCCAGCACTGACAACCTCTCTCTGAAATTAGGACTATCTTTCAGTACCGTAATCTTGACAGAGATTCTACTGTAATTTCAGAGGAAAACAAAAGGAAAGCTTAAGTTTCAAAATAAACTTCCTATTTTTATTCACAGACATGACTGGGAGATATCAACCACTTTTGTTTAAAAAGCCCTTGAATCTCTTTAGGAGTATCCAAGTGTTGAGCATGGACAGCTTAAAGAAAACAATTCAAAAGTCACCATATACAAGGAGGATTTGCTGGCAAACACAGACCAAAGCAAAGCTTTCCTTAGAATTCCAGCACATTCCAGCTGCAGGGAGCTCCTCAGGCTATCCTCAAAAGTGGTAATGCCCTTATCAAGGGGAGGTAATGTTTTTTGAATGGTGCTTGGTAATGCTGCAGTGTATTTGTGATGACAGTGAGATAAAACACTCATTTCTAGAAGACAGTGGGAAATAAAAAATGTGTATTTATTTAAATAACTAAAAAAAGCAGAGTCGAACTGCCTCACAGACCTGCCTGTCTCAAGTACTTGTATAATGAAATTCTGAATAATGGTTTTACTGATCTTTAATGTTCGTGCAGTGTTTAGCCCTTTCGAAAGTACAGAAGAGCAAGAGGATGAAAATTGTTGGAGATGTAAAGAGGAATGTCTGGAGCAAAGCGTGCTCTGATGCCTTACAAAATCTAGAGAAAGGTGGTGAAAGACGTTCAGACCTGCCAGAGGAGGAGGAGGGGGTAAACAAAAGAAATGCTTGGATCAAAGAGAGGAATCTTTCATAAGAGTTCCTCAATTTTTAACCAAGAACAGAAGGAACAGTCTTCATACACGAGAATCTGTTCAAAGCCCAGGGAAGGAAGGGAGGACAGGAAAAAAGAACACACTAAGTAGATAAAAATGAAAGGAAAACGAAACTGAAGTGGATGTGGATAGAATGAGTATAGAAGTGTTAACCCTGGCTGTTATTATTTCTAGTGAAGTTTATTGATTTTAAAGCACAGAACTTGCAAAGCCTTAACTTAAATGACAAGCAACGTTCTTGGGTAGATTTTTATTACCACGTTACTTTATTATTTGGGACTTCCATACTGCTCAGTGTGGATTTTATGATTAAATCTTTGGCAGGACTTTTGCGAACACCTTAGAAAATCAGGTTTAAATCAACTTTATCAAAGGACTCAAATGCTGAGCAGGAATAACTTGGAGATGTTATAAAATAGGACACATAATATTAAATAAACAATTATATTAACAAGTAAACCAAAATATATTAAAAATTTAGAAGTAAAATATATTTAATACTGAAATTAAACATAATTTAAAGTATGCAGATTAATTGTTCCCTTTCAAAATGTCACAAAAAAGTTATTCATTATAAAATGTTGCATTTTCTCAAAATCAGCATTTTAAAAGATTTTTTTTTAAAACTTTAGGATTCTTTGAATTCATTATAATTGAAAAACTTATTCTTCAATTCCTTTGTATGAACATAGGGCTTCTCCACTTTTAATCATCTCTGTTGGTCAATATAGATCTTCTTCTCTTTCCACACAAACAAGAAGCCTTGCTTATTTTTAAATTTAGAGACCTTTTTATATGCCAAAGAGGATGTAGCATTTTGCTTCGGAAAGAAACACATCTTTTTGTGAGGCTTTTCCGAGTTTTATCGGAAGCATCAACCGCTGAGGTGTGGAGGCTCACCTTCCGTTTCTGTGGTTTCAGGAGGGATCGTTGCTGACCTGCACCTTGCTGCTGCTAACAGGAGCCTTCATGGCAATCACTGCTCGGTATTCATGTCCTCAACTCAGCCCTGGTGTCGCCCATGCCAAGAGTTTAGGATGGCACGGTGCTGCCTATCCTGTAACGTCCTGACTGTACTCACACCACTTCAACCCCACCTTGGTGCTTCCCTGACGCCAGCCCTTGCACCGCTTTTGGACAACAGAAGAAAACTGGTACAATCCCGTAAGAAGTTCCAGATCTCAGGCATTGTATAATTTGTACTTGATAGGGACTTTCTTTTCTCTCAACTCTGCCTCTATTGCATCAGAAATGAAAAACAGGTTATTTATCTCCTCCTCATGTCTGAACTTCATCTGAAAAACAGAGGAATTAATCCTGAAGGATTAACCAGAAGAGAGGAATGGTCATTCTACACTTTCTCCCTCAGTTTGGGATCTCTGCTGAGCAACAGCAGGCCCTGGACATACAAAGTTTTTCCTTCAACTCATGTGCTCTAAACAGTTTTGTCCTTGCCAGCGAGGAAGAAATTACAACAAAGTGTGTGATGGAGACTATTTTTAATGGAATTTTTCATTGCTAAGGAAGTAATGGTCCAGCAGCCTCACAGCACAAAGTCTCATTCTGGAGATGAACCGTCATTTCACTCGTGTCATTCAAACAGCAAACTTCCCTTCCTTTCTCCACAAAACCGAACATGCAGCGCTCTCGTCACCTGAGAACTGCAACAGCTCCAAAGAGGCCTAAGAGAGCACTATTGCCACAAGTCGGTCTTGCAAGCTCAAAGGATCAAATGCCAAATATTAAACACACCCTTCTTCTTGTCAAGTTGGTATTCTTCTAATGTATGTTAAATGTACAACTTGAATAACTTCCGTCAACTTGCTGGATTTCCTGGGGGCAAAAAGGAGTTACTGTCAAATGTCAAAGAAAAAAAAAAAAAAATAGAAAATTTCCTTCTGCCAATCCTCCCAGTACAGATTTTGAAAGACAAGCCACCACACAACAACGTCCACAATCTCACCCTTCTATGAGGCTTACAACTGTACAGGGTTTGGAATCCTTTTTCTAAATTTCTAAACATTTTCCCTGAAAAATCTGCTTGGAAAAATCTCTCATCTTTACACATTCAAAATCTCACGGCACTCTTGATAGAGGTGATAAGTTGTATTTCATAGAGCTGAAGCATAACAGGGGTAAATAACTCGTGTTATTCAAGGTTCCAACTCCAGGATCAACTTCACTGTGGATTTCATGTACTATTTCCATTAAACTGTTAAAATATTGAACATAAACAACAATTTCACTATCATCAGAGGTTTCCAACTCACAAGTCCAACAAAAACACGTGTATACAGAACGCTACATAGACATAAATAGAATTAATGTTAGCTCATTTGCAGGATCTTTGCAATGAGATTCCACTGCTATTTTTAAGCCCCAAAGGAGCAAAAGCACTCCAGACACCTCTGATTTAAGTGGGTACAGTCCCTTACTCTTGAAGTTGAGACAGGCCATAATTGCTTTGCTGAGTTACAACATAATGATTAAAAATAGACTTATGCATTGAAACCATTTATAATTCAACCTCAAACAAGACTCTGCTCCTAAGGCTCGTATATTAACTGCTCTACAAAGGCCATTTCCTGAAATTTGTCTCTTTAGCTTTTTGTTGGTATGAATATATAAAATGGTTTGTAGTCTACTTTATTTCTGTCTTAGAGAATGTGGTGAATACTTAAGAAAATCTATTTTTTTTTTCTCCCAAACCTCCATTAGAACATACATGCTAGATTTGTGCTTTTTTCCTTCCCTTAATTTCTGTTTTACATGGTGGGCTAAAAGCATTTCACAGGTGTTTGCTGGAACTCATTAGACTATTTGGAACTCCTTCATGCTCTCCAAAAGGCAATTAAAATGTGTCTGCAAATTACCTCATGTGGTCTGAAGCACAGCTGCCTCTTATCCCCCTGTTACTACGCGGTGCATCCAAACAGAAGAGAAAAACTGCTTTGATACCTGCAGTTTACAAAGGCAAACCGTGCCTTCATGAGTGACAAAAATCCTCTGTTTGCCTCTTAAGTCTTCAATGCAATTGCCTTTGTTGCCACCAAAAAAAAAAAAAAAGTTTATAACAAGCTAAGAGTCACAACTAGTTAATTAAGTAGATAACAGAGGTAATGAGAAAGCAGTGAGTACTCACATAATTCAAAGAGTAGTTGCTGCATCCGTAGAAAACCTAGGTGTGTGCAGGTAAAGCGTCTGTGATTCTAAATGGCTCAGATGCCTGGGATAGTATTTCTATTTCTTGTTTCTGCTTAAAAAGCAGGGGTAAGAGAATCCATTATCCCAGCAGGTGTACTTATAGAATTTATCCTTGTTCTGCAAATATCTGGCAATTAAAACCACAGTTTGAGTTTATATTTTAGCTACTTCTCAGAGAGGTTAAATTCACTAAAGCAAAGACATTTTTACTGCTCTCTTAATCCTTACTGAAATCCCTTCTTCACTGGATATTCTGCTTGAGTAAAGACTGAATGAATTATAAACTTTTTTGTTTTAGCTGTTTTGTCCAGCCTACTTTATGATTAAAAAAGAATTGGTTATGACACTGAACATTTATTTTTTGCCATCAGATGCTGATAAATTAAAATCCGACAAGCTTTTTAATCATTTGCTTTACTATACGAATTTGGCAGTTCCAGAGTAGCAGAGTTGTGTCTAGAGCTGAAAGGTCCAGCTCCAACATTTCCTTTCTGGCCAGCAGCAGAGAGGAAAAGACACTTCTGGAGGTGATGCAGAGTCCAGAACAGCTTCCAGGCTACAGCACCATCCCTTCGTCTCCCCTCAGTTCCAAAATCACCAACATAAATGGCAGCAAGAAGCGCTGCCAATCCTTTAACCCTCCCTGTGTCTTCAGCACCCATCAGTTGTAATTTGCTTTGAGCTCTAATGATTGCCTCGGCCCTTTGCAGGCAGAGCCGATCACCCGTCCCACCCCTCACACAATATTTTCCCACTTTTTCTCCCCGCTCAGCCACCATCTTCACTGAAGCCTCTGTGGTCACAACACTCCATTACACCCAGCTGAAAGAACCCTGAACAGCACACCTGTATTTATTCCAAACAAACTCTCATCTCTCCCCTTCCTCTCTCTTTCCTTTTACTCTTCTCTTAGTCCTTAATGCCCATTCTTTCCTTTTGTTACTTTCTCCTGGTAAGCCATAAAAGATGAATCAGCAATTCCCATGCATTTTAACCAAAGCAATGCCTGGTAGTTACAAAGAGCACAGTGATGTTAAACGGGAAGCTTTACGTGAGCCGTGCCAACTAAATTGTGGTCTCAGGAAGGCTCCTGTGAAAGCAGCAGCAGCTCTGGGTGTGAAGGCAACCCGAAATATATTGCACTTTTTAAAGTGCAGTCACATACCAGCAACAGGAGTGCAGTTCTTGGGTTGCACTGCAGTGGCCACACGTACAGGAGACGCAGATGACAGCAAGATCCATCCGAATACACGGGGGAATAAAGTGCAGTCTGGAATGTCACATCCACAGCAATGGCACAAAACAGCAAAAACCTTTAGGTGTGATCGCACCAACTGTTTTGTGAATCACTTCAGCAGAGTCCGTAGGTCCATCTATTCACATATGAAAAAATCCCAAACACCACACATGGAACCCCAAAACCCACCGTATTTCTGGCCCCCGAGTCTTTACAGCACAGTTGTGAACAAACAGCACGTTTTTCTCAAAATAGCCCGAGGGATAACCTTGTCTTTTATATGAATACAAAGTTATTAGCTTTGTCAGAGTCTTACAAGACATCAAAGTAATTGTTTTGGTTCCTGATTTCTCATCTGTTTTCAATGATCGCAAAAAGAACTTATCGCATAATATTCAACCACCAGATTTACACAATGAAACCTACAGTCAGCTAAACAATGCACTTATTTAAAAACTCCTAGAGATGCTGTCTCCTGAATTCCTACGTGACCTTGTCTAACCTGAATTCATCCGAGCTGTTTACTAAATGTATTGTTGTGGCTTATAATGTGATTATGGGAAGTAATTATCAGACTCTTATCCAGCTTTCAGAATCACAGGAGAAATTAAAACTCATATTTCAATTTTAGAAGGCTGAACTGAGTAGAAGAAAAGGATTAAAATTCCACCAATAGATAAATTATTTTCCTACATGATTGTTGAGTACAAAGACCTTCCCAAAGCTTCGGAATACGTCTAAGGAAAGCTCCTTTAAAACAGAAATATCCTGAAACATTTGAATATCCTTTTGTGCTCAGCTGAAATATAGTCAGGCCCAGGCCAAGAGAGAGACACACACAGACTGTTCATTACATTAACTATACATGTTTGTAATTTTGTAAATTACAATTAAATGCATGCAGTAGTGATATGGCACAGTGATTATACTCTTTCCAGAACTGCAGGAATTTTGGGCTGGCATCCTGTAAACTCTTACATGACTTATTCTAGGGGAGATGTCACCGACAGCTCTGAATTCCCTTGCTTTGAATGCAATTTGAGATCCTTTGAGATCCCCTTTACACTAACGGGGATTTTTTAGTTAAATGGCCAGACGTGTTGTGTCACAACAAGTAATGCAGAATATTCAGTACTGCCAGGACTCTAAACCTTGACTTGTTCAACTTGTAGCGAAGTCATGTAGAAGTTTTACTGATTAAATCTAAAAGTTCTTGACGTATGACTCACTTAATTACAAGCTTCATCTGCAGAAGGATGATTCATGTAAATGTCTTGCAACACCTGTTTCTTAATAAAGCAAAATTTCCATTTATTTTAGAAATTAGAGATTAAAAAATGGACAAGAATTCAGGGAAATAGTGCCCATTTTCATTTCATTTTGTTTTGCTATAGTTTTCAGCAGTGTACTGTGCATAAACGTCTAGGCTTGGAGGAAACGTGCAAAAGAAGAAAACTACTTGTGATGTTCATAATGAGCAAGGAAAAGAAAAAGTTATGCCTTTATTATATTCATACCTGTCTAGTTACTATTTTAACCTTAGCTCCTTGGGGTTGTCAGTTTGCTCTACTCTTCTCACCTTAACTGAACTTTTTGGGAAATGTGCCACCTTTAATGTGTTTGTGAAGCAGCTGGAATGGCTGGAGGAGCTGTAGCTCCTGCATACCACAAACTCCAGTGAGGCTGCTCATCCGCTTTCAATTATGTATTAAGGATGTGCTGAATCATGTTAAAAAGAGCTTTCTCTTAATGTTGAATTAAATACATTTATTCCTCTTCATCCTACAGATGTATCATTTTCATTCCACCAGAGACCACTCTGCATGTCTCAGATTCTGTTACTGGCACGTTCTCCTCTGCCCTCCCAAGCTGGCACCACCTGTCAAACTGATTGACATAATTTAAATAACCTTATCAAATACAAACTTGTGGTGGAAATACTGAGAGCCTCACACAGAAAAGTTCCAGGCTATAAAACCCCCCAACCTGATTGCTTCTCCTAGGGGGTTCCTTTTTGGTATAAAGGAGTATATAAACCAAACGTCTGCCGCCAATTCTGTACTTTTACAAGCACTAACATTTTAACAGCAGAAATGTTAAATATCAAAGTAATAGATGAGCATTCCACTAGAAGGCAATTTCACTAAATACCACAGGTATTAATCTTTCGGAATCTTAATTACACCCTTTTGACACGTTATCCTTATGCGACCTTTCCTCCAGAGCCGCGTGAAGAGATGTGAGGAAGGCAGGCAAGCTCAGCTCCGCTGCCGCCCCACATGCAGCAGTTCAATGCAAGGAATGAATGCACATAAAGATGCAGCTCATGTGCAGCACAGCCAGTCATTAAACCACTCTTTGCTCAAAGTTATCTTCCAAGTCCCACCTTTTGTTCCAGGATTTCCCATCACCTTGCCTTTCCTCGTGCCTCAGAACATGGAGGTTTAATGAATTACCGGGTGTAGAACGATGAGATGTTGCCGAAGAACGAAACTTTTTGAACTAGAACCATCCAAGCACATTTAAAACCAATTAGTAATGGCAGGCCTTAATCGAAGAAACTGAATTTCAGTTTAGATTAGTAAGGCCTGGCAGCTCCTAGATTAAAAATGTAATGATTCTGCCACTAAGCCACACTTACACCAGTCAATACTGAAAAGTATCCAGATTTTATTAGATCAACTAAATAAGCAAAAGTGGGTAACTTGGGCATAGAAGATTTAGGAAATTCCTCAGTCACAGCTTTCACAGCCACAGAGATGTTTGAGATATTCTTTTTTAATGTTTTCCCCTTCTGTCAGACGCTCACATTGTTCCTCATGACACAAACCTAGGGCAGCTTTTTACCACGTTCTACCTCTTGGTGCTCAAAATGAAGTTCTCTGTTATAAATTCTCAGCCGCCAGGACGTGCAGCACTAAACTGTGAGTATCTCACAACTGTTTGGTAGCAATCCATGCCGCCCAGAGTTCCCAGCATGGGCTGTTGGGCAGCACCAGTCCCTGCCTGCACCTCTAAAGGCCCTTCAGGGAACCTCTAAGGGATTCTGGAAAGCGCCTGAAAGCAGGATGGACTTTAAAAACCAACCCAGATTGTTACAGTTGCATTAAAGCTGAAAGGCCAATATGAATAATTGCTTCAAACTACAGGAACAGAAGAAAAGCCCAGGCAAATTTTTGAAATGTTCGCAGAGTCAGTCTGAGACTTATGGTTGGTTTTTCAGATTTTTTAGCTTTTTAATTACCTTGTCAGCAATTTTGGACATGCATAATCACTCTCATGTGTATCGTTAAGCTGAATATAGCCTTCAAATGAATTCTTACCAGTTTTTGTGCACAATTCTACTCGAAACAAAACGAACAAATAATATTTGATAAATATTTACTTTCCAAACTTGCACTGATTGATTTTTCTTAATTTTCTGTTTCAATTCATATTGCATTAAGAATTGCCATTTTTTCTGGTGTTTTGTTCTTTCAAAAAGGTTAAATGATTATTAGCTCTGACTAAGTAGCAGGGTAAGTGTCCTTGAAATCTGTGATTGTTTGATTGGGGCTGTTGTTCCATCTTGTTGTATTCTTCACTTCCTCTCCTGTTCCACTATCAAAGTGACTTTCACCGTTTATATCCATGCACTGGAGAGAATTAAGCACAGAGCTCCAAAGCTCGGACAAAGCTCTGTGCAAATCCTGACCAGCTTTAATGAGAGAATATAAAATTGTATCCCTACAATCACTAAAGTATTCGTAAATGGCATCTTTTTGCAGGATTAAACCTGTTGGATTACACATAATCAGTGCATATGGCGAGCCAGGCTTTTTTTTCCTGGGAAATGTGTGCTCAGATGCCTAATCATGCACTTCTGAGAATGGAGCTGGCTCTTAAAAATTCGGGTGCCCAACACTGGGCTTTCAAATCCATGGGAAAGGTGAGAAACAGGAACAAGGCACACATGGATGGGAGTGATGGAGAGGAGGATGCTAAAGGATAACCCAACTTCTGCAGCTCTGGTTAAAGCTCAGTGAAAGGTATGTTTGTGAGAATGTCTCCCCTATTGATAACAACACCCATGTTATTATAAATGCAACTCTCTTACTTAATTAGTTTTATGTGAATTGTGTCTGTACAGTTTGGGTTTTATTGATTGTGGAGGCGAGAGAAGATTTTCAAAATTGATGTAGAGCGATAGTTATTATGGATCCATGGATGAATTCTCTTCCATTCCTGGAGTCTTACCCACAGGTATTGTACCTACTGGATTAGGACTTCAAATACTACGAGGAGACAAAAGCTCTTTACAGTAAAATCCAAGACTCTAGTAATTATTATCCAAGTCTTTCAATGATTTTTTGATGTTTGGGTTGAGCTTTCGGCAAGAAGATTAAAAAAGAGAGAGGACAAAATGGCAAAAAATATTTTCAGTTGATATAAGAGTCTTCAATGTCTCGTCTATTGATTTTCTTCAGATCTTTAAATTCACAGTGTGACTTATATTCCATGAAATAGGGTCATTGACATCTGAAATCGTACTACAAAAAATATACACTTCATATCCCATGGACTGAAACACATAATTGTCTAATGAAAAGGTTATCCAGTGTGTTAAATCCATCACTTACAGAAATTTTTTCCTTGCTTCTAAATGAACAGATTTTGCTGCATTTTAAGAGAGGAAAAGCTTCATGGTGACTGAAAAAGTCTGTGGGCACTGTGCTGTTTGACTGTGAGCTTAGAGCCTTGGTTCTAATTTTATTTAATGTAAGATTTTGTACAGTGATATTCCTTAAGTGGCCACCACACTAACACACACTGCCTGGCCTGAAAACTCGTATTTCTTGTTCTTCTTGCTTTCCTATTGCCAACACTTAATGAAATAGAAAAATGAAGGTCTAAGATGTAAAGAAAACCCTGAATTACCTACTGCTGAACAAAAGCAGCGAAAACCATTAGCAAGCTGTTTGACAACATGAAACTGTCTTTATAAAGTTCACCCTCTAAACAAGCCCTTTGTGTAATCTTATTTATTTCCCCTCTATGCAATATTTTGAGTACATTTTCAAGCCTTTTTCTTTATGCATGTGAAAGCTTTGATGCTTGATAATCAAATAATCTCCACAGCAGAGGCTTTAAGAAAAATGTGGCCTAATGTCTGATTAACTTTTCTCGTGCCAGTTGTATTCCTACTTCAGAGTAAATAAAACCCTGCCATTTTCTATCCAACAAAATTACAAATAACTGAATATGGAAGGCATTCTGTAAGATATTAAAGCAACCAGATTATCTTTTAAAGCAATGAACAACTGTACATGTATTTAAATTTTTATTAATCCCAATGAAGTCAAATAAGTTACTACCATTACTGCAATTTAATCACACCTGTATTTATCCGATTGGACTTTAAATTTTCATTTTTTGAAGCAGACTAGTTACTGGAAGAGGTTTTTTTTTTTTTTTTACTTTCCCAATAAATCTTAGCTCTTCCTTATTGACATTTAATTAACTAAAAATGCACAATGGTTTCTTCTCAGATTCAGAGGCCTCTTGAAGGAAAGATTGCCCCAGCACTTCTCAGGAGTACCAAACAGTGAAACTGCTTGGAAACAGTCCCCACTATTAAGATTTATGAGGCAAAATACAAACAAACATAGAAATAATCAGAAAAGCCAACAACTGCCATTCCAAACACGTTTCCCATAAGTTGCCAACCCCTCCAAACCCTTATGATCACCATGAAGCACAT
This sequence comes from Dasyornis broadbenti, assembly GCA_013397935.1. NCBI lineage: Eukaryota > Metazoa > Chordata > Aves > Passeriformes > Dasyornithidae > Dasyornis > Dasyornis broadbenti. Next base: position 2,279,876 of record VZRN01004035.1, on the reverse strand, counting down.
GCACCTAAGAAACCACATTCTGGATTGCCCAAATCGTAGGATTTCTCTTCCACTTGTATAAAAATTCAGCTTTGTTCTTTGAGGGTATTTACTGCCTTAGAAACTGTTGCTTTTTGTGGCCTGACTGATAAAATACAGTAGTAAAGTAGCTCAAATTACCTCTGCAGTCCCTGCTTCAATACAGATTGCTGCTACAGATACACATTTTTCATTTTTTCATACGCTGGTAAGGCTCTGACTTTGAGAAAAGGAATGAGATTGCTTTACATGAGGGCAAAGCTCGCTGGAACCGTTCACACCCTTGGACTTGGTCGTGTTTATAGCCCTTGCTGGACATGAGCCATGAAATCTGTCCGTCTCAGGAAGTCTTCAGAACAGTTTTGACTGATTTCCAGTTATTTCAGATCATGCATTCATAGACAAGTTGATAGCATCTCGTTTCTAAACCCCACAGAGAAATGTGTTTTTCTTTGTCACGGAAAGCATCCAGTCCAAAGCAAATCAGTGTCTACTGAGGAAAGGAGTAGTGGAGTCAGTTCAAGGGAAGGGATGTGAAATCACAAAATAAAATGCTTTCCCTAGAGGTGGCAGAGTTTGAATGTTGTCAGGATATATAATGATCGATTTATTCAACACTTCTTTAGCAACTTCAGCACTCTGAAGGATGAAATCCCAGTATCTGTAAATAAGTAGGCATTCTGTAAAGAGGAGCTGGAATCAGAGTTTTCACAAATTCCCTGGGCTCTTATAAAATGAAGATAGACCTAGAGTTCTTCTCTTAAGCAAGACTAACAACATTTTCCGAGTTAAGTCAGAAATTGATTTTTGTTTGTTTTGCTTTTGGTCATTTAAAGCACTTACTGGGAGCCACCACCACGCAAAACTAAACAAAGTTTAAATTAATCAAAGAGAACAATTTGCGCTGGGCTCCCCCTGCACTGGAAGCTGGGCCCTTCTGTGGAGGGAGGCTGAGGCAGCTCACAGTGGTTTCCTCAAGACCCCGTGAGCAAACTCTCCTCTCACTCTGTGAGCAATCAGCTTCTCCTACCTGGAAGCAGCTGAGCCTCCAGTGCAGTTGTAACCAGGTACAAAGAAGTCAAGGAATGACTGTTGGCTTTGATGGGACAGTGGGAAATATCCTTGGCTAGTTTTGGGGAACAATGGATACATTATTGATAGTGTTCATTATTGATAGCAGAGAAGCACTGCAGGAATTGACCAGAAATAGATCTGCCAGTGAATAAGAACTCACGATGTTTAACCCGAAGGCAAAAGCAACCAGGGCAGTTTGAGTAACTGCTTCAAGTGGATGATTAGCTGAGGGGATTCAACACTTAATAGCCAAAATAAATTACTGTAATTATTTTATTACCTATGGTAACTGATTTCATTGTTTTTATAGAAATAACAGCTCCCTAAGGAATGGAATGTTGCTTCAAAGAATCCCATCTGCAAGCCTCTGTATTCTCTTGTGGCAATCAAAAACAACAACAAAAATAGCTGTCATTAATAATACTATTAATAACTGTGCTACCACACCTTAGAAATACATTCTGGATTTGGCTGTACACCTGGACTTGAATATGAAGTTTTCTAGCCACTGGAGGGTTTTAGATAGAATTAAAATAAATCTGTAAAGCGCTTATTAAAATAAACATGAATATTTATAGAGAACAATGGAATGCTTTAAATAGATTTTTAATAAATAAGTGTGTGATTAGTTGAGGAGCTTGAGAAATCTTTTAATTTGACCTCAGAAGAATTATTTTAAAGTGTTTATATTTGTGCTTTTGCTCTCACTGTGAAGTGCTAACAATGTATGCTCTGCACAGGAATAGGTTTGAAAGCACCTTACAGAAACATGCTGTGAATTTTTGTAGAGCTCATCTCTATCACTGCCAAGATTCTGCGCAGGTCCGACTTGGAGCCAACCTGCATTCACCCCAGCCTGTATTGCTGTTCAATACCTGCTGCAGCCTCCCTTTCCCCCTCTGCAGGCTCCCACCTTAGAGCCCACTACAAACCAGAACCCACGGCGAGAACTCCAGGCGGCTGCCGGGACACACACATGGGCTGCACTTCCATCACCTCCCCTTGCACCCTTACAGAAACAGTGGTGCTGTACGAGGAGGGACTGGTGGCTGCATTTGCAGGCAGCATTTGGGGGATGTGCACCAGCTCTGCCTCAGCCAGACACCCCTGGGATGTGGTCTGGCTGTGCCTGCAGTGGGTGCCCAGCTGAAGCTGAGATGCTGCAGGGCTCTGTTATCAAGGACCAGAGAAACAAGTTCTCTACATTACACAAAACTGAGCCAAAGAATTCTGGGACTCGATCCAGTAGTAAAAATGCACATCCTAGGGACACTGATCAACAGCATATTTTCACTGTCTACATCTATGTTCCCCTGCTTCCTAATGCCTTAACAAACGCCCAATCCTCCTGCACAGCTGGGGAAACTAATTATCATTCTAATTGGTGGTGGTGGTGGTTTTTTCTTATTTTGTATAATATCATATACTAGTGCCATGCACACAATTGGATATGGAGATTTTCTCATTTCTCTTTTCTCCTTTCAGTGAAATTGAGGCTTCACTGTGTAATTTTGGGCCTAACAGATGTTACCGTGAACAAACAGCTACCTACGGTGCAGCTCCTCGTCACTGTCACAGGGGCTGGGGCTGGAAATCAAAACCAGAAATGAAGGAGTCTCAGCAGGAGCATGAACTACAGAGGGGCCCACTGAACCACAGCCTTTCTGCTGGTGAGACCCAGCCTGTGGCACCACGGAAATCATCTGATGACCTTCACAGAAACCTCGGGGCTGGAGCCCGGCCGAGACTCCATTTGGAGAGACAGTTCCCGGAGTGCTGATGTGGTTTCAACGTGGTACCATGAGCCCAATTAACAGATTGTGAAACTCAATACGTATCTCCTTAGTGTTGTAGGATCAAAAGAAAGACAGCTTGACCAACTTCCAGCTAGTGTGCAAAATACTGGAGAACTTCCTCATGTTCTTTATTGCAGGTACCAGCGGTCCTAAAAGCTGTCCAGAAAGGCTTAGCATGATTCCACCTCTTTGGTTTGACTGGGGGTTTGTTCTGTTTTGTTTTCCACAGAAAACAACTTTCTTGAAAGGAAAAGTAACATGATGAATATTAAAAAAACGTTTTCAAATTAAATGCCACTGCCATCTGACAACAATACTGGCAAAATTGCAGGCAATGCTCTTAAAAAAATCAGTGCTAATTCAATAAGAGCTGGCATTAATTAAGACAAACTTAAAATTTTAACATTCAAAATATGTTATGGCTTCTCAGTATCATTAAATCATAGTTGCTGTGTATATGTTCTGACATTTTCAAAGTTAATATTTGGACATCTAACACTGATAAGAATAATATAATGGATTAACAGGGAGGGACCCCTGAAAATACCACACGGTTTTGAGACTTCTGCTATGATTTCTTACATGCTAACTCTTGGATTTATGTTTGCACTTCCTCAGCACCAGAATTCAATAATTTTGAATATATCTCTAAGTCAACAAAGTATTCTGTGGTGAAGTTTTCAGCCAGTTCAAGCTGGGTATAAATACTCTAAATCCTACTTCATCTCTTTAGGACAAATATATCCTAGGAGCACAAACTGCCTTTTATCTCTCATATAGCACCACATTTGAATCATTTTTTTTCAGTCATCATCTCCAAATTCCATCTTTAAACAGTTCTATTTAAAATTATTTCTTTTTGCCTATTCTCTTCTTCCTATTAACTTCTGATTTCCGAGACCTCACGTGTGCCTGTGCATCACAGAAACAACTTCTCTCCTAATCACTGCCTGCTCCTTCTCAACGACAGGCACAGGAAGAAAACAGCGATTCTGTGACACCAAACTCACTTGTGCAGTAACAAACGGTGGTGCTACAAATGCTTGATTGTGGTAACCTGGAATGAATTACAGCCAGGAAAGGGTGATGAGCACAGAAAAGCGTTTTCTTGTGCAGACATTTTGATAATTATCTGCAGTGGCCAAAGGCATGGAGCAGCAAACACGGATCTTCTTTAAAACGCTTCTTGTTTAAATCGGCTTCGTGAATTCAAATCTGTCTGGAAAAGCAAATGATCAATAGCACTGTGGTCATTTGCCTGGACATGACTCAAAACTTTACCCCAAAATTAGGATCCAAGGAGACTGTTGATTTAAAATATTTGTTATGTACAGCAGTGTGGAATGGTTGCAACATAAATTGTTTGCTTTTTCAATTTTAAGCCTGGAGGTAAACACTGAATCATAATGTGATGTAAATCAGTCAAACCCCCAGAACATTAAAGGCTGATTTACACCAGCTGAAGAACTACCTCTGGGTATTAAATCAGCCTTTGCACAGAGTGATCTCACAGTAGTCATGAAATCACAGGGATGAGAGAAACCAGCCCAAGTTAAGGGAAAACAAACCAAGAACGGTGCAGGCACATTCAAAAGCTGTTTAATAGCTTTCACAAGAAAGAGGCAATGGGGAATGTCTTGCCCCTGCTGCCACTCATCCTGCAGTGACTAACACTCAAACACTGTAAAACAGGAAGGCAACAAAACCCTTCTATTTGTAGTCACTGTTCAGTGCTCTCAGTGACTGCCCCAAGGACATCCCCCACTGCCGGCCCGGCTCTGCCCTGCCCTGCCCTGCCCAGGGAGATCCCTTTGCTTTCAAGCTCTCTCATACCTGCTGGATGAAGAACAGAGGCACACAGGGGAAAGCTTCACACCGGGTTCCCAGCAAACACTTTGTTTAGCGCAGCTAAACAGTGTCTGCTTCAAGGCACAGAGAAATTCCAGTCTTGGTTTTAGGTAGAGATCTGAACCTCAGAAGAAATACAGGTACTCTTTATGTAAACGTTTGCCTAACTGATTGCTACATCCAGGGAGGAGCTGCTCTTTCCATTACTTGTATCAGTTTTACATCTACTTCTGCTTACCCACTGAAAGGTATACAGCAAGAAAATATTAAAATGGGACGTAAACCAGGATATAAATTACACCAATGATGAATCAGGAGAGCTAGAACTGAAGTACTAAATAAGGGAGCAAAAAGATTAAATTAATAAACTAAACATATAGTTAAGACGTTCTGTAATGTTTTTCTTGCCCCTTAGTCTTGCCACTTTGTGTATTCTGATGGTCTGACGGCCTTTCTCTTACTCTGAATGTGAGAACAGAAGCAATTGCTTTGCGTGGCCATGAGAAAATTACTGCTAACAGTGAAATTCCCGTCCCTCCCACCCCCAACAGGACAGCTGTGAACTGGCCAGGTTTAAATGCAGATGCCCACGTAGTCTGTGAGTAACGCTGGATGAATTTCAAACCAGGGGTATGGAAGAGGGCACAGCATCACATTCCCCGCGAGGAGCAGCAGGTGAAGATGTGGACAGTCCGTTTATTTTGCTGCTGGTGTCAGCGACTCCCTCTGCACCCCCCTCTCTAAACCAAACATGCAGGACTGAAAATCTCAGAAGATACAAACCATTTCAACCATTTCAGACCTGCTTCTACAAGACATATGCTACTGCTCCTTAACTGATTTTAAATTCACCAAAGGGCTGGTGTCAAACTATTTATCTTTACACGTCACTTCCAAAGACACGCTCCTACCCGGGTTTCAGTTGTTTGGATCACTGCTGGCTTTAGACACAGCACACACCCCTGGGAATGACACAAACCTTGTTGCCATGCTTAAAATTTCATGTGACACCAACGTGGCTACATTTATGTCCAAAAGCAAATGTTTTCAGATAGACAAACAGAGAAAAAAAGCAGAATGCCAAACTCTGTAAGTGAGAACGCTGCTATCTGCTAGCACAACACTCAAGATCCTGCAGCACAATGCTGTCTCACTTTCTATAATTTAACAGTGGTTTAAAAATACAAGAAAGAAAAGCAGAAAGGACACATGAAGAGGCCCAAAGTTTACCATGGAAAAGAAAAATTCTAGTTTCACATCAAACAATAAAAAAGAATGCACACACGGGTGCACGTTGCAATACATCTGTGCACGTACTGTTTCTTTATCTCAGCTCCTGTACTAACTTCATGTGACATTCTTTTAACTGCTCCAGAAGCACAGCCCAAAGAGCTGCCAGGTGCTTTCAGAGTTTCTCCTAGGTTATAACAGCGAGGAATTTAATTTGATCTGTAGACCAGAGTATTCTATGACATCCAGAGGAGCTAAGCCATGTCAGGACAGTTCTCATGGCAGAATACTTGAGTTCTTATTCCTGCTGCTGCTGCTGCTGCTGCTGATGATGATGTACTTCAGGGACACATAACAAAGCACATGTGCTCCTGTGGCAGAGGGTTATGGCCAACTTTATAGGAAGGACTGTGAAAGAAGAAAATTTTAATTGCTATGAAAAACATATCAAATCCTTTTATGATGTGGCCCCTTGCAACCTTAGTAGGGACCCTTAGCTCTTGGGGAAAAAGAAAGGAAGCACAAGTAATGGATGCTGCACTTACAGCAAGGATCTTGATATCAGGAATCAAAGTTTGGGTTTGGGTAACAGCTCATGGGGTCATTCTTATGTGAATCTGGTCTCAAAAGACACAGTTTTGCACCTCTTCACAAAATATTTTAAGCTAAATGGAGAACTGGTTATAGAATGGTTCTGGGAAGGATCTCCAGACTGTGACAGTCAAAGAACAAAGAATGGTAACTGTTGTGAACAGTTTCAAACATTTAGAGAAAAGTAATGTTTATTTCTTCTAGATTTATTCTTCTAATAAATTATCACATCTTATTTTTATTAACGTGGTTACAATTCCCTCTGACTAGCACCGAACAGAATTTACTTCAACAGCACAAAACATTACAATTCCACTCAAGCCATCACTTCAAAGATCTTTTAATCTCATTTAGGGATCTTGCTTTTCTAAAGCTGTGGCCTCCTTGGAATTACTTCATTGCCTGCCCAGAGATGATGTGAACATGCCAGGTATATTCAAGTTACAAAATTGCCATCAATGACATGATACAACTAATCCATTTGGCCCTACAAACCATGAACTATAACCAAAGAGCACCATTTTAGCTACACTAGTCAAGAATCTGTAGAAGCAGACAAGTCCTTTTCACTTTCCTTTTTTCTCTTTCAGTAAAGACAGTACCCAGGACTCTTATTTACTGATTAGTTACCTCCAATGTACTTATTTCACATTTTGTTTTGTGCTGGGCTGTGTTCTCAAAAAGTGCTCAGAGCTATTTACAAAAGCGCTACCAGTCCCGTTCCCTACTTGTGGCGTCTCAGCCGCCAGCCTCAGTGAGGGATCTCTGCAAGTGGCACAGCAGAGCAACCACGGATTAAATGTTAAAAAGGTTCCTCTAATGGTTTCTAAAATAGCACTGGAAGGCAGAAGATCTCGTCAGAGATAGCACACGGCACTTTGAGTAAGAAGGCGTTTGTGTTTGTTATGTAACATGACAGGAAAGCCAGTGTTTGTGGCGAGAAGGAAACACACGGGGCTGCGCACATCCCATCCTTGGTAACCTCACTGCATCCTCGCTGTGAGGGTCAGCATTCTCCATCTCTGAGGCTGCAAACTGGCATAACTCCAGAAAGCGTTACAAGAATTACAGGATTCAAACAGAGCTTCCTCATCTGAATGGTAACTGACCAGCAAGGAACTGAGGAAGCGAGAACGCAAAGCATTTGTTTCAATTTTAATGAGCATCTACTTTGATCCAAGTGCAGTGAGAACTCAGTGCCTTCCAGACAGCTCGGAGTGAATCAGGGCCTGAATATCTGCGTGTTCATGCATTATTGTCATACACTGCTGTGGGCATTCAAAGGTCTAGCCCCGCTTTAAAAACTTCCTTTTTTGCACACACATTTATTTCAAATGTAATGCCAATAAGATGATACACGGACAGTGCTCTAAAACTGACCTGGCATAACACTATAAAAAATAGCAAAATAAATGAAATTTTAAAAAGAACATGAAAGAATGGATCTCTGAAAATGTACTTATCAGTTCTATAGGAAATGTATCAAAATTCATCTCACACTAAGTTAAAAAGTGTGAGGCGATACCTGTATACCTGGTCATTATGAGCAGCGTACAATTTTTTCAGTGCTGTTATCCCAGGTTATCGGGTGGTTGTCTGCTGCTCTACAGCCTTGCAGGGTACAGCCCCACTGTAACCAGTAAAATAACAGTTTACAGCCAACAGAAAAAAAAAAAAAAGAAAAA
>VZRN01004035.1:2222191-2271619 GCA_013397935.1 Dasyornis broadbenti | reverse complement strand
AAAAAAAAAAAAGGAAAAGAAAAAAAAAACTAGAATAATAATAATAATTAAAAAATCCGACTCCCAGCTGCGATTAGAATGTCAGTTACAGCTGCTGCCTTGGTCGAACACCCCCACACTTCTGAGCTCACAAGGACATGTTCAATGAGAGAATGGCCTGTGTTCATTGTGTAATTATCAACCTCACACACCTTGGAAACAGAGAACAGCTCCAACACGTGTATGACTAAAAACACCACCGTGAGATTATGGCCTGGAACAATACAACTATTTCCTACTGTACTTAATAGACTATTATAACAGGAAAACAATGGGAATATAAAACCTTTTTTTATCTTGACTCTTTATAGAGAGATTTATCATTGGGAAATTGTGTGATTCTGATAAGATGAAAAAAACAAAAAGGAGTCAAATGCTGGAAGAGGAGGGCCAAGAACTTGCTCGTGAGTTGGCAGGCTGCCGACAGCACCTCTGCTGGGGAATATGCAACTTTAATCTTTATTATGGAGTGATCACAAATGGACTGTTTCAGAATACCATCTGTTCTCACTGAAGCATTGGATCAGCAGGCTGCAGGCTTCAGTCTGTCCTTCACCTTGGATCTGGGCTTTCAGCAAAGCTCTCATTTTGGAAAGGGAGGGGTTTCAAAAAGGAGCTTTTTGGAAAGGCTGGTGTAGTATCTAATTTAAATTTAACATATTTTTTAACTTTCATTTTTGTTTTTGCAATGTCTCTATTTTGACTTTCCTCATTTCACTGAGGTAAGCTTCAAATGAAGTAGTCATTGAAAGAAAGCACTTCTGCTTTCTATTTTCCCTTTGTGAAAAACTAAGTGTTTTTACCAGCTGTAGTGTCCAAACAAGCTCTTATGAGTCTAACCTACCTCCCAGCACTCATCCCAGAATATCACACCAGTTAAGTGTCTGTATCTCTGCATCTACAGGGCATGCTTATGAGTAGATCTGAATTTACTATTAATTCCAAATGTTAATATCTAAAACATGGTGAAGAAATTACTGCTACAAATGGTATGGAAAAGGACTTAGCTCAGCACTGCCCATCGCTGCGCTGAGGGCACAGTGCTGGACAGCTGGCTAAGCCACTGCAAAGCCATTAGCCCCTCAGCAATTAATCACTGATCCTGTTCCACATCTGGCTAGAGATGCACTGCTGCAACTGAACGTGCTCCTGGGCTTGGAGCACTCCCAGGAGGGGGCAAACAGAGGAAAAAGGAACCAATCTTTTTGACTGAAATAGAGGTTCCGAAAATCTTTGCAGGATTAGAAAGTGGGAGAAAGGAGAAAAGATTTATCAGCGAAGTGAAATGTTACAAGGACACTGAAGAAGTGTGGAGGATGTGAGGTTTAGCACAGCATGGCCGAGGTGTCTGCTTTGTCCTCTGCACGCAGCCAGGGGTGTGAGGAGTGTATGCACTGGGACAAGTCTGACCAGAGTGGGAAAATGTTTGTCTGTAACGTCCAAACTCCATAAAGAGAGAGAGAGGCCTCTTGAATTCAATCTTTGTACAAACACTGTGTAACTGCATGCCTTGCAAGTCCTAGCCAGCAGCTCTTTCAAAGATTTAGAGTTTCAAAGTTATACATAAATAACTTTACCTCAGTCTGTAGTAGGGGTGATTTACCAGTAGAAGCTAAACAACAGCAACCGAGAGGTGCTGCCGCTCACAGGCAGCAACCCTTAAGCACTGGATACCCACACACTGGAGGAAACTCAGCATTCCCAGAGCACTCACAGAGCCATGGGGTGCTCTCCCCGTTCAGCTCCACAAGCTACAGTGCAGAGAGCAGCAAGGGGGATTTGGGAAAAAGCACCTTCTGGAAGTCACTGCTAAGCTGTCACCCCAGATGCAGCAAGTTGTCACAAACAGGCCTTAACCCACGGCAGCTTTGTGAGGGGCCTGGGGATGTCCAGCAGAAGTTCCATTTTCAGCCCTTTCACTGCACGTTGTGCAGTTGGAAACATCCCCTGGTGTTACAGTCTCACCCTGCTGACTTTGATCCACACACACATGAAGAAAACTATTGCTCTGGGGAGTGATACCAATTAAAACCATCAGCTGATAAATCCTCTTACCTCGTTCAAGAAACGAGGTCTGGCTGTGCACGCTGACAGGCGGTTTTCTGAGAAACTTTCATATGGGAGGGAGAAGAAGAAAAAGGAACCTAAAAAATAAACATTTGGGGAATCAAGGTATTTTTGCACATAGTTTTCAACATCGGACAAATGAAGAAAACAAAATTATTAGTTCTGAAAATCTTAGCTGAGTTCTCATATCCTACTGAGGTCTTCCTGGCACACACAGGAAGCATGGCCAAATGGGAGGAAGTTTTCTTTAAAAACTGTAGTGCCTGTAAAAAATACAAACCTCATTTTGCTTCCTCTAAAGTGAATGTGTTTTCTTCCTTTATTTTACTAGAATAAGCCTTGTATTTTGCCATGGAAAAAAATTGTGACAGTTTTTTATAAATCATGTACTTCAGGAAAACTAATGTGTGAACATTCTCTGTTGTTTCCATTTTTGAAATTTTATTGAATATTCAAGGATTGCTAGTCTATCAGCAGGCAGAAAAAAAATGGCTTTTTTACTGTTCTGTAGTGATGAAAAAATCACTTTTTTGTGTTCCCTTTCCTTCTTCTCCTCCTGCCACCCTCCCTCCAAATCAACATCAAAGTAAAGGGAATCGGAAATCATTTTATGAATGGGTTATTGACCAGGTTGATAAGTAAAATTACAGCCCACCTTCACCTTTCTTAAATGCAAAAATCTTTAGAAAGATCATTCTCTACAGAATCACAATTTTTACTCTTTTTTTTATTCCCCTTGGTACCTCACCATCTAGAGTTCATCTGTGCTAAAGCAAAATATTAGTGTCAAATGCATACTTATGGCTGAGTGTAATCAAAATCTCCTGACAACGTTTCTACCATTTTCTCTTACCGAGATTGGAGTATTCATTAAGACAAGCTTCGGAAGAAATTAAAAGCATGCTAACGAAATCCTAATTTGCACAGGCAAAATGACTGCAGTCTCTTGCTAACGTGATTATGAAGGATCATGTTCTATGTGTGTTTTTCCCCCAAAGAGAACTTTTGAGCAGAGTCGTGTTTAAAGCTGGGAATATTTCTTGTCTGAAGCTGTCCTTGTGCAATGCACACAATGACAAAGAGAAGGCAGCTGGGGAGAGAGGTGAAAGTATTAAGTACATGGAGTGAAAAAAAAGTTCAGTAAATTTAAATTTAGAGGAAAAAAAACAAAGGTTTTAATTTACAATACACATTAAAGGATGCAAGTCAAGCAATAACTCAGAACCAACCAATTATTTTGTTTTTAAATTAAAAGAAACATGTAAGTCATGTTTCTCATTAGTACACCACTTAGAGTTCATCTTAATTTAGTACATGGACTGCAAGATTAGAGAAAAAAGTCTTGTCTTTATTGGTGTAAATGGCCACGTTCCCGTGGCTCTAGTCAGTCAGGTTAGACCTCACTTCAGTGATTTGCATAACATCCGACTGAGTTTTTTCCTTCATTGCCATAGCAATTCACCTGTTGGAGGTTCTGCAGTTTCAGGGAAGGCAGCTACTTGAACCAATAATCCCAATACTCAATAATCCCAATGCTCAATAATCCCGATACTCAATTCCCCCAGAACACAACATAACACAAATACTCAATGGCCCCAGAACACAACACAACACCAACACTCAATTGCCCCAGAGCTCAGCGATGGTGTCTCGCTTCTGAAACGCCCATCAGGAGAACCATGGAGCTTTCTCCCAGCAGGGACCTGCAGGGGCTTTGCAAGGCCTGCATGAGCAGAGGGTGTCAGCAGTGCCCTGCAGGGCACTGACCTCAGCAGGAGCTGGTACAAAGCCTCCCGAATTTAAAGCATCTTTTTGTAACACTGCTTTCAGCTGCAAACGTGCCCCTGTGGCTGCAGCACCGGCGTGGCACCACATTGCCTTGTTTTCCGGGTGAAATTACTGTCAGGAGGTTGAGAGAATTGAGAATATTATATGAATTAAACCCCGAGTAATTCCGTAGGAAATCCCATGAGATTATCAGATTTCAGGCAAACAGTAAATGCAGTGCCTCCCCCAGCTGGGCACACAGCACAGCCAGGGAACCCGAGCTGTGCTCCCCAAAACCTAACCTGGAGCAGTTTGCAGGGTTGGCGTGTTCAAACCTTTAGAAACTGTGGTGGGAGTAAAAGCCAGCTGCTGACAAACTCACGATATGAAGCGACCCAGGATGAGAAGCCAGGTGATGATTTAAACGTGAGGTTTTCTGATGCAATGTCACACAAGTGCCCTAGAACACAGGATGGAACCTGCTTGCTGTGCACAAAGACCCAATATCCAATGCCTTTGCTCTAAGAGGCAGCATATACGTCTACACTTAGGAGAAGAACATTCTTACATTTGACAATATTTTTTCAAGGTCTTGCTATTATTAAAAAGGATAAATGAGTAAAAGAAATCTTTCTGAAATTAGATGATACTAGATTATTTTTTTAATCTAGATTAACTCCCTTATCCCTTTCATGGCACAGCTGCACAAAGGCTTGCAGTGGCAGAGAGCGAGAGGCTGAAATGAATGGCCAGCTTGGAAAACAGGAGAGGACAGACAATGTTTTGTTTTTTTTTCTTTAAATTGCAACGCTGAATCTGTGACCTAAGAGATTTTGTTATTGAAAACATGAAGTCTTTTTATTCTTGTGCAACATCTCTGAAATCAGCCAGAGATAATGCTGACTGTCTTTGAATTCATCCTGTATTATGCTTATGGAAGCTTAATTAAATTAACTGTTTACAATACAACTTACTGTACTCTGTAGCTCAAAATCAAAGAGTAATTTTCCTTTGGAAACATACTTCATCAGCTGCACAGGTGATCTTCAGAAGAAAGGAATTGTTAGCAGATCACTGACTATAGTTTTCTAAGTCAGTTGTATAACTTAGAACTCCAGGAACTCCAGGCACACCGTGGGATTTAAATTAACCCCACGGGTCACTACCCCTTATACACACTCCCTTCTCTCTGATGTGTGCCTCTGAGCCTCCATCCCATCACAGAAGGATGATTTCCAACACCATATAACACCATGCATTGCCATAATAACAAACCCAAATCCAAAATTTGTTAAATATGCTTCATTAAAAAATATTCAAATTCTTCCTTATTCCAATTAATCACGGCATTGTTCATGTCAAAGGATGAATACAACTTCCCAGCTTGTGCTAGTCTGGAAATAATACTGGACCAGCATCTAAGGAATTAGCTGGGGGGTAAACTTTCTTTTTCCATCAGCAATATTAATAAGAGGAAAAGAAAAAAGAAAAATCCTGCAATGCTGGCCTCTATTTATGTCTTAGGCCTTTTTCTTAGCTGTGATGTTGGAAAAAGCTGGAAAATTTGTGGTGAGTGTTTGAATGTGAACTGGAATTAAGAAGTGAAACAAAACCAGATAATTAGTTGTTATTCTTACTATATGTCTCCATGGCAAATCTAAGCAACACAAAATAAGCAGAAATAGGATTTTAAGAAATAAAATGGGTTAGGAGCTGCCAGAAGTGTCCTATGTCCCAGTGTACTCCCTTGCTTCTGGATCCTTCAGTTCTGCATGTCAGATTCCCAAGTCCCTGTAAATTGCACTTTTTCCAAAAAGTGGAGTTTGCAGGTGACCCACAAATGTCTGCTTCCCAAAAACACTGAGCAGAGCATTCCTTATCAATAGTTGTTTACATTGTAATGTTTACAAAGACTGTACACCGGTGAGATAGAAGGAAAAATGCTGAATTCTCCCTTCTTTCCTGATGGTTTGCAGGGAGCCCAGCACAGAGTACTGAGTGCTGAACACAAAACCTTCTGGATGGTGCTGGAATTGCTTCCCACTCACGAGCTCTGGTCTCTGTCTCGGGAATATCAATGGCAAAACAAATTGTTCTAGCCAGCTGCAATAATCTAAGCATTAGTCAACAGTGCTGAAAGACAGTTAGATGCTTTGCTTATCCTCTACACCATTTCAGGCAGTTTGGAAACAAGTGCTTAATAATAAAGATTTCATTTCTTTAAAACTGTCATGCAAGAGAGATTCCCAGTCTTATTACTTGACCTTACAGGCAGCAGCATTGCTGAGGTAAAACACTTTACTCAGCCCCATGGAGTTACAGATAAGGGCAGATGCTGTAAGCTCATCAAGGGAAGCTCTGCCTACCCTCTTGAATCACATGAAACACCCGCTGTGCGAAAGAGCTCTCCAGACATCTCAGCTTGTCGGCTTTGCTGACCCACTGACACAGCAGACCCTACAGGTTTCCACCAGCACTGGGCAGTGTCTCCTGTCGCTAGACAGCAGCAGCTCTGCTTGATTGTAAATGAGTGGTGCTGATGGGCTCTGAAGGAAGTTTCATTAATCCTGTCCGCAGCGGAGGGAAGTTTAATTCTTTTTGAAGAGTGTTTTCTAACATAGCTGAACTGTGTTAGCAAAACAAATTAGCTTGTCCTGGGCACTCCACTAACTGCTTTCAGGGGCACATTCTCTTCCCACTGAAGTGAAAAACAAAACACTGTTGCATCCCAGGGATCAAGGTTTAAGTGTTTCCGACAGTGTTGTCAAGGAGAAGCATCCCAGAAATGCTTCTCTCCACAACGCCTCCCCCAGCACCTGAAGAGCCCACGTCCCTCTTGATGTATTCGCTGGGCAGCTGCCAATGCATCACAAGTGCACAAACCTGGTCTCAAACTTAATTTGTAGCATAAATCAAGATCGTTTGTGTACTACAACAGCAGCAAAGTAGAAATTCAGATCTCAGAGTAGAGGTGGCTTTGTATTTCTCTGTCGCTGGTGCTGGAGCCTGGAGATGGTGAGAAATACGGGAATTTCTGTGAGCAAAACATTTTGAACCATATTAGCTAATTAGGCAATCAGCTTCTTCCTTACATTTCTTTGCCACAATTGTCCTGTTTCCAGGTGTCTCTTGGAATGCCCCTAGAATGACCTAAAAGGGTGACAGGAATGAACATTGGACAATTCTCAATAACTCTGTTTCTTTTAAAGTGTGAGTGCAGTGACATTCCAGAAACATTGATTATTGTCTATCCAATTTTCAGTGCTATATGTTTATAAGGAATGTGGAATTCAGTGAGTTTTACTTAGTAAATACACTTTAAAAATAGGGGGTTTTAAATAAAATACACAGGTATTCTAGCTGAAATATAATAATTGACTCTAGATATAACTATCAAAATAAAATGGTGCTGACAAGATTATATTTGCAGGTTAGCATCCACAAAATCATCAAAAGGCACAAATCCACAGAAAATTTTATAACCAAGACAAGGCCAACACTCAGAATCTAGGCTCTAAAATAAAGAACAGATCTCCTAATTCATTTGTAAGGGCTAAGATTTCAGTCTAAAGACTGATTTGAAGATCATCTCTATTCAGTGAGATGAAAGGCTACGTGAGAAGAAAAAAGATGAAAAGAAAGAACAGGACACCACCTAAAAACTTTAAGACCATCTGTGATTTCATAGTAGCATGAAGAGGAATGCAAATATTTCTCCTGAAAGAAGAATAAAGACAGTTAAATCACAACTCAAAGCCTTGTAAGTTATTGCTCTTTTACCTGGAACTCCTTGTGCAGGGGGATGAAAGCAAACTCAGTTAACTCATTCTCTTCATGGTGTGCATTCACATTTTCCTAATCAAGGCTGAGCTCAAACGTGAAGTTCCCAGGATTGTAAACAGAGGAGATTTTTCACAGTGAAAAAGGCACAGATTTTTGAAAGCAGGAACTGTCATTATACAACCTTGACTGGTAAATTTTCCAATCCAAGTTTTGAAAATAAAAGAAGTAATTATTTTTTTTTTCAGAACTTTGACCACAAATAACTTCAGAATAGTTGTAAATCAACTGCCTGTGGAGAACATGGCTTAAAACAAAGCTTTCAGGAAAGCACTGATCTGCTACCTGCTCTACTTGGAAAGGCTAACAGAACCCAGAAAGAATAGAAAACAGCTTCAATGGCAGGTTCAGAGCTAGGAGGTAGCAATGAATAAGGCATTTTAGGAATGTATGTGCACAATATAACTAAACCCAGCCACACGTACATGAAATAGATATAACTACATAATTATATCTACTCCTAGAGGAACCACCACTGACTCTTTCTGTAACGATGCTCAGGTTTCTAACACCGCCTGCATCAGTATTACAGAACATTCAGAATTCATACTAACACCAAAAAATAGGGTTTAGAAAATGAAAGTTCCTATTCAGTCATTTGGGCCAAACCTTCTAACAACATGACTTTAGTATAGAGCAGTGAGCAACAAAATCTAGACTGACTCACAGCACTCGAGGGAACTGGACCAAATTTTAGTGTATTTGGTGAATGCTGGACTTCAGTGCAGAGTTATCCATTCTTTTTGGTTAAACAATATCATTAAAAAGTAAAATAACAAAGTTGAAACCCTGTGAGAATACTGCATGCATTTAAATGCAAAATAAAAATGCGTGTAGTACTCCATTCAGATTCACAGGAGTGACAAATTGTCCTAACAAATCAGTACTTCAATTCAAAATATGTAAAGCTGTACCTATGATAAGGAAATAGGTATTTTTTAGCTGTGAGAAATGCCCAGCTATGAGTCTGGCTTCAGTAAACTGTTAACACGCTTCTGCATCTCAATGAGGGATATAGATTACCAGATTTTCGTTTGCCAGTTTACTGCAAAGCGGACATATGATTCAATCTTTAGAAGGTGGCTCACTTCAAAATCTAATCTCACATTCATATAGCAACTCCTAACGAGCCCTCTAGGAGTAAACAAATTAGTCTCCAGGATGTATTATGCATTAATTAATCAGACTAATAGTATTATGAAATGTGTAATAAATGAAAATTAGTTCCAAGTGTAGTACTTGCACTGAAGAATGAACATAGAAAAATTAGAACATAATAAAAGTTTTCTCAAATTTCTACCAGTGTCACCTAAATCAACTGTGCTTCATTAATGACGTTTCTTGCCCATTTAAACTGCATGTTTTGGTGAGACAAATTACAATATTGCATGCTGGTTTATTTTTGACTGCCATGGAAAATTCCCTTTATGAAAAATCACTGTTGGTAATCATGGTGGGATGTCCAACCTTGCACTGACCCAACCGTAACAGCTCACATGCAGCACATAAAGTCACTCCAGCCAGAAGGGTGGAGACAAGGGAGTTCCACTCACTGCAGCTCTTACGCACAAGAGCTTATCTGGCCCTGAGCAGGAAATGCGAGAGTGCACTTATTCCTAAAATAAAAATGTACACAGCACTGAAAGACCTGGAGTTTCTAACAGAAACAGGGAGCTGGGTATTGGGCACTTAACAGGGAGATGCTCTGTATTTGTTCCTCTGTTTCCCCCCTCGAATGCGAATGATCCAACTTTTTAAAAGATATTGGAAAAGACCCCACAGGAGAGATAAGATCATTAAACATAGAAATTGCATCCACTTGCAACTATTTCCTACTTCCATGGATGTGCTGCCACCATCCCTTCCTCAGGGTGATGCTTCTGCCTGACCCCTGAGCCTGTAAGGCCACGCAGTGCCAGGCAAGCACGATCCAAACTCGGCTGAGCACGGCACAGCTGAGAGCAGAGCAGTGCACAGACACACACAGCAGCTTCACTGGTGTGACCATGCTGGGGAAAAAGCCAGGAAGCACTAAACTGTGCACGCTAAAGCAGACAGGCACATCACAGGAGTGTGGCGCTGAATAAACAGGCACATGTGCCAGGCGAAATCTCAGCCAGGACGAATGCGGTGGGGAAAGCAGGGTAGAGGCAGGGAATATCTCAAAGAGCACCGGCATCGCTGGATTCGTCAGGTAACTGTTCTAAATTGTGATAAGAAGTCAGTTTTGCAATACTTCTGCTGGTTTCGGTTTTAATCACCTCTTAAGAATCTCGTTAACCAGCATTTTCCTTCTTTCATAGCACGAGCCGGTAGGAGAACGGATCAAGGGAAACAAATGCTCCAATCACTGATTTTGTCCAGAGCTCTCTACATGTGAGTCCACTTAAACACCCGCCCACCCCAGACTCCTCACCTCAATAGAACTTGCTCACAGCTATGCCTAAATCTGGCTTTACCATTACAAATCAGAAAATAAAGGAATAAAAGGCCAGCTTTTGTTCTAAGCCACTTCAAAATTATCGCTGGCTGCAGAAAGGTATAATTTAAAGCAAAACCGTCAGCTATGGTTTTCTCTTCGGAATAACTTGGGAGCAATACACAGACTGCCTTTCTCACCCCAGCTTCCTGAGGGGCTTTCAGCATCCAGCTCAGTCAGTATTTTCCCTGCAGGTACAGAACTCCAGCTGAATTCAGGCTGCCTGCAACCATCACCTCTGTCCATAGCACAGTGCAATTTAGGGAAGATGAGTTCATCCAGCTACTGCCAAATGATAATGCCAGTCCTAAGGATGGGAGAGATGCACAAACCAGTCAGGGTCCCAGGGTCTTTTCTTACGGTCTGTATTTTCTCAAATACACAACTAAATAGGTTTGCCCTCAGGATTTTCTTCCAGCCTTACTTCCCAGCAGTATTCCAGCATTAAAAGCAACCGAAGTGAAGCACATTGCTCTTCACAGAGCAGAGGTGAGACGCCACTGTCCTTCCCCATTTCGCCCCCTGCACACCATCACACAACCACAGCGGGACAAATGAGCATCATGGGCTCACTTTCAGGAAAGAAATCTGGCCTAAAAGTTGTTCCAGCTGCCAATTTGCACGGGCAGTGTTCACCAACAAGATTAAACACAACTTTTTTTTGAGCCACTGCTCAACCCAAAGTTCTAGAAACAGCCTTAGTATTCCAGTGTTGTATAGTCAATATAAAAGCTTAAGTTAAGCTTTAGGGAACAAAGCCCTATTACCTTAAATTTTATCTCCTATTGACTTCGCAGGGATGTACATCTGTGGAAGAGAGAACTCTTAGTACAGACTGAAAGAAGCAGAATAACTCTTGCATTAAATCATCCTGTTATTTTAAGAAAAGGTTAATTTGTAAAACAAATTGAGCTTCATTAGGGACTAATTGACTGGAAAATTTTCTTTTAAAATGTCTTCTAATTATACAGGTGAAAAAAGAAATCTTTTCAAAGCACTTTTATAATTAAAAATCATCCTTGATAAATTTCTTCTAACATTTATTCGAGAGAGAAATAGTACAGGAAAGTTTAGCCGAGAGATAAGCATCAGAGTCCACACCAGTGTAATAAATACAACGGGGTAAATACATCAGAGGAACAATGTCTGTGACTGCTGGGAACAATCTAGAAAGAAATCTATAAGCAAGTTCAAACCGCTGAAGGAAAACATGAGATTTTCTGCTGGAGTGATTCAGCAGAGACTGAGCTCTCTTTCCACAACTGTAAAATGAATACCAAAGACAAGAAGACTTGTCTCACTGGGAAATATCCTCCTCCAAAAGCTGTGCTAGACTTCTCTTCTTCACCACGTTGCTTCTAATACAAATGGCAGGTATCACCTGCTTGTGATTCACAAGTTATTTTTGTCTTTTGCTTTATCCCTGCCATAGTAGTGTGAAGAAAACCGTGCAGATAAACACAGAGAAAACTTTCTGGTGTAATTTTAAGATAAGAAAAGTGTGCTTTTAAGTAAAATGACATATTGCTTTGTTTTTTTGGTTTTTTTTTTTTAACTTTTGCATATTTTGCAAACCTTTGGGGGGGTTTGGATGCTGTGAGAAACTTGTTTTCTTTGAACTTGACTTGAAGCTACCTCAAGTGGAGGGTGATTGCAAAATGATTAGGGAAGAATGAAGCGTTCCTGACATCAGGGGGTCCAGAGCTCCAAACCGAGCACCAGGACATCCCAACACCCGTGTTCTGGGTTTCCAAGCCTGGTTCTCAGAGTATCAAAAAGTGCTCTTAAGGATGCTTAGTGCAGAATTAGACAATAAAATCTATAGAAGCGTCTGAAACCACAGGCTAAGACAAAGATCAGGACCAAGGGAATTGACTCCAGCTGTCGAGCTGTATTGAAAGAAAGTTTTCTTATGGCAGGATACTGCAGGGGACACTTGAACATCAAGGGAATTTGGGAGCATGGAAGGGTTGATTTTTGGCCCTTATGCACGAAACATAATGAATGCTTTATCCAAAAGAACACTAAAACATGGGGATGTTGGTTTCCAGAACTAGAAGGGTGTAAACTCACAGAAAAAACACCCTGGTGATTAGCAAAGATGGGCATTGCAAAGGATTGTTACCTAAATAAAAAGGTAGAGTTTTATGAACTGAGATACGTTTCTGTGTGAAAGGCAGCCAAAACTAGTATAGCTGGACTTAAAAGAGATCTGGAATTCAATCGAGTGGCCCATAACAAGCAGAATGCTCCAAAAGGCCTAGAAGGCATTTAAAATTACGCTAGTTGAGCTGCTGGGAAAGCCTTTGTCCCTGAAAGAATGGCCTCAGGTTGGGATAATCAAGAATGGTATAAATTAGCCCATGATACGGAAACCTGGTAGTCTTGGAAGTTGACTAACCCAGAGGCAAAGCCCCTCATCCAAAAGACTGCACGTTTTCGTCAGACTCTATTCACAGAGTAACAAAGGATTATGTAAGTGAGGAATGAAAGAACTTTATTTGAAGAATAATATAATAGCAGATGATCAGAAGTCTTCTTTTAAATTTGAAAGAGAAATTCTGTTTGTAGTCTCTCATGCTCGGGGACTACACTAGCTTTACCACCTGCTTAAAAAGGATGTATTAAGAAAGAGTAGAATATCCCAGAGCTGTACTCTCAGAAACTCCAGAACTTCAAGAAACAGCGTAGGTTAACTTCAATATATTATACCGCTTTTATTCATTGGCAGTAGAGGCATGAAATAATGAAGAAATTGATTCAGAGTCAGAAAAATAAGATACAGAGCCAACATTTTATCCCTCTGAAACTTACTCTTCCTTTATTTACACCCCAAGAATTACATCCTTTATCCCTGGACGCTGCAGGGCAGCTGAGATCCAGCTAATTATTCACTGCAATCCCCAAATATTGTACTGTTGCAATGAATATTCTGATCTATCTTGGCAAGATGGGTTACAGTGTGGGCCATGGGCTACAGACATGGCCATCTGACCAAGTTTCCGAGATTTCTATCACTATTTCATTGTCTGCTCCAGATATCTCTGAAAGCTGGCAGATATTCAACTCCATTTTAAAAAGGCAGTATTTTAAGTGCATGACTTTTTAATGGAACCGGTGAAAAGAGCTTAGAAATATTATTGTGGTGTCAGTGATCATATTTCAGTACTGTAAAGGCACAGTCCCCTTTCTCATTTCTTCTTTACAGATATAATTTCTAAGTGATCAAATAGAAACTCAGCTTGTTGAGCCAACAGTTCAGCTGGGATGAAAGGAAGGGGTTTGTCAGAAGCCCTCGTGCGGGAAGTGCTCTGAACAGCGTTTGTTCCCTTCTGATCCCCACTGCAGCTTCACGCCTGGCATTTCACACTGCACAGGAGCACAGAACGAGACTCACAGCAAGGCAATACTGAAACCTGTTGAACTTCTGCGTTAATCTCTAAGTTTCCACCTTCTTTGTCCACAGGTTCTCCACACGACAGATGGACAGCTGCCAAACGGATGTCCTGCTTTTGAAGTCACGCTTTGCTCCCTGCCCTGAGCACAAGGTGGCTACACACTCTCAGGGGTGGAGACAATGATAACTATTCCCAGCACAAAACAGGAAGATGTTATAAATCGACTGCACAAGACATATTTTTAGTAAATAGAAAATGATGAAGCTAAATTTGCCTAGATAAATAGTGATTATGTCGGATATAAGTCCTTTTTTGATGCATGCATACGAGCTGCATTAATATTAATGAGCCACATATGCCTTGAGAAGACACAATCATTGTTCACTGAATGAAAGGTTCTACCTAGTCCTCAAATATAAAAACACAAAGACAGTAATCACTTATTAGCTCATTGCATATAGGCTGGAGGTGGAAATGAAGCCCTCTGATGGAATGCCCTGATTGTAACCTCCCAAAACAGAGTCCCTTGCAACCATTTCCAAGCAGTTAAAATCTTCCTGGCATATTCCAAGTACCTACTGCTGTCAGGGCTTGCTGTCACTAAGAAACCAATGAAGTAATTTGCATTTGGAAAGTGATTGTAAAGCAGCAACATAATAGACTGTGATTAGGACACTGAGCGAGCCACTTGTAAAGAGGAGGAGGAGGAGGACAGGATTAAAACTTAATACGACTTCTACATCGGTTCCATTTTTTCCTTGTGCAAACTCTTGCTCCTGGAAGGCTGCAGGTCTGCTACTACACGTCCAGTTCCAATAATACACAGCTGAGCTGATGGGAATCCAAACCCTCTGCCGAACTTGATAGATCCACACAGATTTCCACCACTGACAATCTGGACCAAGATCCACAGTTTCTGTGTGTTGTGAGCAAAGCAACATGGAAGTTACCGCTTCTTGGCTGTAGGATTCAGCTTTGGAAAGAATTATTTCATTTCTGGTGCTGATAAGAGCCATATCCACCAAATGTCTGAGCCAGAGCCCGAGGCTGAAATACCAGTCTGTCACCTCCTGTGTCACCATACTGTTGTCCGTGTGTCCATCGCCCTCTGTCCCTCCTTCCTCTCCACTCTGAATCACTACATGCAAATAGTTTCACCCTAAAGACATCACTGGAAAGTGGTGCAGGGCCCAAGATTGCAGAGCAGCGCTCCCCAAGGATCAAAATCCAAGTGCTGCATTGTGTTTCCAGGCTTTGATATAAGAGTACAAAGCAGTTTGAAATGTATTTTGGAGTTTGTAAATGTATAAACTGAAGGGTTGGCTTTGCCCTTGAGTTCTCATGCTCAAGAATATGGTTAAATTCTAAATCCCTTCCGTAAGACCAGAATCATGAACATATATAAATTAAAATAAATGTTTTTTTCCCTGACTACTTTTGCTATTTCAAATGTTAGCCAGCAACCAAGGCTAGGAGTTGCTAAGAGCATTCACCAGAACGGGTGCTCTTCTCTCTCAGCAGCATTTCCCAAAGATTAGAAAATGTTCCTTTACCAATATGGCAAAAGCAATAGTTTGGGTTACTGCACTGCTTTTTTACCTCAGCTTCACTTGGAAGAAAATGCACAGGTAATTTATAAACATTATGACTGCCCAGAAAATAACCAAAATAGTCCAAAGTTACCCGTGTAAGCAATGCCTGTTTGAGTTTGCAAAGAAGCCACAAGTCAGGAGATGTGAGCTCCCCACTGAGAACAGCAGGTGCTAACTCACATGACAGTGATGGAATGATGCCCCCTGGGAGCAGGAAAACGACATTTCTTTTGGGAAAGTCAACAGGAAAAATCTCCAAGCCCGTTTTTCAACAACCTTTTCTCTCAACTAGGCCACTTTGCTTCAGCTATCAGCTGTTAGCTTCAGCCAATAGACTTCTGCTACTTGAGGGGCAGTTGTAGAAACAGCACAGCAGAAACGAACACAGAAAACACTGAGGATGACAGAAGGGAAAAAAAAGGTAGTGAGCTGGACTTAATGAAAGACAGCAAAAAGAAAATTTTATATGTGCTGGGGCCAGTGGGAGTTGGCTGGTTCCAGGGATGACAACTGCAGGATTCCTTCTGACTGCACATTTACGTTCCTTTCTGTTTGTTTTTTTCATTTTGTTTGTTTTTGTTGTGGTTTAACCCCAGCTGGCAACAAAGCGACCCGGCCAAAACCAGCACAGCTTTTTAAACAGAACTGAAAGGTTCTTGATTTTCAGCTTTGTTAATATATGGGAGCTTAGGCGTGGGGAGCTGCTGATGGAATGTGGTGATATTTACCTTGTAATGCCACTCATGGCGCTACTTTATAGCAAGATGATTCCAGGGAGACATGGGAGAGATTTAAATGGCATTAGACTGTATTTGCCAAACCATATTGCTAAATCCTAATTCTATAGGACTTGCTAAATCACTCATTGCTGCAGTAACTGCCACAAAAAATACAACCGTGTTCATTACATTTGGTTTTTGAGGTTTTTTGGATTTTGTTGGGTTGGTTATTTTGTTGTTTTGTTTTTTTTTAACTAAACCTCTGATGTTTTATCCACATGTAACAATGCAGGAGTTGAAAGCTTGGATTGGTCGGCCTGGATCAGAAGAACATCCCATGAGGCCAATTTTCTATTTGCTTCCATGTTGCGGAAATTCTTGCATTACTCTTTACTTATTATGACATTATCAGAATTTTCTGGTAGGCTGGAAGGTTGGGATTATGTGAGAGCTTATGCAGTGACAAGTGCCATCCCCCTCGTGTAACTCCAGGACGAGGGAAGGTGACATCATTTTTTGGGACCTGTCAGAATATTGCTTTGTACCAGCTTCACACTAAACCAGAAAAGTGCATTTCAGAAACACACGGCCTAAAGCTTTTGTCTCTGTGCCTTGAACTGCAGTGGGCAGCTCTACACCTCAGGCCAGCTGCCTACCACCGCTCTTCAGAAATTCCTAAAAGTGTGATTGCGTCTGATTTTAAAAATGCAATTTCTTACTGCCTAACCACAAGATGTTGAATGCCGCAAATGAACAAAAATTCTCTTGTGGCCAAAGCAATACCCCAAAGAGCGAACAATTCAGGATCGGAGGAACTTTTTCTGTCAATACAATGCAGTTCCCATTTTAAACAACCACTGCAAATGTGCCATTAGCTGGGGAGTTAAGATGAAGGTCCCCACCACACACAAAGAGTTTGAGTTTAAGGTCCAAACTCCAAGATGAGTTAGGGAATTATTTTCCCTAAATAAAGTGCTGGACTTTCCATGCAAAAAATAATAGCCAAAAAATCCATGGAACGTTAAAAACTTTTGCATCAACAGCAAACAAAATGAAAGAGTCAGAAAAAAAAAAAAAAAGATTAAAACAATCCGCCATTGCCAAGCCACAGTGTAATGCTCTAGATGGATACTTTTTCTGCCCCTAAAAAGATTGAAGATACTGTCCAGGTTGTTACGGGCAGTGGAGAGCTGAAAAATCCAGTGTAAATTTTTTAAAATGGAACTCTAACTCAGAAAAAAACCAAAAAACACTGCAAGGAATAAATCTAGGTTTCAATTATTTTATACATGCAGGAAAGAACATGATGTATGTTAATAATTATCCTCAAATATATAAAAAGAAAAATAATAATAACAATGGAAGAGATCCTGATTAAAACTGAGTTTTAAGTTAAAATTCAGTGTTCTCTGAGATGTAAAGGTGTATCGAATGTGCATCAAAATTTCAAAACCGTTCTTTCAAATGTAAATTCTTTTAGAGCAGTGTTATTGCTATTCAGCTTCCAGGAGAAATGAAACACAAAGTTCTTATAATTATATATTTTAAAGAGGGGAAAGTATTTCACTCGAGTTCGTTTTATGAATTTTCCATACAAAAGTAAAACCACAGATAAATAAAATATCAACTTGAGTTTATAAAAAATAGTTCGGTTTCACAGTTCAACAGAGAATAAAAGCCCATTGCTCAGAAAGACAAGGGATTGAAATGAGGGAATCAACATTTTAAAAACTGTGGGTAACTCCAAATTAGTCTGTAATATTCCTTTGTGTGCTTTCCCATTTATTCTGTAAGTCCCCATCGAAAGGCTGCTCTCACCACCACTTGCAGTTTAGATGCCAGATCCCTCTAAAGTGAAATGGGAAAGGGGAGAGGCTTTTTGCAGTTTTGACACAAAAACCCCTCTCTCATAAGCATCTCTTATCCAAGTCTGGGAGTTCCCAGCTCAGTTCTCACTGTGCTTCCAAATGGCATTTTAGAGCTCCAGCAGCTTGGCCTGACAGCACAGACAATCTCCTGAAGGACTCATTTCTCCAGCTCCTCCTCCCTTTCCACCAGTTTTATGGAAATTATCCTTCCAGAATATAAAGGTTCACTGACAGCCACGCTGACTACTTCTGAATCCCTTTATGTGATGTATTCTTGCCTCTTTTCCATAATCTCCTAACACCAACCTCAGTCCACCATTTTCCATTCAGACGGGAGCAGAAAGGGAATGGTGTCCTACCCTCTTTTGTGTTCATGCTGGGTTTGGGACTGCTCACCACAGAACACTGAGGGCTTGTGCACGGGCAGGGTTCTAAACCCTAAAAAAAACTTGTAGTAGAGACGGACAACAGCATGGGCTGCTTGCATCCCTGTTTGCTGCATAGGTCACTGACCTGGAGGAATCCGTACCCTAAACATGAAAAGAACAACCCAATCCTTCCCACTAGACTTGTATTGCAAAGGAAAGAATTCCTGTAAATACAGTTTGCTTCAAACCCTTCACACCACCTTGTCACTCCTCTTTTCAACTCCTTTCAAAGCTCTCACGACTTTAAATACACAGAAGCTCCCTCCCAATAACTACTGACTAGTTTTGATGTAGAAGTGATTACAGATATTCTCACAGAAAGCTGAAGAAATGGATCCTTGAGGTTTCTCCTTTGTTCTTTTAAATTGATAGACTTCTTGAAAATATATCAATTATGAGGAAATTTCACTGAAAGGAAGTATCAGACTGGAACGTTCTGCCCTGAGATGAGGGATGGTCCAGCAGAATTTTTCAGGCGCCTTCCAGGCCTAGGCACTGATTGGGGTCATTCTGATCAGAGGAAAATGTTTCCATTCTGGTTGTTGTCTAATGCGGTAGTAAATTTGTAATTTAATGCAGATAAAATTGTATCTCAACATTTACTTTTATCTTTGTAGAACTACATCACATGGTGATTCTTGACAAGGCCTTTAACAGTTTTTACTTGTTTCCCCTATCAGCATTGTTGATACCGAAATTCGAATTAAGCAGTTCTGCATTTCCAACGGAGTAGGAGTTCTAGCTATTCATTACTCCTAGTGATAAGGAATAGAATTTGATTAATTCTTCTACTTAATTTATTTAAACACATTAGAAGCTTTGGTGGGATTGAGGAAATTCTATTGGCAAAAAAATGCATGGAAAAAGGAATGATTGCAGAATATTATTGATTCCTGTGAGTTTTGGATTAAATGTGGGTTTTTTTCTGGAATACCTGAGCCAGTAAACAGTACCAGAATTTCCTAGAATTACATTAAAAATGGCTGAGAAAGGAAAGATAATGGTAAGGAAACAGCACTGTCCTCGGGTGCAGTACCACTGCAGCTGTCTGAAACACTTACTATCAAAACTAAAAATATCTAAACCACATAAAATTAGGAGTTTTACCATTTCTTTTTGAAGTATCTAGATGGATGCTACTTGATGATATTGCTTGGCTATGCCAGCTACTAAATTCAATCTTATATTTCAATATTGTACCGAATATTTTGTTAGTGCTTGCATGGACATCTGTAAAATATACCAATTAGACAAATTAAGTATGGATTATGAAATAAGAAATTACTCTGAATTAAGCCACCTCCCATCAAACATACAAAGAACAACAAAGGGGATAATTTTGACAGATGTGAGGCTTCTTCAAACCATTTGTACAATATCTTCTAGCAATTGAGAGTATTTCCAAATTGAGGATCGACACAGTCTTTTTCATTTACTCCTTTCTCCTTCAGGCTGTCACTTTTGATGAGGAAGTACTTTCCCACAGAAAAATATTCTCAGAATATCCCAGCCTAGCGCTGCTTACAAAGCTCGTGGGCAGAAGCAGAAATCCAAACCCGCACCTGCTTCACTCAGAATTTTAAAGAAGTTCCAAGCAGGCAGAGCATTCTCACTGATCTGAAATTCAGCTCATTGCAGGAGCCCTATTAGGGTGAAATGCTCTGCAAGGCTGTGCAGAAATCCTGACTCACAGACATCCCATTAGCGAAACTTCCCGTTGCATTTGCCCTGTCTGCAATGCAGCCTCTTGCTCTCGAGACAGTTCTTTTTCTGTCCATGCCCGGCCTCCAATTCTGTTTAGCAGGTGACAGCTGTTTGAATTCCAAACATGACCTGAACTCTTCTCTCTGCAGAGCCTTCTGTAGCTGCTCACAGTATTTAGGAGGCACTGCAGTAACCAATCCCTTTCAAAAGGTGTAAGATGAAGCAGCCTGGTGCCCTCGCAGTCCTGGCCACAGAAACGTCTCCAGCCTTTTGATCTCACAACTTTGTTCTGCAAGACGCAGAAGGGTCTGGCTCTGATCCAGCAGCATCCATGAACCCCAGCTTAACTTCTGATAGATGAGTAACTCTGTGCAAGCTGAAGATATTTCTGTGTTCCTAGTTAGGCAGAGTACAAGCTTTTAAAGGATTCAAAGGCTCTTAATTGAATGGCTGAACTGCCTCACATAATACCCTTGAAATGGGAGTATTCATTTTCAAGAGGACTCTCCAAAGAACTGGAAGTTTACAGAAGTAGGGTGTTTGTTCTCATGAATTTTATTTGTATACTGTGAATAATGCCTAATAATGCCTATTAATATGATACTCTGCTCAATGTGACTGATACAGAAATAAGAGCTTCTTGTACAAATCAAGGATCACAGAATCCTGTCCTTGCTTTTGCTGCGTTGTGCTGGCAGATGAACAAGAGAGAAAGAAGTAAGTTGTTTCCTAAAGCGGTGGGGAATGTGATAGCCTTTCTTTTTAACCTCAGATTTATTCACTTTGATGTTGAGGGTATATAAGATTAAGAAATGCTCAATTTCTTGACTGTTAAACTCTGCCTACTTGTAGCTGATGATTCATGGCTTATTGTTTCTCTAATAGCTCACAGTTAATTGGTATGGTGAAGAATTAAAGATTAACTGTCGAAATGTAAAAGTGTCAGGACTTTTTTTTTAAGGGAAAGGAAAGGAAATATCTGCAGATGAAGAACCACTATCTAAATAACCTCACACAGTATCTACAGAGCTACAAAATCAACCTTTATCCCATTGCACAAGTGAGAATGCTTTTAAATAAGGCAGTTCCAATTTTACAGCATCCCATAACTTGCAATCAGCAGCTCTTTAATAAAACTGAAATAAGCACCTCATAGTCAATGGGTATTTCTTATATTTTTTTTTGCACAACCAAAAATAGGATTCACATTAAACGGAAAATTGAGTCATGCTTCAGCACACCGTAATTTGACCTAAAGATAACATTCCTATCCCACAGTTACAAGATGTGTCTTTCAGACAATGAAAACGTTTAAGAACTACAATTTTAGGTAGTTTGTATAATGTAAAAATGTCTGTCATGCTCCTGGAATCCAAAATATAATGAAACCTTTCAGTCTTGGCTGTGTATAGCACTGTGGAACTGTATCATGGCATAATGTTGGCACAAGAGAAGGAGCGCACCAGGAAAAATGACATGTCTGATTTCATCCGATGGTTTGTTTCGTACTAATAATCTGCAGCAAAACTGAACTCACAATTTGTAGGAGGTAAGACAAGTGTTTATTGGTGCCTGGGTGCACCTTGAGAAAAGCCCTCAGTTCTTTGATCATGGCAAACTTTGTTGCGCCCTGAAGGCATCTTTCACTCAGCTCAGGTAGATCAGGCAGGATTCTGATCAAGAAACAACACACAGGTCATTTACCAGGTACCAATTATGCTGGGTTGCCAGCCACTGACATATTTAGAGACTAAAAAACTTCAGCCAAGAGAAAAAGAAGAAAAGGAAAAGAAAAAAAAATAAATCTAAGAAAAACTGTGCAACGAGAAATAAGAAAGCAAAGACCCTGAGTATTACAGATAAGAACAATGTTTGGATATCATTTACTGTTGCCTTCGGATTGCAATTTTCAGCATTTAAATCAACCACTTTGCAATGATCTCTTCCCATTGCGAAGTTTAATAAAGCACAGACCCTGCTGCCCATAAATATCCACACAGGGCCGTGTGTTATGAAAATGAGAACTCCCTGACAGCCCGGCCTCCTTCTGCCGCCTCGTAATGAGTGACTTGGACACCACCTGACAGCTCAGCCTCAGATAAATATTTCAAACACATCATGCAAGAGATTCTCAGATCAATCCCCACCTCCAGGAAACCAGTGGAGCGAGGCAGAAAGCCATTTTGAACTGGTGCACCAGAGCAGAACAAACAGCAATTTTCCTTGTTTTTTTGGCGGGGGGAGGAAGGGTGTGTTGTTTTCTTTTAGCCTGTGCCAGAGCAGAGTGATTAAAGGCAAGACACTGATCTGTGCATTCGACACCTCAACCCTAGAACACCATCAGGAGCACAGACAAATATTCACAGTGAGCTCCTGTTACCTTCCTTGTGTAATGCTCTGACATAGAATTAACGGAGTGCACAATGCCTACAAAATCATTTTCAAATGGCTTCATAAAAAGTCTCTCAAGCAGCGGCATGCCAGACTTCTTAACACGTCTGGGATCCCCTTCCTTGCACACACAAGCTGGGCACACACTGAAAACCAGCCAGCAGACTAAAATATCCTGTTTGTATCGCATTAGGTTTGAAGTCCATGAGATAAGCAAGTGAATTGTCTTTGCAACACCTGTCTGAGAAAGGGAATTTATTTACAGATATGGAAAATGGGTAAATCCTTCGTTAAATAATTTGAACCAGTCAATAATAAACCTGCCAAGAGAGAGAGAATTAAAGTACCAGAATATTTTCCAGATATGGTGGAATACACTTTGACCAACATTTACCTTGGACCAACGCCTCTTTAGAGCTGTGTAATCAGAGCAAAAGTCTGTTCAATAAGGCTCAAAATCAAGCTTTCATCCACGATGGTAGAAAAATAATGGCTCAGCCACATGGATTTAGCCAGTTCTATAGTGCTTGTTTAGCAGAATTCATGTGCTTGTTTAGCAGAATATATCATCTTTTAAGACAGCAAAGAATTAGATGTGGTCATTTACATTGCATAAATTAGGAACAGGGTACCGTGCTGGCATTTAAACAAACATTTAAAATCAACGAATAGGACAAGGAAGGGAAAAAAAAAAAAAAAANNNNAAAAAAAAAGAAAAGAAAAAAAAAAAAAAAAAAAAAAAAAAAAAAAAAGCCCATACAAACCAAAAACATGGGGATGAAAGTTAAAAAAAAAAAAAAAAAAGAAAAAAAGAAAAAAAAGGAGAGAACTGAGACTAATTATCTGTATTTAAACATGTGAAGATCTTACTGAGTCTACAAAGTTGAGATCTTGTTCCCTAATCAAGTGCATCAAAGGCATTCCCCAAGGCTCACAGCAAAACTGCAGAACATCCATACAAATCATTTTTATTCAAGAAAGGCCCTGAAGTGGAGGGAGTTTTCCTCCCCTCTGTCACACTGCTGCACAGCACCGTGCTCCCGGAGGTGCTCGCTTCTGGATCACAAGGCTTTGCAGATTCGCACTGACATTCCAAATGAGCTCTTTGCTTTTGTTCTACTTTATTAATTATTAAGCGGGCCAGACTCTGCCCTCTTACTCTGCCCACAACCTCTTGAACATCTCTGACTCCAGAGCGTAAATCAAGTCAGATTTTGGCCATCGTTTGGCAAGCACTATGTAATTTAACGTTCTTAAACGTTCAGAATGATTGAAGGACTTAATTTACTAATAATTAGCTGCATGAAGGGGTGATACTGAGTTTAGTTCTATTTCAAGGGGCTAATATGTAATACATAAGCAGTTCTATACAAGCTGTACATTTTCAAACCTTTGTTCTGACTGTAAAATGTCGATTGGACTCATTCTGGTTTTTTGCTGCCTCAAAAATCATGCTGTGAATTTGTAGCTGCCATAAATGCTTAATGTAGGACCTAACTGTGCAATGCTGTGGGAATTCTGGTTTTAAAACTTATGAAAGCAACATTTTACTTACACTTTTCCCCCTCATGTCAAAAAAAAGTGTAGACTTCAGTGTCACAATCATAAAAGATGCAGAGCAACTTGCAGAAAATCACAAGGAGTTGTTGTAACCTTTCACTTTTTTCTTCAAAAAAGGAAACGTTCATAACGTGATTCCCAGTGGGGTAAAAAAATGTCACTGTGAGTAGCAGTTATGGCTTATTAGAGATCTGACTCAAAATCTTCAACCTCTACACTTGTGGAATTTTTGCCACGAGAGAGTCAAAATAAACAGATAAATAAGATTATCTATATTTTCTTTCCATTATCATCATGGTATGGAATAACCACTTAATAAACATAGGTTGCACTTTTAACACAATAATCAGCTGGCACAGTCAGTGCTTGATTTTTATCCTTTTAGTTTCTAACTTAATAAGCACAGTTTTGCTGTGCCCAGTTCTAGAACAATTAATGCTATTCAGCTGCGTCCAGTGACTCACAGACCTGGCACTTGGGACAGCAAAAAGCCCGCTATTCCACACAAAGCTCAAAACTCGCAGAGAATTGCCAAAAAATTGCACCTAAAATTTAGTCACCTAAAACACAGGCTCCACAGGCCTGGATTCAAAGTTTCTGTAATTTCTTTATTTGCTTATTTTTCTTTCTTCATGTAAAAGCTACTTTTACTTCTCAGGAATGTAAAACAAGCCTCAGAGTTCTTCCTTAAACCAGAGAATACAAAACCTGTCGGGACTAGAAATCTTGGTCTGATATTATGCTTTTCTACTAACAGCCCTGGAAAAGCAGGAAGGCATTTGTAAGCTGGTGTAACAGTGAAGTGCGAGAAGTCTGAGTTAGGCACAGAATAAAGCTCACCTAAACCATCCCTTTGATGTGAGTTATTCTTCACACAGAATAAAGTGACAGAGATTGGGCACTGGAGTTCACTTTTGTCCTAACAGCTCGTCTGGGGCTGTGTTTGGGGCTCTTGGTGACAGAGTTGGTGACACGGGGAGGGCTCAGCTTTTGCTGAGCAGCGCAGAACAGCCGGAGGGAGCACGAGGAGCTGGGAGGGACACAGGGACAGCTGTCCCAGACTGACCCCGGGGACAGCTCCTCCTTTCTGTCTGTGTCCAGGGGACAAAAGCTGCACAAATAAGAGAGGAAAGGAGGGGCATGTCATGGCATTTGTTTTCCGAGAAAATTACTGGCACGGATTTGCTGTCAGAGTGCAGTCAAGGCGAGTCTGGGAGGCCCTGCAGAGACGGAGGTAGGAAGATGTTAGACTTGGCTAAGGAATCTTTCTGCCCATGAAGGATGAAGGGAATCCACCTGTGTGATCCAAAAAGAGGTGGGGATCTGATCTCCAAGGGACGCTGCAATCTTCATCACAAAGAGCTTAGCTCCCAGCGAGGTCAGAGTGGCGAAATGGGCAAGACAGCCTAAAGCTAAAAGACATCTCAAATATCATTAATTCCTTGTCTAAAGTCATCCTGAGTTTTTCTTCACTGTTTTCTTTTGTTAGAGAAGGGATTGTTTTAAATTTCAGCTGTTCTCACCATTGCTGATAGATGTGCTTTTTAGAAATCTGAAATCTGGGGTTCAGATAGTCATGCCCTAGGGAGCTTTAAGGGAGGAAGAGCCTCACCTTTTCAAGCAAGAGGCAAATCGGTTCTTAATTCACCTGTGTTTTGAAGGCACTCAAATTAATTAGATTATTAATTTCCATTTCGCTGTCTCTAAGCATCTAGCTAACAACCAGACAACTCATATATATATATATATATATACACATGTAGGTATGTATGTATATATTTTTATGTATATATGTCTGCCTTGTGGGTCCCTTCCAACTCAGGATATTCTGTGATTCTATACACTATTTTATACGTATGAATATGTGTATTTTGCATATAGGTGTGCATGTATATGTATACGGAACATGTGCTCTATATATTCTATATTTATATTCCACGTAGTAGTTACGATTGCATCCTTGCTTCATTTGCTTTTTTAATAATTCACATCTCATAGCCTGGTTTTTCGTCACTTATCTAAGAAGTGATTGTTCCACTTTGCAAACCCCAAATGAATTATACAGACACACTGTCTCCCTCATTCTGCTGCTGGGCCTGTCCAAGAGAATTCCTGGATACCAGCATATCAGACACGTGGCTGTGCTCTCAATTAAGGAAAGAGATGCTCCCCCAGGGAGGTAAGGTCATTTCCATCAGTCAGTCTCTCACAACCATGACCACAGGACTTGGGGATCTTTTCGTCGGGGAGATATTTTTTCTTCCTTTTAATTTCTTTGTTTTGGAGCTCATTGAGGTAGAAGCTATAGCTGAAGCTTTCCATATAAATCTTGCGGAAGCTTCAGTTTGGGAACAGACCTACCAGAAGTTCAGTGAATTCTGCCCTGCCTTGCTCTCTACTCATTTACACAATCCAGTAAAAAACCAATGGATGGCATTTGCTGCATCTTAGGGTATGTGCCAACCTAGAAGACAGCTGGCAATGGAGCTTTGCCCTGATTGTGGGGTTTCCTGATTGCTGCTGCAAATCCTTAGTGTTTTGCTGCAAGGCTTAGCCAGCACACATTAAACTGAGGATATCAGGATTCTCAGCTCTACAGAGATGAAAGCGACCCAGGCCAATAGAGTTGTAGAGCTTTCCAAGCAGTGTAATTCCATTGATTTTAGTGCTGTCTTACTGGGAATGTCTGTACCTACCAGCTATCCTCACCTACTGTGAACACACAGGAGAAACACTCACACTGCTGGAACTTGAAAGCGGATGACTACAATAGATTTGTGATTGCTTTGATTCATTTATTTTATTTATGGAGTAGGATATTCACCAATATTTGAATTATTCTCCAACTCAGGCTTGATCTTGGTTGGCAAGCAGGCAGGAGGGTAAAGTATGGAAGAGCAGAGATCTCCCCTCTCCCTTTTAAATCTGTTATTATCTATCATGGGCAATTTCCCTGGGATCATTTTATGTCAGAAAACAAAAAGATACAGTTTTTTTTTTTTTTTTTTTTTTTTTTTTTTTAACGGATGCAAGAAAAAATCATAATAGGGATGTGATATACTGTCCAGTTAGGCATTTTCAAATTTACTTTGACACTTCAAGATTGATTTTGTCATGAACATATAAGTCTGATCATCTGTGTTTGTGCAATAGGCAGGGTTAGAAGCCTTACAACCTCAATATCAGGAGGGATATTCCTGATATCCTTCCCTTCTCTCCATCTCCACTGCCTAATCCTACACCACAACTTCTGCAAGAAGAGGTGTCCCTGAGGGTCCTATAATCCTGGAATGGTTTGGATTGGAAGGGACCTTAAAGCCCATCCAGTGCCACCCCTGCCATGGCAGCAACACCTTCCACTGTCCCAGGCTGCTCCAAGCCCTGTCCAGCCTGGCCTTGGACACTGCCAGGGATCCAGGGGCAGCCACAGCTGCTCTGGGCACCCTGGGCCAGGGCCTCCCCACCCTCACAGGGAAGGATTTCTTCCTAATATCTGAGCCAAACCTGCTCAGTTTCAGGTTGAAGCCATTCCCCCTTTTCCTGTCACTGCCCATCCTTGTAACAAGTCCTTCTCCAGCTCTCCTGGAGCCCCTTTAGGCACTGGAAGGGGCTCTAAGGTCTCTCCAGAGGCTTCTCTCCTCCAGACTGAGCAATCTCAGCCTTCATCTGGAGCAGAGGGGCTCCAGCCCTCTGAGCGTCTTCAAGGCCTCCTCTGGGATCACTCCAAGTCCGTGTCCTTTATGCTGAACGTGTTTATAAGATTGAAGCCACAGAAGCAGCTCTGATAAATGCTGCAGTGTCCTTCAGCTCATGTCAAAAGGGGAGAATCAAGTGACTAACACTAGTGTCTCTGTGTAACAAAAAAACAGTACATCAATAGTTTCTTCTATTAAAAATGGACATTCAGATTCACACAATATTTGGAAATAAACTTAAAAATATAAAATTGAAGTAACATTTCAATTGAACCTATCATTTTCCTAAGCAGTACAAAAAAACCCCTCCAAAACAGAAGTACAATTTAAACATTGGTTTCATTACAGAGACAAACAGAAAAAAAATGTGTTGAATCAGACTGTGAAACTGATGAAAATGGAAGTCATTAAATAGCACATTGGAATACAAAAAAAGTGAGTCTCAGGAGAGAAAGATAAAGCTGTTAAAGCTGATTTTAAGAGTCTTTCATTTGTAATAAGATGTTATTAGTCTCCTAGGCTAAACAATTTCAAAAGCATGATTTTTAAATGTGTAATGTCACTTGCTGTGCTCCATGTAGGAAATATTCCCCAAATTTGCTAAGGCTGTGTGATGTGGTCGTAAATAAATACATGATATTGTAAAAGCTGAGCTGGTGTCTGTCTGTCTGTCCACCTACCACAGCATTCATGTATTGCTTCTTCAATATAAAGCCTGCTTCGATGATTTGGCACATCTTTATTGAGGAAGATGGGCTGATTGCTGACAACTTTGATGCAATGAAGACTGCTGCAGCATTACTGGAAGAAAGTCATTTGATAAATGTATATTTTCCATCTTGCTTTAAAGGAATCTATTATAAGTGCAGCTGCTTTCCGAATGAAATTAATGCCGAAGTGAAGCTCTGTATTACAAAGTAAAATGGGACTCGCTCTCTAATATTAGACTGAAAGGCATTGTAATGCAGCAGGAGGGTTGAACTTTGACTCCTTCAAGAACACTGATTCGTATAATAAAAAGGAGAAAAAAGGCTTTAAAAATGCTAACATCCTCTTTTCAAAGCTTAGTAAAGCTGCTGTCCAGAAAACAGAATAGCAAATACAGGCTGTGTGCATCTCCAAAGAAGAGGTACCCTAAGGAATACCGCAAGGAATCCGCATAACAAAATTCTCAAAATTGTTTTGAAGTTTTTGAAAGACACTGAAACACACAACTGGGAGGAGAATCTCTTATCCTTTTTCCCATCAGTGCTGATACACATTGCTTATTTAAATGGGTTTTAACCAAGCTATATACTCCTGGATTACAGCTAAGCTTTACCAATCCTTTATGATTACAACTTCACATCTGAGAAATTCTCCCATCCTTTTCAAGATTTGAAAAATGTTGCTGTTCAACACTGGCTGTGAATGAGGGGGTTTTACGTTTTATTAAAGATGGTGTTTTTTTCCCGTTTTTGGTGGAAAGCAGGAAGGCCTATCTCCTTTTTTTATGCATGAATTTCATACTTTCAAATGATGCGTGT
Source organism: Dasyornis broadbenti (assembly GCA_013397935.1). Classification (NCBI taxonomy): domain Eukaryota; kingdom Metazoa; phylum Chordata; class Aves; order Passeriformes; family Dasyornithidae; genus Dasyornis; species Dasyornis broadbenti. The sequence continues at coordinate 2,242,546 of VZRN01004035.1, read as the reverse complement.
AGATTTGACATTCCCATTTCTGATAAAGAAATAAATTCTAAAACTCAAACTGATACCTGGATTTAGATGAAGATTTCAGACCCTCGACACAGGCAGAGACGAGAGAAGTTTCAATGGTGAACTATGGAAAAATATGTCTGAGCTTTGCCAGTTCTGCTTGCAAGCTCTTCAACCTGATCTCACTTTTTCTTTAGAGATATTAAGGCAAGATAATTTTGATCATTTTAGCTATCTCAATACTAAAATACACTCCGAGCCTTATAATCCAACCCTGTTTTTACTTTCTGTTCTCTCAGTATTTCCTCTTCAGACTTGAAACAGAAACAGCACAGATTATCCTTAGTTTATTCTGTGAAAAATTCCTACTATCGACATTTTAAACTTTTGACCAATCTAAACATGATTTCCTTTCTGCACGTTCTTGCTTTTAGTGTCCATAAAATGCGTTGCAAGCAGTGAGATGACTTTCTAAGAGAATACTGAATATTTTGTCCTCATTTTGCAAGAGAAACGCTGTCCTATATAGCATCAAACTGTCCCTGGTCCTTAGCAGTCTTGGTTGAAAGATCACAAGTCCCAGTGCAGACACCTCTTGCCAAATGTTACCTTTTGTTTCCCTGCTTTCTTTGTGTTTGGCTTGCAATACTCTGTATGTTCCTGCTGGATAGCTGCCTAACTCATTTCTAATATTTAAACGTTTTAGGTTTGCTCTCATCATGACCCTAATACAGTGCATTTACACTACACTCAAAGGAGATGAATAGCAAGCCTACCAGATAAATGGCCACAGACTCACAGCCTTCAAGAGACTTATTCACTGCTGTAACAGTATTAGCCCACAAGGGCACTTTCAAAAGCTTTTCATGCCTTTCTATTCTCTCGTTTCCAATCTCTGTCATTACTGGCTGATGTTGCTTTCAGACAGTTTGGGCTTTTGGTCACTGCCAGCGCAGGAAAGATTCATATTTATGACCTTGAACTGAAAAGCTTCCTATTGCACCTCAGCCACTTGTGCCGCTCCTTCCGTCTTGCCGCTCTCCTTAGGTTCAATCTCATTTCCTTTCCTCTTCAGCTTAATCACTCTGGGATCCTGTGTTTTGGTCCTGGTGGCTCCCTTGCCACCAGGACTGCAGAAAATGTAAGGCTACGGTGTCAGCTGACAGTGGCTGTTTTTCATGGCACCGCAATCCGTGCTCTACAAACCAAGCAGGAGAACCCTCGTTCCCATGGACAGCTCCCAGCCCTGGGCTCAGTGGAGCAGGGACTCACACTCACACTCAGGCTCACCCTCCCTCACCCTCACACACCCGCCCGATGCTCCTCCTCACCTCAGTCCAGTCCTACACACAAACCCATTTGAAATCTGAGCATTTTGGTTTTGCACCCTGCTTTGCACCTTCCCTACCACACGTACACGTCAGGCTCACAGTGACACGGAGGGGGGAAAATAAAAAAGAGCCTCAGTGAAATTAATACTGAGTCTGTATTATTACACAAGGCTAATTCATATCAGAAGCAGGCATGCACATTTCTGTCTTATTGGCCAGGGTTCATCACACATCCAGATTTCTGGTTTCACCTTGGCTTTGTTTTGGCTTTTAAAGAACAGATTAAATGTGAATTGATACTCAATTGCTGCTGCAACAAGAAGAAAACCTGGCAAGTGAAGACATGGGCTTGACGGGGTACCTGGTTAAAGGCTGTTCAGCATAAAAACGACAGCAAGAGACAGAAAAAGCAATAAATCACAGCCAGATACACAAAATAACAGAGAGGAGACAGTGAAGACAACAGCAAAGACAGAACTCTCGGGTTCCTGAATGATGGGCCCTTGAGGAAACCATTCCAAGTCCTGAAGAACTGATAAGGAGGGGTGAATTACTGTGTCATAGCAATGAGGGATTGCAGTGCAGGGGTGGTTGTGGGGCCAGGCACAATTTATGGGGTGTTTTGAGCAGATCTTGGGAACATGAGAAGGAATCCAGTGGACTGGGGAGAAAAAAGGCACAAGAAGTGGAGAGGAGGGTTAATATAAAAAGAAAAGAGAAAACAACAACAACAAAAAAGCCGGTTGCAAACAAACAAGCTGCTGTTCAGTGGAGTTCTCTGGCAAGGCCTGTCCCTAAGAACTGCGCTCTTATGAAACTCCATCCACCTGTTTTCCGCGTGACTTTGCTCTCTGCTGTGCTTATGTGTGATTCACAAACAAACCTGAAGTTGGTCTCAGCAGTAAGTCCTGGAAAGATGTGAGACTGGAGACAGGATAAACAGAGCTTAGGTTCTGGGTTTGGATTCTGTGAGGAATTCTGTGTGTCCAGCCCAGGGCTTAGGACGCAGGAGAAGTGAGAACTTCAATCAAGCTGCAGCGGCTGGCAAGCTGCAATAAACCAGAAACAAAAGCTGTCTTGTAGCCAGCCCCAGAATTTTTTCTCATAATCAATTTTTTTTTAACTACACAACTGTAAAATTTTAAGTTCAACCTTTCTTGTTTGTTGATTTGTTCTACACCTTCTGTGTTCAGCAACTCTAACGTGATGAAGGGGAAATAAAACAAGCACACTACAAAACTAATCCCTTTGTTCCAAAGATAGAGATCAAAACACATTCAATTGATAAGGCTATGAGCATGGAAGTGGAATTATCAACCCTTGGAGTCTGTGCCAGGTACAACACAATAAAAAATCATAGCAATTACTACCAATAGTTTTTAAAAGACATTATAATATAGGAGCAAAATGAGAGTGTTTAAGATCTCAGACCCAGCTCTTCCAGTTCCACCTCTGTCTTCAGACTAGAGTTACACTGCAACCAGGAAGGGCTACTTTTTAAAGCTTGCAAAATGTATCAGAGATTAATTCCCCAAACATCATTACTCTATTCTGTGCAAGACACAAATTTAAGGAGAAAAAGTGAAGGAAAGAGCAGCAGCAGTGAAGAAAATGAGAAGGCCCTGCAGGAGCTGATACAGTACGATTTCAGCTGGACAGCTTCTGCTGTTTCCTTCCAGCTTTTTGGGGGGAGATAATCAATACCTGTCTTCATCACTTCTGGTATTTCACCTTACACACAAAAGTATCTTTTGGGAATTCTTATAAATAGCTATTAGATTCAAATATAAATCCTTAACTGAATATATTCAGAAATGCCTTTTTTCTCCCCTGTGCTTAGAAGGAAGGAGGCACCCAGAAAAGATTCGAAGTATAGAGTGGAGTGATAAAAAATGACAACGCAGCAGCTGTACCGTCTTTCTGGCATAAGGAAAACAGCATCTGTAAGGAGGAAAGCTGTGTGCACACATGCTCACACACAGTTCTGGGGCTCAGTGAAGGAGTTGGTTTGGCAGCTTTGTAAGCTCAGTAAAAACATATGTAATGAGAGTGAAAGTATCTTTGCAATTCCCGTCTGTGACAGGCTCTCCTCTCAAACTGCAATGATGATTCAAGCCACCAAATCTAATCCTTTTTGGCTTTTCTCCTTCTGAAACTGCCAAGTCTGAGGAGGGGATGTCACCGTGGGCCCACAAAGGTGCAGGTGTGGCTGAGGGAGCCAGTGAGACGCAGAGCCAGCCCCACACCTTGGATCAGTTCATGGCTCTCCTCATCCAGCCTGAGTCTGCAGCTGAGAGGCTGCTGCTTTCACTCCTGATCCTTTAAGTCACATCACATGGCTACAGGGCTCTAATTGGTTTCTTTCTTTTTTAAAAGTCTCAGAAATTGAGTGCAAAGTTTCTTGTTCTTTTGTTTGTTTTTAAGATAAATCATGTGTACAAGGAGTATAAGTGTAATACTATCTTTGTTGGAAGTTGTGATATAGGTGCTTGAAAGAAAAAAAAACCTTTCATTACCGAAAAGCTTTGCCTTTTTCAATGCAGTCAAACTAATGCAATGAAATGCCCTGCCCCAATATCAAAAATACATGTTCAAAGAAAACATGGATTTGTGTATTCAGAATTTTACTAAAATAGATAAATAAATGTGATCATATCCTTAGGTACAAACCAACTATTTAGCATCCTGTCTCAGAACTGATCTTTGGAGGGATTAATGACTGTATGAAATTCTTCTCTGCCTGCTCCTACTATGCACCTTCCCCTTCCATTAACGTATCAGGGAAATTTATTATAAATCCAATCAGTTGGATGATCCTCTCCTTCACACTTGAGAAAAACTTTATGAAGAAGAGTGGCTAAGCCAGGAGTCCCCATACATTGGGAGACTTTGGTTTTATCACGTTTTGTCCTTTGGTAAGGATTATTGTTCTAGTTATTTATTTGCTTAACATAAAATCATAAATTAATTTAGTCACTGTGTTGTCAGCTCTATGTATTAATGACTTGAGTTTCAGTTTCCAGAACAGCTCCAGAGACCAAATCTAAACGGCTGGATTGGTCAGAGCACGAATCCGCACACGTATGGATTTTTAATCGCTTTTATACCTGGATGGCCCCTGGCTCCTGAAGAGGCTGTGATGGCTTTGGCATCTCCGTGCTGTGGCACAGGCACTGCTGAGCCACTGCTGCCGGGGGGCTCAGGGCAGGCACTCCCCAGAACGGCCTCAGGTCTTGCAGGAACACCGGGAAATGGCAGGGCAACCAGAAATGCCTGCATTTACCTCAGCTCTGCTGCTGCTCTTGGCTTTATTTTCCTGCCGTGTGACTGTGAGCAGTCCAGCTCAGGAGCTGCCCGGAGGATGCAGTGCTCGGGTTGGTGACAACGGCAATCTGGGCAGCTCTCACTGGAGACTCTCCCCATCACCCAGAGCACATTTACGGTGGGAAATGGATGCTGCAGTGCAACATTCCCCACTCTGCTCCTTCCCCCGTGTGCTGAAGGTAGGGAACAACAAACACAATCACCAAATTCTACAGTATTTGCTTACTCCTGTTTACTAAACAATATTTACCACGCCTTCTTCTAATTCCTAATGAATAGGATTTCATTAATTGTCTGTATTTGATGTTGAATGTGCTGCAGGGTAACCAAGGGGCAGCAAAAGGAATGAGCACACTTGGGAGACACAAAGTTACTTATTAAAGTCGTTTTAGACATTTATATTGTGAGGTTCTTTTCAGAAAAGGAATGAGCCTCCCCCAATCCTTCCTGAAACCTAACACAGTGTGGGAGATGTGTACGAGCTGCTTCTGTGATAATCATGGTTTGAATGTGCTCAATTAGCTAACAGAACAAAATCTTTCATGAGAGCCTTAAGAAAACATTAGATTACACTATCAAATATACCTGGCTAGGTAATTACAGCGTTGTGCAGTAGCTTTAGAATTTAGAGACACTAAATCAACTGCTAAAAATGCACACAAGTTGCCTTTGCTACTGCAGGGCTTTTTTTCTGACTATGAAGCACTAAGCAGAAGTGGATTGCCCAAGGACTGGCTGTGTCTGTGACAAGATGTAACTAAAACTGACTGAGAACCTTCTCGTGCTGGGACAGCAGCCTCTGGAGGCTGCAGGGCCAGTCCGAGGTGCACGATGGATAAACCTCCCTTCTGTTTATTTATTTCAGTTGCTAAGCTTCTCAATCTGCATTTTCATGAGCTTTCAGCGGAATCATAGAATCCAAATGGAAATAATCTATCTGGCAAACGAGGGTGCACCAACCAGCTAATTGTATCGTCTAATGGAAATTCAAATCAACAGGAAACAGCTCTGAGCTTCAGCACAATTCCAGGTGCAACAGTGAAGGCAGGAAAAAGTTACAGCTGAGAATCCACTGCAGGAGTGTGTGGGCAGTCAGAATCAACTGCAGCAGAATACCTCCTGGCAGGTCAGTTTCCCTCTAATATATGGTTAACAAATCACAAAGTTGTTGAAAATATTGTGAAAAAAAGAAAAGAAGAAAAAAAAAGCACGTATAGATAATGTAATGCAGTTAAATAATCTTCTTTTGACAATGGTAATTAAAGGGTGATATTCCCATTTTCAACAAACACATTCTGTTAACAGATCTATTCTGCAATAATTGGGTTTTTGCTTCTCTGGAAAAATTATTTTCAGCTGTAAAAAAATTAAGCAGATTCATGGAGTCTGAAAAGGTCAAAGAGACCTGAATCTGAATGCTCTTATTTTTCATACTGTTGACCTACAGGGTTAAGATAAAAGTCAGTCACCGTGATGATATTCATAGATGACTTTTTAAAGGCAACTTTGTTCATAGTGACAGAAAGATACAGTAGTTTGAATACAAACTCCAGGAGTGAAGAATGAGGACAAATACCTCCCTGAGGAAAGCAGGCCTAGTCCAAGGTCCATTGAATTAATTAGCATCAACATTAGCTTTGCCTAAGGGGCTAAAGCCTCTCCTTTTTTTATCTCTTTTTTTTTTTTNTTCTTTTTTTTTTTTTTTTTTTTAAATTTTTGGGTTTTTGTTGACCAAGCTGCATATCACAATACGTAGACTGGCATCCAAAACCACACTCAATCATCTTGGTTAGCTAATCCATTTCTGCATCTCACACTTAGAAAGAAATTACTTTCATAATGGTGATTTTTCACATGTGAACTCACTGACTTCAATGCAGCTGTTACCGCTCCGAAGACAAAATAATAAATACTGCCTTGCAGCAATCTGAACTGGGGAGATACCTGTAGATTAATTTTGTTATTAGGAGAAATTTTGTACTTTCAGCAATTTAAATGTAACAAATTTAACCCACGCTTGAATGCTAACGTAGACTCACCGACCCATGGGTGCGTAGCCACCTACATGGTAGAACACGGGAGTGTCTAGCAGTTGCGAAATCCTCTGCTGAATTGGAAAATTGCAGCCCTTTTTCTTCACGAAATCTACCAATAGTGGCAGGCCAGAGGAATGCAGGAACAGCAAGACCGAATTCTTCTACTCCAAATTTGAAATTCTTCGCTAAGGCTTAAAATGATGTCAGTTACGAGCCCCAGGGCTCTGTTGCAGGACAAGCATTTCTTCACTGAGTGACTGAGATCTATCAGTATTATGCAGATCATCAGTTAAGCCAACAGCCCTTGTACAGAAAGGACACTGCCCTTTAAGTCCCCTGTGTCGGTTGATTTTTTTCACCTATTTCACCCATTTTTTTGTGCGTCTTTGTTAGATGGCCACTCAGTACCCAGTTTGCCAAACAGGGATTCATTCGAGCAAAGAATTGAACAAATTTAGAAACTTTACCATAATCTGATTATTGAGCATCACTTTGTTGACGACTCTAGTCAAGAGGCAGAGGAAGCTACACGCACGGCAGCTGATACCTGGAAGTGCCTTTACTGCTCTTGCTACAACAACTTGTAGCTGTATAGAAGCTCCTTTAATCCCCTACAGGGGAAAATATTGTACTCCTTTTAAAGAAAAAAAAACCCCTAGAAGTGAACAAATTGCATCTTTTACTTCAAACAACAAAATCCGAGCTAAGATGGAAACTTTTAACTCTCTCTGCATTAGCTGTACATACTTAGCTTTCTTATCTTTAATTTAGGGAGAAAAATGGGATTGTTCCACTATTGCTGCAGTCCACTTCTGAGTTTTTATGTTTTATTTATTGCTAACATTTAGCACAGCAAGTGTTTTACACAACTGCATGGATTAAAGCCATCTGTTGGCTACAACCTCCTACAGACCATGACTTCTGTGAAATTGCCATATGATCTTGAGAGGTTCTAACATAGAAACAACATCTGGGGACACAAAATGAAATCCTGTGGTCTCTGTGTCTCGGTGGTAGAGTGTCCATCTGAAATTTTCAAAGGTGGTAATGCCTCAGCAAGGGGAAGGTGAGCACGAAGGCTGCTTTGTATAAGCAGGATCTGCTGTCTGGCGTCTCAGAGACATCACGTGCGTCCTTCTCACAGCTTTGAAAAAAGCCGCTTACACAGGGAGCACTTTTCTTGCTGGACTCAAATATTCTCACTTAACTGTTTCCTAGAGGGAGAGGGAGAGTGAATGAGGAGCACCTTGAAGCCACTGATGACAGCGTTCAGCACGTTTGTGGGACAGCTCATTAGACAACGCAGAAAGGGCCCCTCACAACGTGCGTTAAGGAATCCGAGGGGAGCGCACTCTTGATAAGTTTTAGATCCCAACTCAAAGGCACCATGCCAGCTTTATAACAATGGGGTGAAGGCAGTGTGGAACACTTCAGAAGGATTCACAGGCATAAGGTGTTCAGCCATGCATCAGGGATGATCAGTGAGGAAGAAGAGAGAAACTTCTCTACTGATGTTACAGACCAGATAGACAAGACAGCACAATATGGCAAAAATAAAATCAACCTTCTAAGTCAGGAGATGATAACTTTTGTAAGAGTCACCCCTGCCATCACTGCCTCTTTTTCATTTTTCTTTTGATACACAATAATCTACACCAGCTGAAAAGTAAGTCTGGGTCTGGTTACTAGGTCTAGCTTAACAAATGACCCAGTTTCTCCACTTGATATTTCCATTGACAAATCATATTTTTTTCTTTTTTCATTAGTAGTCCACAAGAAGAATTCAGCTACTCTTAAGAATTTTATTCCTGTCAGGATTTAGTGGTACACAGACACTTAGAACGAGACCACATTAAGCATATTTCTTACTAGGAGATGGAGAAGTAACTAATCTTTATGGCTGTACTCTGTTTTTCCCCTTAGCACTTTCGCACAGCTGAAATCAGAACACTAAAAACCCCAATGACACGTTGCATGCAGTGTGAAAAGATGTGAAACAGTATCAAGACCAGTTGTAAAATCTAAATAGACGTTTTTCAGTATGAGATGGCTGCTCATAACTAAACTTGAGATGCTGACACTAAGTCTTGCCTAATCATTTCCATTTACATGTCTTAGTGAAATGAGAGGCACCAGGAAAACAACAATCCTAGGGTGCTCCCCCTCTGCAGCAGGGTTTCCTGACAGAAGGCACTTCCACCTCTCAAGTCTACTCTGTCAAACTAATTGTTACAACTTCTATTTCTTCCAAGATATTTACATTCCCATCAGCACTCACTTCTCCGTCAAGAGCAGTAAAATGCCATAGCTGGAGGTAGCTCAATGGAGCTGAAGTAAAGCAGGGCTGCAAGCTCTACAAATCAATCTCCATGTATAAGTTGCTTCATGCTTTTAAGAAACCTTTTCCCCAGAATTAATTTCTCCCTGGTCTGATAGGCCTGACAATTCTGAAGTATCTGTTACCTCCTCTATGTAAAAAAAAAATAAAATCTATCAAAACCAACCAGGAATTACATGTTGTACTCTTTTTAATCCTTTTCCCATTTGGTGATGCCAAAAGGAAGTGCTTTTAAGAGAATTGAAACACAGGATTTTGGGTCTGCAGGGTGCATTAGGAGCAGACAACAGGGCCTGGTGTTATTCTGCAGCAATTTTGATTAGTAGGACTTAGTTCATTGCCCCCAAAGGCAGCTGCTTGCAAGGTACAGGAATATCTGATCTAGAATTTTCCTGTGACTATCACAAAGGAACAGCACTAAGCTTCAAAGTCAGAGGCTACAGACAGATGGAAGTTTATCCAGTGACTAATCCACTCAGTAAAACTTAGTACTAGTGAGAATCACGAATAAATTTACCTCAAGGTTGTGGTGTCCTTCTGAAACAGAGTTGAACACCACCACTGCTATTTTCATGTGTTATGGACAGGAATTTCAACAGTGACATTGCTTTAGGTTTTGGGTGCCAATCGTGAACTGACTCAAATAATCACGATTTACAGAGCAAAAGTACTCAGCACTTCATGAAAATCGGCTTCCTCACGCTGTTTTAATTGCCAGCCCCAAGTCTCTGGCCTCTCTCGACTACGACACATACAAACTTTACTTACTCAGTTCCAATTTAGCTGCAATATCACCGTCTCTGGGGCTTGATTACATTTTGATGCAGGTAGTAGTGGAATAAGACAGGAAGATTTCATCCTCCCTCCCTCACCATCGAGCTCCTTCAAGGCGCAGGATACTTTAACACTGCAAGAGCAGAGATGTTTTACATTCGAAAAGAGTGCAGTGATCTCTATCAGCATAACTTAATGGCTTCATCTGAAAATGGGTTTTTCAGAACTGATTTTATCCACCTGCAGTTGATGTAACTCTGCACAATAACCAACATATAGAAAGCTGATAGTCATCACAAGTGGGTTTTGGTAACAAAATTAACAGAGGGAAAAGCATGCTTTAATATCACACAAAATTGTGTCGAATTACTGCCATATACTACACTGATTAAAACTAGTACAAACCCTTACGTTGATTTTGTGAAACATGATATTCCAAGGACTTTAATGTGCTTTGTACACATTTGTTTACAAATGGTCTTGAAACGAAACCCATATTGTGTGTTTACGTGCCTCAGGGTGATAACAACCTACTTAGTGCTTAAATACAGAAATGCACAGGCATAACATGGATAGGCCCACTAAACTAATCTAGATAAAATGAAACGAAAAAAATATAATATCTGGGACTGCGAGCTCTTTGTCAACAGCATTTGTTTACTATAAGGTAAAAATATTTGATGTAAAGTCTTGCACCAGGCTTACGAAAAAAATAAACTATGGAGAATCAAACTCTATTCCTCTGATGATTTTCCATACTGCTATCAATAAAACCCCCAGACCCCCAAAAATAGACAGGAAGCAAGAAGACTGAAAAATCAGAATTCTTAATTTTGGAGGAGAGTTGGTATAAAAAGCAGCAAATAAATATAATTCAGTGTTACTGATTATTATGGAATGTTCTTCAAGTCCTACAATGTGGTGGCTGTACAGACAAAGCAGAACTAACCATATATATATATATATATATATATATATATATAATATTTATATTATTTATGGTCTATGAAGACTTGACCCAAATTTCCAATAGAATTCAAAAAATTCTGGCATCCCTTACTCAGCTGCCCGTTGAAGGTGTAGCAAAATAAACCTACAGATCCTTTTCCCTCTGTCCCTCTTTGCCCTCTGAGCACTGGTCTGTGTCAAAGTGGGAGATCACAAGTTTAACAGCCCATACCCCGTCACTCTTGCCAGGACACCAAGCAAGGACATTAATGCTAATTAATCTCTGGCACAAGCTGGCCATGTGTCAGGACGTCCTATTTAAGGTCAGAAAATGAGGTCAGTAATTCCATGCCACAAATGTTAGAGAAGACATGAAAAATGTGATTTTTCATTTGAAGATTAGCAGGTGCTGCTCCTATTTCAGAAGTTACTGTAAAGCATTTCCATCTACTGACTGATTTCAAACATCTGCTGCTAGTAAATGGCAATCCTTTGCAGTAACAACGGATCTGGAAAATATTTTTATCAATGTGCAGAGCATTAGTTTACGTCTTTCTCTGCCTTTTTACTTTCTTTTGCTTAACTTTCTGATTAAACATTACTATGGTGCAAATGATGGAAGAGAAAATCAAAATTGTTTTAAAGTATGGATCAGTTTTAGAGGAAAACATCAAAATGAACAGCCAGCCAGCTAGAGTCATACGAAGCACGGAATTCTCAAAGACTTCTAAGGCTGGATGCTGAGCAAAGGTAACTTGCTGACCTCAGGCCCAGCCAAGCATCACAGACAGTTCATATGCATCTGAATCATCACCCACTGGTCCATTTAAGAAGAAATAGATAAAGTTAATGAATTTCACAGCTTGGTCTGCTTTGGCAAATCATATGTTTTAGATAACGTAGAGCTAACTTCCTCTGCTTTGATGACATCCAAAAGTAAAGGAAAAATTGCTCTGTAAACAAGTCATGGATGTCTCTGGAAGAAATTTAAATATTATACAATCATGGAATCACAGAATGGTTTTGGAGAGACCTTAGAGATCCCCTCGTTCCAACTCTCCTGCCATGGGCAGGGACACCTTCCCTAGACCAGATTTATCAGAGCCACATCCAGCCTGGCCTTGGACACTTCCAGGCAGCAGTCACAGGCGTTACAATATTGTAAATATTGCTAGGACTCAGAGTGAGTACATGAACAGGATATGAGAGATACAGCGGAACCCTAAATAAGTTTTTTTGTTGTCAGTGAAATTGGTATGGGTTTGATCAGTGCTTCCAAGAGCATCGTTTGCTTCTGTATCTCAGGTTTTTGGATACGAAATCAAGAACTAGACTCCTTTAGGAACTCCAAACAGCCCTAAGGTTGCTCCTGTCCCTCAGTCATGAGAATACAGGATCATTCTGTGTTTTCTTCTGTGTAATTATTCAGAAGCTCCTTTTGCCCTTTCTGAATGAGTTTTTACATGGCTGTAACTCAGCTTTCTGGTGTTTAATGAAAGACAAAGTTTGGCCTTGAAAGCTCTGCAAGAATGTTCAACTGCATCCACCTCCCTGTCTGTCAGCTGGTCTGTATCAACTGTGAACTCCAGCAACCTTCAGCTCGGTCTTATCCTCCCAGTCCTTTCCATCAGCTCTAGCTCTGCATTTCCTCTGGCTTGCAGGAAGCAAAAGCAGAATTGCACGTTTCTCCGAAGATGGGAAGTCAAAGAGAAAAAGCTAAATAAAGAGGAATATAGAAAAGCTTCACGTGAAAATGTAATAAATATGCAAGAGGTCAGTTGTCAGAGAGATCCTCTCCTGCATTAGGAAAACACATTCCAAGCATTTTAGCTGAATAATACACACATATCCATTCCATGAGAGCTTGCTTCAACATCTCTACATATTCAGGATTGATAAAATCAATGTCTTCTGTAGTTTTGAAATTATTCTGCCAGGAAGTGAGTGCAAACCTGGCTACACATCATTTGGTCTTGAAAACTCTCTCATCTATAGCATGTTTCCTTGGAAAAATGCATGAACTGAGTTACAAAACTGGGCAGGAGCAAGCGTTCGCATTTTCCTTGTATTTGCATACAGATGGCAGTTTTTCAAAGATAAAATTATAAGCTGCTAGCACAGTGTCAAAGTTCAAGCAATTTGTGTTTAGTACAAACATTTCTAATAGAGTTACATTGCATTGAAAATAATTAAGTAGACAATGCACCATTTCTCATGCATTTAATAGTGCTGCACAAGCATTGGGTATTTCACAGCCTGGGAACTCTTTTTTGGTTTGTTTTGGTGGTTTCTCCATGCACATCACTGTTTCCATGGAACCACTGCTCATGGAGCCTGGATGCTCACAGAGAAACCACACAAAAAAGTACTTTTTGAACAGAATATCATTCTCCTCTCAAATTTACAGCAGATTTAACTTGTAGCACAGATAAACAGATCTGCTTTTCCTATGGTTTTTAACTATCAATAATACCCTGAAACCCACAAAATACTATTTCACTTAGTGTTGCAATCAAGCAATCTGTATTTATTCTAACAGGTAAAACTACAGTAGACTTTTGTGCCAAATTTCTGCAGTCTCTGTGTCATCTCCCACGTGTTCAGACTTTTTGACAAAGAAAATGTAACAAGAAATTTGTTCTTAGAAGATTTGCTAGAAGAGTTTCAAATAATCAGGTTTTTTTTTTTGTTATGCTGTCAGAACAGTCCCTGCATCTGCTGCATAAAGCAGAAAAAGCCTTACAGCAGTTATTGAGATCTTCACTGATCCATGCAAAAATCATTTCTTCACTCATCTCAGAAAGTATAAACCCATCTCTTCTTAAGAGATCATGATCAATGCTATAATGACGTGTGCAGGTGCAGCTGGACTTGCTACAGTGCAGAACCTAGAGACTCCTTTGCAGGTCATATTGACTCCATAAGTTACAGGGCAAAATATGTATAATGAGAAGTATTTTCAGAAACTACCTAAATTTTGCCAATTTTTCAGCAACAATTCATCCTAATTTGATGTGAAGTTTGTAACTAAATTAACTTTATGCTTGAAAAGAGTCTATCAAAATGTGAGTGAATGCTTTTCAGAATACAGGTCTTGAAAAGCACTCCTTTGTTTCTGTTGAAATGAAAAATGGCCATCAGTATAGATTAAAAAAAAAAAAAAAGTCCTTCCAGGATGCTAATGGCTTACAGTGGCTTACTTCATCTATTTTCCTTGTCTCACACTGGTCACGTTGTTCAATTTCTGAGCACTGTGTCTCAAGACAATGTCTGAGGGAGGGATTTTCAACTCTAACCTCTAACCTCTAACCTCTGTAGGAATCTTTAATGGTCATCATCTTCTTAAATTTAGTTGCCTTTCCTGAGCTCAACAGGGCCCTGTTTATCTTGCAAATTCCACAATATGGCTTTGAAACCCTGCCCAGCACTTTTCCCAGCAGCTCAGCGAAAGTACAAGCTCATCAAATCTGCTGATGGCTGGAGAACTTCCTCTACAAACACATCTGCTGCTGTGCCTGGCATTGGCTGAAAATTCCAAAAGGACTCTGGTGAAAGCAACTTGTAGGAGACATTTCACAGAATGATAGAATCATTTAAATTGGAAAGGATCGTTTAGTCCAGCTGTTAACCCAGCACTGCCAAGTCGGCTGCTAAAGGCCACGCAGGGTGTCCTGGGCTGCAGTGACCCGCACTGATGGAGTCTGCAATCCTGAAGGACACAGGCCAGGCAAGAGTTAAGCCAGGACCCTGAATTTTAGGGAAGGAAACTTCCAGCTCTTGGATGAGTTAAGTGAAGAGGGTGCCTTGGGAGGCTGCCCTCAGGGAGAAGGAGCAGAACTGAGCTGGCAGATCTTTAGTAACACTTTCCACAGGCACAAAGGCTCGCAATTCCCTGGCACAAGGGATCGTGCCAGGAAGGCAAGAGAGTGGCATGGCTGAGTAGGGCCCTGCTGATCAAAGCAAAGGGCAAGCAGCGAATTCCCGGGCAGTGAGCAGTGCTGTCCCTCAGGGGTGGGTACTGGGACCAGCGCTATTGAATGTCTCACCAACGGCAGGGGCAAGGGGAGGGCGAGCAGCCTCAGCAAGGTGGGCAACATCACATTCCCCCTCAGCGTGTGGGCGTGCACCTCCAAGCTCGTTCAGACGTTCTGAGCCCCACAAAAGTGCCTCCCTTTTGCCAGTCCAGATACCAACTGCACTCCTGGCTTTCCTTCAGTGTGGGATTAAACAGACAAAATGCTAACTGACATTGTAACATCACAATTAAGATGCAAAACTTCTAATGCTATGACTTTCTTTGTAGGTAATGTATGGATTTCCATATAAAACTCTGTTGTTTATCTTTGTGGAACAGTGTTTCTTGTCAGCTGATCTCTTCCATGTAAACAGAAACTTGCCTTTCGATTTTACATTTGAAAGATGTTCACAGTGACAAGAGTTTGAATTGACCCTGCTGCTGATGTCAGAGAGGTTATATGTAGTTAATAGCACAGCATAGTCAAGGCATTAATTCAGGATTTGCTATAGATATTTGGGTTTAAAATTAAAATTATAAATGCATATTCATACAGCTTGATATTTAAAAATATATATACACTCACATAACCTTGTTTACAAGGAAATGTGAGAACATTTATGACGGATTTAGAGAACTAAGCAAATGCTTATATTATTTCAAGTTAAAGGGATATGAAAAGCATATTTTAACGCTGAACTGGATATCAAATGGAAATGATGGAAGTCAGTCAGAATTCATGGCTGGACTATACGTGCATTCCTCTTTCCAACTTACAGGAACAACATTGCTGTGTACAATCCCTTCCCCAAGGTAAAAACTCTGCTTTACTGCTTCTGTACAACCCTTGGTTATATTTTGACTAGCAAACTATTATTGTAATAAATAACAGCAAAACAGAGAGGAAGTAATAAAAACAACAAAAAACCAGTCCCCTAACAGAACCGTTTATTGACTTCATTAATAGCCTAAACGCTTAAAGGTTTTATATTACAAACTGTGCAGCACTGAGACATCTACACATATTCTAATTAACAGCAATCACACACACTAATAGTATAACCTACTGCTTAAGTAAATGAACATCCTTGCCCCCTGCTGCCATGAAGGGGCTGATAGGCATGCGCTTTATTGACAAAGTAAGCTCGTTTACAGAGTGATTGTCCAAGAGGGAGCTGCTGTTTATTTGGAGAGTTTTTCCCACTGAACTTGCAGGGCAAACAGCACGCTTAAACTGTTAATTAAAATATCAACAGCTAAATGTAAATACTATGGTCTCTGCAAGTACACTGTCACGTGTTTACTTATTTAGAAAGAAATGGTCCCAGCAATTTTCTGTTTTAAAGAAATGCAGTAAATCAAACAATGCGACTGCAGGGAAGGGAAGGGACCCTTCTCTCCTTGTTTCTCCGGTAGTCACTGCCAGTGGTTACACCTCTTAAAGAGCCCACAGACTTACAGACCCAGCCAGGGTTTAACTCCTCTTCACAGCTCGTTTGAAGATGCCTTTCTGAGAAAATCATGAGCCAGGCTGCTCCTGGCAGCAGTGAAATCTGAATGAAGAGACACGATGTTAGCAACTTCTGTGGAGTTTTCAACGTACAAGCCAAAAGCCCTCCTGAGTCTGCATTTTCTCTGTCAGTACTGACCCTTTTCTCCCGAGCTTAGCAAGGCATTGAACAAGAAATATCAAATAATATTTTAATGGTCAAAGTATCAAAAACTTCTTCATTCTGTAAAGTACACAAGGCTGGTGTTTTGGAAATCATGTTGTTTTAGGAGAGTGGTTTGAGGAAGAAAAGAAAAACACAGTCAAATACTAGAAATTTATTGATGAAATGCCAAGTGAGCACACACTACTCTCAAACGTTATAGCATGTGCTTCTCTCAAATGCCTTTGCTGAAGCTCGTATTTAGTTTAAAAACTTCGTACTGGACTACTGCCTCAAACTTGTGTCCTTCCCTTTTTTCTGACATGTTTCCAATTACAGATGTTACAAAATTCACTGCCCCAGAGAGACAATGACCTGCACAACAGTGCCAACCTCCTCTTAGGGTTTGCTTTCTCAACTTAATAATTTCACACTTCTGAAACTGTAAAGGAATTAAACAAAATGTTGTGTCTTCCTGTCAACCTGTCTCATCTTACAAAGGTAATTTTTGCTGACTGGTCAAAAATAAATTGAAGAAAAGTTTTGAGGCAACCAAAACACATCTACAAATAAACAAAACAAATACTCTACCAAAAATCTCTACCTAAAACTACAGTTACATTATCGTGACTCAGGAAGACAATGATCTCTTCTCACATATTACATTAAAGCCTATAAAGGAAGAAATAACCTCGTAGTTTTCATACAAATTTTTCAACAACACTTACTTTGTCACTTTAGAGCAAGTGTTGTTTTTCCTGTGCACTTTAATCCGTAAGAGCATGAAAGACAAATCTCACTTCATGTCGCTGCAACAAATTATGATCAGCTAAGGTGGTATTTCCAGAAAAGGGCCTTCAATATGGTTTTTGTGCCAATCCATCAGTCCAACCTTATTAGACCTCCAGAAAAGTGTAGAGCCGGTAAATCTGCAGCTCTACATTGCAGATTACGCAAGCCGAAGGGGGCACTGTGAGGAGCCTTAGATTAAATTTTCTTTTCCCTGATAAGCAGTGTGTATCTGTAGAGAAGAAAAATAACTGCGCTACTCGTAAGTGGGGATGCATAAAATTACTAACCCTCATTTTACTGACATTTGTGTAAAATACTAGAAGATTAAAATGTTGAAAATTATTAAATAAGTGTAAACCATTAAAAAAACCAACCAACCAAAACAAACCCACCCAAAATAGCCCAAAAAGACCCCAAAAAACAAACAAACAAACAAATAAAAAAAACCCAATAAGGCAATCATCTCAGATTTTGTATACCAGCTCTTACTGCTAAAGAAAGTGATTTGCAGTCATTGCAGATGATGATGCTTTGAAAATGGCAGTTCTGGACTTGGGGGCAGCCAAAAAGAATGTCTGGAATTATTAAGAAACAGATTTGGAATGAACCCTAAAAGCATCATTACACTGCAGTGTAAATCCATGGCGGATCTATCCCAGATACTGGTCCCCATCTTAAATAAGATACTTGGAATGTGTGCCACGGATTTCATGGGGGAAAAGATGAAGTGACTGAAAGTTTTCATCTTGAAATAGATGACCTAAGGGAAATATGAAACAGGTCTACAAAATCATGCACAGTAAACAGAACATAAAAAAAGGTTATTCACCATTCCTCATGAAATAGGAACTAGAAGAACGGCAAAGAAATGCTCACGCAGCAAGTTTAAAATGGTAAAACATGCAATTCATATTTGAAATTGTGAAGGGAGGTGCCACAGAATGTCATGGGGGACAAAATAAAAGCGGGTTAAAAAAAGTACTTATGTGACTTCATGATGTCTTGATAGCTATCAAACATGATGGTGTAAATTCCAATTCCAGCTCTGGAAGCTACAGATTACCAGGAACTGCTGAAATATAGCAGAAAGCACCATTCCCTCCTCACTGTTGTTTCCCCAGGCGTCTGCTCCCATCCACCCGCTGCTGGGAGAGGCTACGGAGCAAACAGAACCTTTGGTGTGAATCACTGCTGCCATCCTTACCTTCCTGTATAATTACATCTCAACACACCCATTTAATTATTCTGGGACAATTTGAACAGTCTAGGGCCTGGCACGTGATGCATTTGCAAATGAGCCCTGAAAGACGTCATTTAGCAGGGGGTGCTGTAAACAAATTTTTGCGAGTTTTCATCTAGTACTGCTAACTTTTGGAGAAGGGAAAGCATGGATTTAATAAGCAGCACTTGGGTGAAGCTGTCATGTTTACAGCTCTGTGAATGATTTCCATTCAGATTATGTACCTCTTCACGGCATAATCTAACTTCTGGGGAAAAAAAAAAAACCTTAAACCCACAGCTGTAGCTGGATAGGTTTGAGATTTAATGCAAGTTGTTGCTCTAACTATGAAGCGCAGATTCTATTCAAGAGCTTCAATTTGCATCTAGCAAATAGTTTGTGAGGTAATAAAATACTGGTTTTATACGTAACAAATTCCATGTTGATGGGTTTCGTGAAGCAACTGCTGCATCCCAGACTTTTTTTCCCCCATAGAGTAGAAAGTCTTTCAGGGACATGCTCGATTTCCCAGTTCTTCAGTACTTAACAGATCAAGTGAACTCTATTTTGGAGACTTTTGCATGAGTAATGCAGAGTGACATTTGAATTACAAATAGGTCTGCATTGTAATTGAACCACCGTGCAGACAGAAGTGAAGTTCCAAGATTTGCACACTTAAGGAAAAGAAAAGGAAGTACTTTTTTTAATCACAAACTTTATTAATCACTTGTCACAGATGCAACCATTGTAGCTATTAATCACTCACATACAAGAGCTCTCCTGTTGGCTTGCTAGCCCAAGTATAAATTATCATGTCAAAGATTAACCCATTTCCTTTCATTAATACTTCGTTTTATTTCCTTCCACTCCCCATTTTCTCTTGCAGAAAAGGCTTGAATTTGGACAACTGCAGTCTGAATGATTAATCATAGTGACAGAGGGTTGACCACAGGGTCAACAAACAATGAATAAAAACATAAGACACGGGTTCATTCCAGGTTATACTCGTGTTTCATTTCAGAAGTGAGGGAACAGCAGGCTCTTTTCTTCAGAAATTACTGCCTCATAGTCAGAAGGCAACCTTAGCACAATGCCCGTGCTGTTATTTCCCCACGAAAAACCCAGAGCCATTTGTTATTAGAGTTGCTGTGTAGGCCACCCAGTCTGGTGGAACAACACACTTCAGCAATTTCAGGGCACAGCTAAATGCTGACGTCTCCGGGGCTTTGACTGCTGCAAACAAAGGCAGCAATCAAGCCACAGAAGCTTTCCCTGAAGTGTCATATAGGATCATAAATATAGCGGGGTGGCTATTAAGCTCATAAGTTGGAGTTGGAAGATCTTATAATCAAAAGTCCTCAGGGTTGCACTGCTAAAAATAAAAGAACTGTGAAAGAAAACAAAATGTACGGAATTGGACGTTACTGATTGAGGAATTGAGAGTCTTATGATGACTTCTAACAATTCTTGGGGGAAAAATGGATGTAAGTTACATTGCAATTGTTAAATGAATAGTCTTTCATAATGTTTAAGCAAATGTAATTTTTAATGCGTTAGATACTTGAGACCAATGAAAGGTAGAACAGGGTCTAGTTCTGGTAAAAAGCAAACAACAAAAAGGTAATGAAACTATTCCCTCAATGAAGTTTACAAGGAAGTCTTCATTTTGATGATGATGAGAAAATTTTCTTCCCTAGGACCAAGAGTCTAACAACCATTATACTTTCAACCCAGCGGAACAATTCCATCAAATTACTCAAAATCCCAGCAAGTTTTCAAGGTCTAATTTGCAAGAGTAAGGTTCAGAGAAAGACACTCAATCAAAACTCTCCACAAGATGAAACTCTGTAAAAAGCTCTTTAACAGCTTTCACAAAAAAAATGTGGTGACAACTCTTTTTTTTTTTTTTTTTTTTTTTTTTTTTTTATT
>VZRN01004035.1:2131407-2222182 GCA_013397935.1 Dasyornis broadbenti | reverse complement strand
AAAAAAAAGTGTGGTCAACTTTTTTTTTTTTTTTTTTTTTTTTTTTTTTAATGCTTGCAGGAACTAAATGTGAAGAAGCAAATGAAATAGAAAATCTTCAGGTGAAAGCAAAAAGAATGGGCACGCACTCAGAAAGATGATATAGACCGCCTTGCTCTGGCTTTCAGATATAATCTATGCTGGGATGGACAAAATAGCTACTTGTGACTTAAAAAACTTTAAGCAGGGATCCTTTCTCCAAATGACTGCTTTTTCAACAGACTTAACTCATTTACATATCCAGGTTTTCAGAGCTTGCTTTAAAAAAGTGAGGAGACATTTACTCACACAGCTGCCACTTTTTAAATGTTAATGGATCTTTGTAGTAAATTTTAAAACAATGTTTAAAATGACGTGAATGGAAGCTTCAGTGTATAATATTTTTATGTCTTTTCTTTTTACCCTTGATATTTGAGTTGGCCTGAGATGTGGATTAAAAAAAAAAAAGATGAAAGGAGATAAACTTCTCGCTATGTCAGAATCTTTTATAAACAAACACATTGTAAATTTGGAAATCAGCTGAACTCCTTAATGCAACATTATGCTAAGCAGAATGTTGGTACCAATGTTTTTTCTCTGACTTCATTTCTTTAATGGCACCATCAATGTCCAGCTCTGCAGTGAGCACCAAACCTCTGCATCAAGTCTGTCAGTCTTTGAAGGCTCCTCTCTCCTGCGTAGCACTTTCTAGCTCTAAATCTCAAAGCACCTGACAAATACCAGCCTTAGAACAGGGAAACCCAGGTGAAGAGGGTGCCCGCATAACAGAGCTAGGAACCAAGTCAAAGAGATCTGAATGTTCAGCTGCATTTTATCCAGTACGGCCCCTTTTCCCAACGATACCAACTACAGAAACCCTTGAACTGCGATTAGATTCGCTCACCAGCATTCCCAGCAAAGGCTGATACGCAAGGACTCCGATGGCAGAGTTTATCCTGGCTGCAATACTGACCAACAAATAAAATTACTGCCCTTCTCCATGTACTTAAAGCTATACATAGATTTCTTGGAATACATGAGGTGATAAGGCTCGTTCCTTTACACGCCCACTGAAAACAGCAGCATTTCTTTAGGACTACGTGGGCTTGCCAATATTTCCATCTCAGAAAATGCAAATAAAGCTGATAATACTGACACAACTTTACCAATAGAAGCCAGCTGTGATATAAAACATTAATTTAAATATATCACATAACAATTCAACACACACAACTATCTTACTGTGAAGGTTTGTGTGACTGAACTTAATTTCAGTCATCATCTTATTCTGAAGTGTTTTTCTAATCACTTCATTTTGCTTTGTTTTAGAACTCCTACAATTACCAGGAGTCTTTCCAAGCAGGCAATTTTTGCCAAGCAGTTAAATGCAGGACTCAGGAAAGATCTCTGTATACAATCTGTCTGATCTACCTCATCACCTGAGAGGATAAACAGGATTTACCTTGGTCTGTAGGCATTAACTCTGTGAGCTTTAAAATCCAACCTGCTCTCAGAGTGATTGCCTGCCCAGCTCCACTGCTTTACACTGAGTTCCTCTGGAATGCTGAGACTGCTCATCACCCTGAGAGCTGTGTAAACAGGACCTGTTCAGGGTTCTGTAAAAAGCAGGGTTGAATTTTGATTTTGTTTTTGGTTTGGTTTTTTCGCTTTGTTTGGGTTTTTCATCATGGACAAAACTGAAATTATTTTCCCCACATTTCTGCTCAGCAAAATTACCATGCAAGCATTTTGCCTTGGTAAGAAGTATCTGCTTTAATTCCAAATAAAAAGCTTTTATTGTCAAAGCTTTCTTCCTTTAGAAAGTTAAGTTTATAATTTAAGGAAAGATAAAAAGACTGGCAATGAAAACTTGCAAGTTTTAATCTAGAAAACTTTCAGTTTTGCAGAATTTTGTGTTCCATTTTTCAGGCAAAAAATGTAACATGGTATTGAAGTCTAACTCTTATAGTCATGGAAAACTTGAAACTTTGCCTTTTGGGTGAGTAGCAGACTCCTTGGAAAATTTAACTCAGTTTTAAGTATTTGTATTTATGTAACACAGAATTTCTCAGGATCTTACTTTCACTACTTTTCTCAAAGAAACGTCTACTTTAAAATTCATTCAATGAAATGCAAGGCTTTGATCTGCAGCTGATTACTCTGTGTTAATATTTATTGTATTTCATAACTTACTGAGACATGAATGTTTCTGTGAAAAGCCGCGATTTTTAAGCACACATCCACTGTGATTTTATGTCACTGTTCAGCTTTTCCCTGGTTTAAAATAGAACCGCGTGGTGTTTAAGTGAAGTTTAATGGATAATTATTAGTCCTTTGCTTAGCTAATTGTTTTGCACCCGAGTTGATTGGTGCATTTCATGCATTTTTAGACATAAATAGAGAGTTTGGACTCCAGGTGAAGAAATGGTGTTCACAAGAAAATACCAGTACGGCCTCAAGAGGAAATTCTGAATAGCTCTGAACAAGCTCCATATAAACTTACTGACTGTGATGAGATGAAATACATCAGATGAAAAATACATCTTCGCCCCTTGAAAAGCTCTCTTGCAAGTATTTTACCAAATCGTTCATTATAGTGCTCCCATATTCCGTGGATCTCTATGTGATATGGAATTTATCTCACTCTAGCAAGAGTGGGGATAGACAACAATACATCCAAGCACTAGTGAACGCTGGAGCAGCCATGCAAGGCAAGCAAAGAAAATTAAACCAATTTTAGCCTTCTTCTGTGAGGTTACGAGGTGAAGAGGATGAGCTATAAAACAAAAGCTGCTCCCAGTGGTAGCTGATACCTGCACATCAAAATGTGTTCAAGCCTGTTCGAATTAAAAACTACAAGACCTGGAGGTTTACCTAGAAACACTAAAATCATTTTCAAACCTTTTCTTGGAAACCAGCAGAGCTCCACTGGGAGCATCAGTCTTTGGAAGACCTTCTGTCCTATATTGAGCCACAGGTGTAAGCAAAATTGAAGAGGCTGCCTCAGGAGAAGCAGAAACATTCTATTACACAGGATGACATTAGTAATTCAGATGACAGCAAAAAAAAATCCTAATTTATTCAGAAAATGACATTTTATTTACTGTGGCTCTGCAATTTGAGAATTTACCGAAGACACATCAATACAAATTTCTTGCGAAGGGAAGGTATAAGCGTCTGACAGGGGCGGCTGCTGCCAACAAACCACTCTCAGTATTCACACAGGGTTCTGCAAGCAGCAACGTGTTTGAAAACGGGAGGGAAGTCCTCCGCAATGAAATGCCCATTCATTTTTCATGTTACACTGTTCTGCCCATTCTTTCCTGCTCTCATATATCACGCTTTTAACAACCCAGGTTTTTTGCCACTGCTCCATTAGCTTGGCATTCTTTTTCAAACTGTCGTCAACTTGTTGTTTTTCAGCAGCTGACAACCTGCCTATAAAGTGCTGCACCTGGAGGAATGTTGCTTGTCTGATTCCTACAGAGATTACATGGTAATAATTTTGCAATATATTACAGAAGCAGTGAAATTCTGTGTGAAATACAATGAAAACAATAGGCTTGTATTTTTTTTAATTGTTCTCCCGAATCAAGCCTGCCAGAAAACAACAATAAATTTTCACTGAAAAATAAAGATATATTGTGAGACCATTTCATCATAAAAAGCTTGAAAATACTGAAGAATTTTCTAATATCTCAAAACACATTGAAGGTTCTTTTTAAAAAAAATTTTGATTCCACCATTATTTAACTATTCCACTGTGAAGTAAAATTTGGAGAGGGCAGAATGCTCTTTCATGGAAATGAAGACCTAAAGTCCTGAACGACTTTAAAAAAAAAATTAATGTCTTTAAATATTGTTTTCTGTCCTAGTCTGCTTAGATGAAAACGAAGTCTTGATTCTGTGCAGCAACAGGGAAAGACCCAGATGCTCAGGGGCATGAGCATCCAGGAGCCTCAGAGCACAGAGGGAAGGCCAAGCTCCTGATCCAGACCTTCCAAACCAATGATGAGCAGTGCACACACCTGGCTCTGCTCCTTCAAACCTTCCTTTTGTCGCCCACTCCAGAACTTTCTATTTCCGTTTTTTTTTCATTCTCTTTGCTGAAGAGCAAAAGGAAATAGTTTTAAGAACTTCATCAGAGTCCTCCATCCGCCCTGGATAGCTGGCAGTGCACTTCCAGGAGAGGCAGCTGTACCAGTGCCTGAGCTTTCTGCTCCACTTCTGCTATTTTAGTAGCACAGCTCATCATCACACGCTGGCAGGGTGACCCAGCTGGGAGATTTCAAGTGACTTACAAGGAAAAGATCATCTTTATTTTGTGTAGTTTCTTTCTGAACCACACTGATTACAAGCCTTCTGGAAAAAGAGCTGATGGAGTTTTTGCAATTTAGAAACTAACTAAAATAATAATAAGGCTAAAATTAATCTTTCAACTTTTTGGAGAGAGAGTAGGAATAGATGACCTAGACTGAGAGGCTGAGGGAAGAGGGCTGGTTTAGCCAGGAGAAGGGAAGGCTTTGGGAAGATTGGGGATCCATCTGCCAGCCCCCATGGCAAGGTCACCGTGGAGCCTGAGCCAGGCTCTGTGCAGCGCTGCCCCATGAGAAAACAGCTGTGAGATGAGCCAGGCGAGATTGCAGCAGGACACAGTAAAAGCGCTCACTGTGAGGGTGATAAAGCACCAGAACAGGTTCAATGGCAGGGCTGTGGAATCCCTGTCGCTGATATTGTCAGCTTGCCAGGGCCCCGAGCAGCCTGGTCTGGATTCAGCACTGACTCTGCTTTGAGCAGAACACGGGACTCGAGGCCCCAGGAGGAATTTCCAGCCTGAGGGGATGCACGGTGCTGTGAGTTCTGGTATAACAGGAAACAATTGAACTTCACACCTCAGAAAAACAAACCACGAAGAATTTTTGGTTTGCTTCTTAACTTATCAAAAATGCAGTCACTTTGTCCTGATCAGGAAGCAGCTGACATGACACAGACTGAAAGTTACTACAGATATTTTGAAACCTCATGAATTTTGAAGGAGGCAAGGCTTAAGAGCAGATTCAGATGGAGTAGCTTGCCTGACTGCTATGAGAACCTACCCCTCAGTTTTGAGCATCTTGGATTTCATTTTTCCTTAAGAAATAATTCTTCACCCATCTAATTGTATGAAAAAAACTCGGGAAAGTGAAACTAATGGAATGACCTCTGCTGACTCCCACTTGTGGTTGAAGCCCTAATTAAGGGAATAGTACACAGAAATACACTATTCCCCTTCTCTCCCCGGTTGAGCTCTCTTCATTTATAACAAAAAACTCACCGCTTTCTTGTCATGCCTACACACATCGTAAAATATCGTTCCAAAGATCTTACAAGCCAAACATAAGGAAGTCAACTGCTCTTACACTGCAGGAAACTAACAGACATCCTACATTATAACGTGAAAAGAGAATAGGGTCTCTGCTTCAGATGAAAGGAACCAAACCCGTGACTGCTGGTGAGGTGTGTGTGTCTGCAGACACGACTGCTATTCTTGTCTCTAAATAATAGCTAAAGAAATACAACTTCGTGTTGTGCTAAAGTCACAGTTTCTGCTACTTCATCACAAGAGTGCTCTTTTAGTGAACATCATCTGTTCTTCAGAGCCACAAACTATAACTCTGTGACCCTGTTCCTCGACTGAAGTGAAACATGCAGAAAGATGACTGCTGTTACAAGAAATTTGATTTTTTCACTACAAACAAATCCTCTGTGAAAAAAGTTATTCTACAGCCGTAGCATCAGGAATAAAAAGATGAGGAAATATAGAAATGTATGAAGAAACGAGCCAGTGCTTCTTCTAAAAATAAGTAATTTGCTTAAAAAACAGAAAGAAGAAAGAAACGAAAAGCAGTGTTGTTCAAAACTCTGTGTGTTAGAGGACTCTGCCTGCAGGAAGCCTGCTGCAGGTGAGAACTGACTGGGAGATGGGGCTGCAAGTTTAAGCACTTTAATACTGGGTTGTCAGAGGTGGGAGAAAGAAGTATCATGTCACAATTTTCAGATGTCTAAATTTAGACAGTTCCTAAAGCAGTCAGTTATCATCCTGGTTTTTGATGCAGCATGCTGGATTCTGCGGTCTCAAATTTATCTCTACCAGTTTTGCATAAATGCTTTTAAAATAGAAGTTATCAGTGCATGAAGGACAGTGAATCCCACGTACTTGTAGCTACCTGGAGATGCAAGGCTGGGTAAGAACACCATTGGAACTTTCTCAAAATTACAGGAAGCAAGGAAGGACGATGTAAGTGAAGCACATTTGTGTTCTCAAAGACATCCCAGAGTCCCCCAGAGCAGGGAGTTCACCTCTCGCAAAGGCACTGCCCAACACTCCTGGGTAAGAGCACAGTCTCTGATGTCACTGCCAATGTAAGCCAAGCATTCACACGGCTGTGCTAACAAGCACATTAAAAAATAATTTCCCAGACTTCTCACTGAAACGTGGGAGTCCAGAGGAGTAAAAATGATGCAATTTGTAATGCAGACCAGTAATTACAACTGCGGTGGTTTACCACTCTAATAAATACAGAGTGCTAAGCAGTGCTAATCTGGACTTACTCAATTTCTCCCTCCGCCCCAACCCACTGCAAACAAGTCCGAGATCAATACTAACAAAACTGTCTTTGTGCTATCAGGTTCAGTTCTGCTGGTGTACTATTATATCTTAATTTTCCTGGACATAAAATCCAACGTAATTAGACATACTCTGGAGAAATTGTTTCATTTATTCCCTTACTGTCATTAGTATTGAGATCATGGGGGGAAAAAAAGAACAGTACCCTGCGTAGCAGGGAAGCAAACAATTTACCCTGGCTGCCTTCTAGCAATGTCATTTATTATTGTTTGAGACAGCTCAAGCCAGTTCATACCAGTTAAAACACTTCAGCCAACATAAAGATTACACTCTTTCAGGGCTTTTACTAAAAAAAAAAAAGCCAACAAAAAAACCAACTAAAACCTCTTTCAATTCAATAATTCCTATGTATATTTTTCCATAGTGCTATACAGAGTTATGTATTTGTTCATAGAAATTACTTTAGTAAGCATTTATTCTATAACACTAATCAGTAACCCTATTTTCCATCAATAATTCAAAAATAAAATAAAAATTAATAATACAAAACCCACCAGTTGATATTACCCTTCTATGTTCTCGTGCTTATCATTGTAAATAACGTGATTCACATTTTCTAAAATGCTTTGTATTATATCACAGCATTTGAAATAATCCATTTGGAAAGCAGTAGCAAAAAGATTTTGATTTATACCAGAGCAGATGCCCATTTTTCAGAAAAAAAATGATAGAACTCTTCTAGTAAATCTAATAAAAGACTATTATGAATGACTGCTAGAACAAAAAGCTTGTTTTTTCATGTTACAGTCAAAAGGCATTATTAACCTGACAGAAAAAGATTTTAGTTCCTAATTTTTTTCTATTATTTCTGACCCCCAGAAGAAGTGGCCCTTTTGTGGGGACAGCTGAAAAGCCTGAAGGCAAAACCTTCTTTCTTCAGAGGCCAAAGCAAAGTTTGGCCATCTTCACAATATAATTTTAAAAATCAGACAGAGCCCACTTGACTAAAACTTTTTGCCCATTTTGATTTGCTGCATATATACACACACTCAAATATATACCTATATCTATATCTCTATATATATCTATATTCAGTTTTTATTTATTTTCTCTTCCTCCAAACACATGCACAGGAAATACCACAAAGAATTTACTCCTTATGAATTCTCGCATGGTTTATACACATGAAACCTGAAATAGATAGGCAATTCTTGGCCTGGATGAATCAATCTTTTCATTTTATGGAAACTAGAAGTTTCCAGCACAGGTACAGGCTGAGAGAGAGAGCGGAGAGAGGAGGGGAGGTTAGAGATGTAAACAGCTTGCCCTTCTCAATCACCTTCTGTAAATCTCCCAGTAGTTCACAAGACTCTCCAAGGCCAATGGAGCAGAGAATTTTGTGTTCTTGCTTCATTTTTCCTATTAAATGCAAATAAAACCATTGAACTTTCTTTGTATAAAGAAAGTTAAGTGTGTAAATATTTGAAGGAACATGGGAAGAAAACTCTTATGATTACCAGTAAAATAGACTTTAAAATACAACACGCTGTACCAGCTGGGACAACAACCAGCCCACCATTCTGACCTGGCTGTAAATGGAGCGTTCCATAGCCCTGAGGAGGGGCTGTGCGCTCCACCCTGTGACCCTGTGAAGGCAAAATAAAGCTCAGTGCTAAGCACAGCTCCATGGACTCAAAGGACAAGACACCTGCTCAGTCATTAACCCCCAGTCAAGCCCAGAAGCATCCTTGGGTGGTTTATTGTATCAAAGCCAACAGACTTTGGAGTGCCTCAGGACGAGAGGGCTTTGATCAGCACAGACAGAGCAAAAGCCCCATTGTTCTAACAGCCTCCCTCATGAAATAAAATCGCAGTGTTTTGACACTGGGAGGAATTCTGGCGATGATCAAGCAGCTCTTCCAGGCCTGCATTAATGTCATGCTCAACCTCGCCCTTAGCATTTGGAAACACTCTAAATTTAGCTAAGCATACTGGTTTTAGGTGTTGTGAGCTAAATCATCTGCTCTGTCTTACTTCTCAAATGACGTTTGCGGCTTTCAGAGCGAGTAGATACTTGGAAGAACACAATCTATCCATTTCTGCTATCTAAAAGGATCAATTAACATAAGAGCAATAACATTGCAATATTGGGTGCTGCAGTGTTGTGGAATTTTTCCTTGAAAACAGAGAATCCCTAGCAGCAACCTTTTCTCTTTAGTCTACCTAAATAAATAAACTCAGAATCAAGTAAATTCATGATTTGCATGCCAGTGAACTAAGAAAAAAAAAGAAGAAAAAAAAAAACAATCACTCTCACGGGATTAAGTAGAGCTTCAAGTTGACCAAGGTTGCTTACCTGTGAGAATAAACTATTTTCTAAAAGAGTCAATCTCAAAGACTTTGAACAAGCAAGTTGCTTTCAACTTAATGAAAGCGAGGTTTACATTTTATTGGATTTGTGTTTGCTGTGTAATATGGTAACAGTGAAGCATAGCTAAACATTTGAATGAAATTAAATAGAAGGCATCTTTGATTTGCAGAAAGTCAACCCAAGTGCAATTTTACTCTGAGGCACAGGTATAATGTGGAGTGGATGCCCTCAGAAAGGCTCTTTAAAAGTTTCATATTCAGCTGGTTTTTGTTAACTGTAAACTTCTACTTTTGAGCTTCTGGGTGATTCTTTTTTTGAATGTATGACTTAAAAATCACTGGGAGCAACAGCATTTCCCCACTGCCAGAATTCTTCCAAATGTTTGGAACACTGGAAACGTTTCTGCTGAAAACAGCAAATGTCAAGTGTCAGTGATAGTGCAGAGCACATCACATCGTATATCGTATATTGCCATGAATTTCTTAAATACATGCATAGATATTTACCTGTGCTTGCTAATATGCACCCATGTAAATTAAAAATCTGCACCAGGAATACCCTAAACCATTCATTTCATAGCTGATAAAATTTCAGCTTGTAAAACATTTTTTTAATCTACTTTTAAACTTGAAGACACATTACAGGACCTTCCCTTTTCACTTGAACCTTCTGCAGGTGCAGTACAAACACGGATTATTCCTCCTATTTCTCTCACCAGCCATTGTGCACCATTGTGGATCCAATGCTAAAACAAGCATTTTACAGTAGCCCTGTGGTTATAAACTGGACATTCTCCCCCACTTTAAAATGCATCAAAAACATTTACTTGGAAAATTCAACCAAATCAGCTTGCACACAATTCACACGGCAGCTCTAATGTCAAGGAAGCAACCTTCTCCTACATAAAATATTTTTTGAGTTTATATAATACAAACTTCAGATATTCAAATTCCTCTTGAAAACAAAGCTGAGCAGACAATTTACTTCAGTAAACACAACCTGCATTATGCA
Organism: Dasyornis broadbenti; assembly: GCA_013397935.1. NCBI lineage: Eukaryota > Metazoa > Chordata > Aves > Passeriformes > Dasyornithidae > Dasyornis > Dasyornis broadbenti. The sequence goes on along the minus strand of VZRN01004035.1, from coordinate 2,212,175 downwards.
CAGGCACTGCCCATGAGGGCTCACATTCACACCTTGTGACCTCCTGGGTGAAAGAGGGAAGCTCAGGGAGTTTGATTTTGTCAGGACACTGCAGGATGATGCCAGCAGGAAACTGATAAGGAGTCTTTAACTTGAAAGTGAACAGTAAATAGCCCAATAATGATTCCATATTTATTTAACAGCATAGGCACTTTTACCAGCCAGACACTGTCTTCAGAGAAATCCATGGAGGGTTTCTAAACCGTCTTCAATTCATCAGTCTTTATCATCCTAACAAAACCATATTTGATTCATCTCGGATGTTAACCAGGCCAAATCTGATTCATTCACAAACAGCTGGTGCTTCCATGCTTTTCCATTTTCTTTCAATGATCATATGTCCTGGTGGGAATAATGTCTTAGCCAGATTTCTGGAATAAGTAAAATCTTTCTCTTGCTCATGCATATTCAAAATTTGTATTTCTCTGTGAAAGTAGTATTTGGATTCATGCACATCAATTTTCTCAGACTTTGAACTGAGCTGTTCTCTAGAATTTATGCTAATAGCCTGTAGATGCTGGCAAAGGTTCGTTGCTGTCCAGCCCATCTCCAGCCTCACACTGGTAAAAACCCAAACAATGAACTCTGTTCCAGCTGTCACGAGGATACAAGGATGGGGTGAGGAATCAGAAAATGGGGACAGACTCGTGAATCTCTGGGGGAGGAAAACTACCATCTTCTTATACATTTGCACAGCATATGGACCAAGGATGAGCAAAATTTTACCATTATAAAATAGTATAAATAATAAAAGTGATCTCTTTCTTTCTGCTTCTACTTTAGAATTATTGTAATTATGGAATCTACAAGAACAGAAAAAAAATCTTTTGTTTGAGGAAACCATGACTTGTTCTACAGCAGAACAGCGAAAAGCCATTACAGCAGCCGGATTTCCCTCCTCTAGCGCTGTAATTGAGTGCTAACATTGTCAGCCCAGGTGTGCAAGGCAAGCTGTCCCCAGCCACCAATGGCATTTGGAATGATGGATTTTTAAACATCCACCATTGTGAGCAGCTCAGGCTTTAATCTATATTAACAAATCCTTTGGTGCAATTAATGAGCGGCACCAGCCAGCAGCTGAGGTTCCCGCATGTGCACTGTATGTCCTCCCCTTGTCCTCCCCTCTGGAATACATTCAGCCTTGTACCCTGCTACCGTCCCTAAATAAACATCTGAGAAGTACACAAGGGGCCAGCCATTTGTCTGGACTTTTCTTTTATGGGCTGGGATGCATTTTGTGCCCCCATGGAAAGAATTTTTGGAATTTGTTTCCTTTGAAGGAAATCTGCTTTACAGTTCTAAACCTTTTATGGATGCGGAGAAGTGAGTGGGGTCAAGGTGGCACAAGTGAGAGCAGTCAGGGCACACACTCAAAACCTGCTCTGTTCTGAACTAACACTGAGGAAGACAAAGACAACTTCTAGCCAGGTTCTCTGCCAAATAAATAGCAGCTCAAAACAGGCAGGAAATATATGTGGAATCGTTGATAAGGAAAAAAGGTAGAGAAGCTGGCAAAGCAGGTGCAGCCAAGGGGACACAACCTGGGCAGCACAGATCCAGGGAGGCAAGAGAGCGATGAGAGGGAGGAAAACACATCCGAGGTTCAACACCTGGGTTTGAAATGGGCTCCTCTTTTAACAACTACATTGGACTACGTTGAGCTGTACTGAAGTAACTCCAGCTCTATCACGAAAGCTTATCTTATATACCTTAAATACAATGACATGGAACCACAATTCTCGAAAGCACATTTTTGAAAATACCTTTTGAAAATAGGTTTCCAATCCATTCTCTCCAAATAGGTAAGAGTTATATTTAAAATTCCCCCCCAAAATATTTGCTGTAGAGTCAGCCAAACCAGTGCTGCTCCTAAGACCTTTTCTTTTTTTTGAAATTTAAGGTTGGAATCACAATTTGAAAATTATTTAAAATCCTTTGAAAAGAGTGTTCCTTCTAATTCTATTTTTCTGTATTCATGCTTATGAACATAAATCAGAATTAGGAGAACGATCACTAGTTCAGTTGTTAATACTTTTTCACCCTTGATGAACCAATGAGTTTTAACAGGCTACAATCGATTTAAATGTTACCCTATATCTACAGCCAGGTATTTGTCTTAGTTTTTATTTCTCTTTTTGAACTAACTAAATCATGTGGATGAATGCATTTTTAATATGGCTAAGGATAAACCAGCATAGAGGTTTTGACACCTCTGACAGTAACCCCACATAAAAAAATCAAGAAGACAGAAAGCTAGCTGGCTTGAAAGAGGGTTTCTTTACAAGAAGTCTCCAGATGCAAATCCTCCCTCAGCTGCTTTGTAACATGATACAGGAGCTGCCAATTCAACCTCATCAGCACCGTACCCTGCCAACCCCCATCACTATAAAGCACAGCTGTGCTGCCGTGTTCCTCTGCTTCCATGTAGGAGGATAGACAGGTGTGCAGCTAGGGAGCTGCTCTTGGAAATACCCACTGAAGTTTCTGATTAGTTTCTAGGTGTTATTTTACAGAAGGTATCTGAATTAAATTGACTGCAGTGAACAGGAGCAACGCAAATATAAAAGTTTGCAGGGAGGGTACCGGTGTGTGCACGGCTCTCTGCTGGCTGGGTTCCTGCAGAACAGCGTGGAGCATGTTCTGACACTGCACTGCAGCCAGGCACCACCTCCTTGGGACAAACAGCAAACTCACACCAAATGCCAGGCCTGAAGCAGAAAATATTGCTATAAATTCTGAATATCATAGGCATGAGACAGACAAAAATCTTGGCTCAGAAAGGGACACTCAGATGCTTTTAGAAAATTTAGATGCAATAATGAGACTGCACTCCCCTAACTTTAATCCCTTTAAGTTTCAAAGGCTGACAACTCTGGAGATTTTTCATTTTTGCCTCCTTTCGCTGGTAGTGCTTACAATTGGTACTAGGCTTTGTACATAAGAATAAACTAAAAAACACAGCAGGTCAATGCATCCAGATGGAAAAGCAATAAATATATGCTCCAATCCCTAACAAGGGATGGGGATCCCTGTTCTCCAGGCAGAGGCAAGTTTCCCTCAGTAGAGCATTTCTATATTTCACATCTACAGAGGCCTGTTCAGTCCAGCCTCAGAATTTGTCTCTATTTTCACATGCCCTGCTCAGAAGTAGCAGCTGCCAGGATGTCGTTTGCATGAGGTTAATAGATCAGATTTTGACTTTACATTTCTGTGTCCAAGAGCGAGTAAATAAAGCAGCAGGTCATTCAGCTTCCAAAGCTGGCAGCCAAACGTGACTTGAACTGCACTACCAGTGTTCATTCAAAATCACTTTTGATTTTTGCTCAAATGCTGCAATACCAGCTGCTATAAAGTGACCGACTCAACATCTTTCGTGCCCCTCCGTCTGGATCCATTTCTGAAGGCTCCATAAGGTAAAACATCATGACAGAGCTCCTTGTTATATTCAGTCAAGGCACTTTTCCAGGAAATGATTCTGTGACGATTTAAAACTTTTCTCAGAGGTTTTACTACAGCAATGACTATAACTCACTTGTTTGCAAATGCCTTCTCTGTTGCTAATCAGTTTAGTCATTAACCTTCCTAATTTCAAGTGTTGTCACCATGAATTCCAAATATTTGAGCAAGCAGTGTAATAGCGCTTATGTTGCAAAATCATGCTGCACTGTTCACTGTACATACAATGACCCCATATGCACTAAATCCTTACTATTATTTTATTTGTAATATTCCACTGTTACCTTATTCAACTTCATATTTTATTTTGATAACTGGCAGCGCAAAAGCTGAAGGGCAAATCTGATTTCAGCATAGAACAGAAATAGCAGTGTGGTAATTATACCAGACATTAGGCACATTTATAATATTTCGTGGTAGTTCAGACTAAGATCACTTCTGTCCTTTGGAATGACCTACAGAACATAATTCAGAGTTCATGTACAAGATGAAATTATGTTTATTTTATACTACTATTTCAAAATATAATAAATTAATAGAGCACTAAGTTAATGCATCGTGATACTCATTTGGGCTCATCTGTTGCGTGTGCTGTTTCCCCCAGCTCTCACTGGGCTTTGTGTCTCTCCAGAACACAGGTGTGCACATCCATGTACCTCCCTGTTCTGCTCTAAGGTCACGTTGGCAGGGCACTGCTTCTCCTGGCACGTACCCCCTGGCTCAGCCGGTGGTTTTCTTGGCAGTAATAATCACAAATTGAACGAGGCGTTTATTTTAGTCAGAGAGGAAGGTGGATGCCGTCGCTCCGAGCAGGTGTAAGATTTCTCGTGGAGTTACAGGGTATGGGTAACGGAGTAACAGGCCTTGAAAGCCTGAATGACCTTCTGTTTCTGGTCAGGAAGAAACCCTGCGACCAGTAAAAACATCCTGGTCACAGGAGAAGTGGAAAAGAGTGCATTATGGGCCTGTGACCTGCTGGAACTTTCAGAAGTGAGAAAAACTGTTTCTTGCCTTAAAAGGTATCGTTTACCTGTTGCCATAAAAGGCAAAGTTGTGAAACACAATAGGTAATTGGAGCACTCTGTAGAGTTACTTCCCGTTTGTGTTGCAGTATATAAGGAATTTTCACTGCGCGATAAACGTCTTTGCTCGCCGCCATCTTGTGAAGTCCGTGCCCTTGAAAACACCGCCATTTGGAGCCCTCCCTTCTCTATCCCAGGACCACTTCTGGCCTCAAATCATGGCAGCCTGTTCTTTTTGATGTGCTCAGAAAGCATCCTGGCTGAAAACACCATCATGGCAATGAAAATTTAATACTGCCTACCCTTGAGATCAGACAAGCCAAACACCTTGGGAGGCTGACTTGGGGCCTTCTGGCTCCACATCACAGTGACACATCTTCCTCTGGGTGCTCCTGCAGAGGCACTCCTGGGGCTGTGTTTAACCCCACGGGGTCTCAGTGGTTTCCCTTTTCCAAGCTTGCCTTGCACCTCTGTTTTTTAGAGGGATGAGGAAGGAGTGGTGTGTTCAGAATTGTGTCACTCCCTGTCGGAGCTGAGCCCTCACGGCATCCATAGGGCACCTCCTGCAGCACGGACCCAGCCCTGGGAACTGCAGTGGAGGGACAAACTCAACGTAAAGGCAGCAGAAGGGGATCATGAACGTAAGAAGTGTTTAGTGAAAAACATCCCACGACAGTCCTGTCCCTATTTCTTCCCTTTGGACCAAAATAAATTGCCCAGCAAGCTCCAGGGCTGGGTCAGAGAACCAATCCCCTGAAATTAGCCAAAGCATTGCTGGAAAGGACACAAATTATTTATTTTTCCACTGTTAAAAAGGCTGACACATATTGAGAGCAATGACTTCTAGCATTCCCACAAGTACTCCTTTCTCATAGGGAATTTAAGAGTAAAATCCTGAAGTTTTTTGGAAGATAATAATTTGAAATTGGGTGCTAAGAGGTGCAACCTGTGCCAGCTACCACACAATATGGCATCGCCCTCTTCTTAGCCTTTGTACAACACTTACCAAAGCCCTTAACTTTGCCCTCTTTTGATCAATTATGAAAAACGTGCAACTTTGTAGAGTCTGATCTACTCCAGATGAAAAAGAAAGTATTAGAAAGATGAAAACTGGTCAGAATTCCTCACTTTGCATCAAACCTAGAAAGCGCCAGTTACCGTGAAAAAATGTTTTAAAGACTGAAACAGAAATGGTTTCATTTTGTTAAAACATTTCTGTTACCCTGTCTCAAAAGAGGCTCAGTTTACAAGGGTAAGTTTATGGTTTGGCAGGTAACACACACATTTTGCTGTTCTTTGGGGAAAGAGGTCTCCTGACAATGCGGATGTATCCATTGCTCCTTACTGAGCCCTCCTTCTTGTTTGGAAAGGGACAACCGTGGGATGCTTGGGACAGGCTGCAGAAAGGAAAATCTCACCAGAATTATAATTAGAACAAGAGATGAACTGTTTCATGTCACTCTGATCTACTGAGCTGTATGTTACCAACTGTCCATTTGAGGTACCTGTTCATACTGAAAATTCAGTTTAAGATGATTGCCTCACTTCGGTCCCATCTCCTTTTCCCTCTCCCAGCACTAACAACATGAGGGCAGAAGGAAAGGGCCCTGCCCTCTCTGCTGCCTGACTGCACCTGAGATGAAAGGGCACACAGAACTGTACTGTGCCGGGGAAATTCATGCTCTACCCATTATCAAGACCTGCTGCCTGCACAAAGTGCAATCCTTTTGCTTTCTAGTGCTAAGTGTGTTTGTGACAAGCGAAACTCCCCAGAAACTGGACACAGAGATAATCCACAGCTATCTGAAAGGTAACTTGACAGGGCCATCAAGTTTTTTAGAATGGAAAATCCAAACAAAACTAGTAGTGACTCACATCAAATCACAGTGCTGAAGGAAACGCAGTGGGAAGCTGATGTGCCTTAGATGAAGTTTTTTATTTCATTGAGTTTATTCTCTCTCAGGTTTGTACAATCAGGGAAAAAACCAAACCACTCACTTCATGGGAATTCATTAATGACCAAGGTGACAGATAAACTTGTGTTGATCAGCTACTGATTTTATTTCTTTGTTAACACTATTGTTTGGGTAAAACAAACCAACAAAAGACCTCTACATGTGATCAAATGTTTTTGTGGTGAGCTAAGCAACAGCATAGATCAGGATAAACTGAAGGCAGGAATTGATTGCCTTTAACAGCTTGAGCCAGTTAACAAAAGGCAGAGCCTTCAGCTGTGATATGCCGATTTACAGTTACCAGTACCACCTGAAATATCCATGTGTTCACTAAAACATGCAGAAAAAGATAATTCACCAAGCCATTGTGTCAAGTGTGTCTGTCCTGATGTTAGTGAAAATCCATGAAACACAATTGTAACGATACCAATGCCAATTATCTTCCCGAAAAAAAGAAAGTAGATTTAGTGCTGGCAAAGATGCCAAATTGACAACCAATCACTCTCCCGGCAGCCAGAGCACAAACAGGTGGATGGAGCTCACACTCGCCCAGTGACAGCTCAGAGTGAACCTGGCACCACACCAGTTATGAGGGCTGGCAAACCATAGAAGTAAAAACCATCAGCTTGGGTCTCGTGACTCCGACCAAATAATCCAATGGAATAAGAAAGGTTAACACAGTAAAATATGTTGCAGTCCCTCAGAATGATGCCAGTGCTAAAATAATCACTTTTCCTTCCTAAGGCAAGTCAGGAAGGGGGCAGTCAACTCCCTCCAGCATCCATGGAGTGCTTGTGTTAATCAGATCCTGTCTGAAAACACCCTCTGTCTTTGTTGCCTCAGGAAAAGGGCAGTACAAATGAACCCACTGAGAGCGTATCAAACCAAGACTGAGGAAGTTTTGGGCATCTTCCTGGTTATTAAATATCAGCTGACTGTGCTTGATGCTGTAGAGAACTGACCCAAGATGAAACTCTTCATTTAATTCTATGCTAGACATGGTGCTCTTAAAATATGATTCACCTAGAAATCGTACTCTGTGAAAAGAAATACAAATCTACATTTGGAAAGGGATTTATTACATTAAATAGAATAATTACCAACTGGATAGTTATTTGAATACCTTAGGGAGGAAAAAGAGGAGTCAAAATAGTTCTATAATGATTTGGAAAAAAGGAGATGGTCAAAATTTTCCTTTTCTGTTTACCTTCAAGGCGTGCTGCAAGGGAGATCTGTTTGGTGTGGCTGCAGCACAGGTAGCTTTGAGATAATGAATTAGTTGAGGATGTTTATGTTGTAATGGATGTTTCAGTAATTATGTATCTGGTCACTCTGGCTCCTGGACAAGTGCCTAACTGTCCAGTTTCATGCCGTTAAACTTTTGATATTTTATGTTAGCTAGCAATGTATAACTAGCACATAATTTGCAAAGTGATGTTTAAGAGAGACTTTAAAAGCTATTTTTGTTCCATATTACCCTCTCTGGTCTTGTTTTTAAAGCAGATGTGGGATTTATTGCATATGCACACCGAAGGGCCACAGCCGGGTCCCGTGTACAGAGGGGACGTGGTCTCAGCAGATGCGAGTTCCTAAACAGGGTAGAGATTGGTGAAATCTAGGGAAACACAGAGGCAGCACAGTCAATACAAAAATGAGGAAAACAGATGCACAAATGCTCCAAAATTGTGAACACCGTGTGTAAGGTCAGCTGCTATTTCATACTCAAGGGTTTGACTGAAGGAGCAATCTGCTCTTGGACAGGAATCCCAGCAAGGGAAGAGGTAAAAATGTTGAAAACATATGGAAGGTAGAAAAGTACATTTGTACCTCTCAAGTATGGATGGGCATCAGGAAAATTCTTTGCTGGATTTGCCCTGTCTGCCAATGAAACACTGACTTGATATTGCAAAAATCAGTTCCTCCACGATCCCTAAACTCCAGACACTACGGGTTCAGATCTGGTACCAAGCCTTCCGCACCTCACGAGCAGCACAGCTGCTTTCTCTTTCCCAACATACAACTTGGCAAGAGATGAGCTCTGTGTGTGTGTGTGCATATACTGAATTTTATTTATGTGTAAATGCCTGAAAAAATTTGGAGCTACAACTAGTGACATGTAAAACCCTGATGAAAAAGTAGCTGCTTCTGAAAAGTGGGTTTTGATGAATTTTGTATGATCTCTTTAAAGATTCTCTAATGCATATTTCAAAAGATGTTTCAATACTGTAAGTTTTAGATCAGCTCATAACTGATAATTTAGATTTTTCCAGGACTATTCTCCTGTGGTATCTAGTTTCCAAACTGAGATTTAAATGTATAGTAGTTCTGAATGAAATCACAGGCTGAATATTAGATTACAGCATATAAAACATCACAAAATCCTTTGTTAATGATAAATTAAAACCTCAGCTAAGGCAAACTTCCTAAAAGTATCTGGGAATACCAGAATTAGAGGCCTTTTGTGCTTAGCAGTTTTGTTGTATGACTTGTTTCTAGTGCCTCTGTGTAAAGAACGATCAAGCATTACCAATGACTTTAGCTCCTAAGACAGGCAGGCACAAGCTGCCAAGAAGTACAGTATTTCTAAATAAGATTCTGTCTTATGAAAATAATCCCAGGGAATAAATAACTACAAAATTTAGCTGTTGTATGGGTGTGTAGACTTGAACCTCAAAATAGTTACTGGATATTTTAGACAATTTAATATTGTCAGGTAATCTCCAGGCATTTTACTGATGTTAAACGCTCTTCTCGTACTCCAGCTCTTCTCTTCCTCAGCCCCCAGAGCTGTGCATTCCCTGCTGTTCCACAAGCAGGAGTCGACTCACTTCACCCCAAAATCAAAATTTCCTGCTCCTGCTGCTCAGCCTGGCACAAGGGAGCAGGGCTGGAGGCTTGGCTCAGCTGCCCGCACGATTGGAGGCTCTGCTCGTTCCCTCGGGATGGAGACGTGACCCCTGTCGTGAGGAGCTTTGAGGAACCCAGATTCTGAGGAAAGCACAGCTCTGCCTCTGCCCACCCACGCCAGGACACTGGCACCCTGCAGCTGCTTGCTGCTCAAAGCTGAGGCTCCAGTTTCCACAAGTCCTTAGTTCTCAGGCACCAAAACCAAATGGTCCCAAGGGGAGCTGAACTCCCTGGAAAACCTTCTTGGGCCTGTTAGAATCTGTTGCATCACTTGAGTAACTGAAAGTAAAAGGGAAGTTAACAGTACCCTTGCCTTTTATCCAACTCTTGGTTTGCCATTTCCAGTATGACAACAAATCAGATTCAAATTCTCACTAATAGACAAGATGTAAATTACTTTTACATCCTCCTAAGCCCGCGTTTATTCACATCACACTTTATTTCACTGTGCCCAAAGCCTTTTTTCTCCAAAAGGCTGAAACATGTAAGCAGCAAAAATGGCATAAGGTGGAGGACAACAGGCACCAGGGTGGATCTCTCCCAGGGCCTGTCTGCACCACAGAACAGCTCTCTGCAGCAGAGCTCTTGGCCACAGCACCCTCAGCCACTGCGCACTCTGTGCACATCAGATCTACCAGCTCCCTTCGCTGGATCACAGGAGGAGAGCAGAACATCCAGTGGAGAGCTGCAGCGCAGAAAGAGCGCTCAGCTCCAAGAGGATCAGTCTGCTCTAGAGCGCAGTCACAGCATTGGTCTCTCAGCTGCCTAAGAATCATGTCAGTCACTGTAATGATATCTTTTAAAAAGAAGTGATAGGTCTATTTTTTCTATGTTCTTTAACAACCTGATGCTGAGTATTTGTCAACTGTTTTAATTCATGCTTTAATACACGTAAAATCAAGATCGCAAGTAAATCATAAATGAATGCAGAAATGTGTTTGTAAACCTTAGTTCCCCTGCCATGATAATTGCTTAATATCTGGCATTAATGATGTTTTTTCTAATGCCAGATAACTGACATTTAAATACATTTAAACATTAATGTGCAGGCATTCATGCAGAGACAGGGGATTATTTAAACAGGAAGGAATACAGTTTTAAAGACAAATAAAATATTTGCTGTCCCCCTGCAAAGGACAATCTGACAATCAAGGTTACACGTGTAACACCTTTTCATACTAAGTTTTTATAGCCATAGCATATGTGTATTCAAAATGTGGATAATTTCAAATTAAACATTGCAAATGTAACCTGCCCTTAGCAGAGCACCTTGAAAACTCCTGTAGAAAATATAATACAGTTAATTCTTAATTACGTTTGTTTAGTTTGCCTTCTTAGTTTGTAGGACATGAGCTGGAAAGCACTTGCTCTTTCAAGATAAAACTGTGTAAAAGTCTTAAATGTAAAATGCTGCACCTGCTGATATTGGGACATAATGCATCCTCTTAACCCCTGATCCTCTTATGCCAATATTAAAAAATCATTCTCAAACTTTCCTTGTAATTAATAATCAATCTCTTCTGTCCAAATGAGGAGCTATTTTCTCGCACAGTGCCCAAGCCTGACTGTCTGCTGTGTGGCAATGCACTGCCTTGAGGCAACATTTATAAAGACTAAAGGATGTGGATGGGGCATTTCAAAGGGCTCAGAACAAAGACATTCTTAGCTGGGGCTCCCTGACGAAGGAAAATCGTGACCCATGCAATTAGTCGCACAAAAATTGTACTCACAAGAAGAATTTAATTTAATCTCATGCTCTACAGGCCCATTTATTACAGCAGACACCATGGCTCACGTCACAGGCGTTGCATGCAACAAATGTAGGTGATAGGAAAAAAAAATAATCAATTATATTGGATTTTACTAAAAAAAAAACTCCAAAACCCAAAGAAGTTGAGCCACTGACCTCACCCTCCTGTTTCAAGCCATCAGAAACATTTTTGTAAAAATTCCTAATGAAGTTATAATAGTTTAAACCTTTTGACTTAATGATAAGGCAAAATTGCCAAGGGACTAGCACTGGTGTTCATGAGAGCAACAGAAAAATCCCTAAAATGGAACCAACGCAATGATCAAGCGCAGATGGAATCAACAGGCATTTTTATCTTTATTTGTTTTAGACGTGGACTTGGCTTTTAGTGCACAATATTTCAAAGGAAAGTCACTAAAGCTTCTGAAATAGTCTGGAGACTCGATTTGCCACAGAGCTAAAAGAAAAACCTCACCAGAGAGAGGGACCTGATTGCCTCAGAGATCTGGCGCTGGCGCTGTCTCAGCCAGGGCACAGAGCCCCAGCCACTTCCATCTCCGAATGACAGCGAGGAACAGGAGCCAGCGTCACTGCTCATTGCTTGGAGCTAATTCCACTGGAGGATAAGCCACTCTAAAGACTCAAAGCATCTCTTCATGCCACAATGTGAACATTTAATATCTGAAACACTTGTTTCTTGTGAAACCATAATACCCGATTGTTCCAGCTCTGGGAGTGACTCATTTAAATTTCTTAATTATTGCTAGCAACTTTGTCAATAATATAACATTTTGAGGAGATTAACTTTTTTTTTTCTTTAAACAATAAAAGCTTTTGTGTCAGCCAGCAACTCCTTAAAGGGTTTCATCTGTTTTGCATTACTAAAAAGCCAGTGCAACTCAGTATTCACAGACAAAAATAAAATGTTTAAATAATGTGATGATTCTGACACTGAGTCAAATTCCACATTTGATTTTGAAACTAAAAGGTTAAGATTTGTGCATTCTGTGAAGTATCTACTAGATTTTTTTTTTTTAACTCACTACATGCACAAACTGCTCAGTGAAAAGCAATAAATTTAAATTTGAACTGTAGTAGTTTCTTTTGCACACTGATAAGCTACAAACTGTTGCGTTCCTCTAAAGCACTTTAACAACGAATAAAAATGGGAAATCTAATGTCTTTAATATTACCTCTACCATCCTGTTTTCTCAATGTAGTTCTTCAGCTAATGAAGAAAGAAAAATGTCTCATGATTGGTACAGGGACAGCTTTACTTCAATTAACAAAGATATAAATTTTCTGTGGAACTGTGTTTTCAGAAAACAGAATTATGTTTCATCGCTTTCATCACTTCTCCAAGGAAGCCAGGGTTTCTCAAGGCTGAGGTTTGTTTTTCTGCTTTCTTCTCTTTTGAGATCAAGAGCCGAGCAGCATCCAGGAGCTGCACCCACAGAGGGCTGGGCACAGCTCTCCCAGACACCCACCCTGCACCCATTTGTGCCTTTCCCTACCAAACATTCGTTATCTGTTGTGGGCTGGTGGAAAGGTCTTTGCTTGTGGACAGGAAGCACGAGAGATTTAATATTTTCTAGGAAAGAGCAGAACTTTGCATGGTGCTCACTCGTTTTCAAACACACTTGTGTGTCTGCTGAGCACACACGATTACAAGTATCAAAATTTCTCATCTTTTGAAAAGAAAACCAGCAGATTACGACTGTTCTAGAAAAATAAAAACATTTCTGATATATGAGGCAGTGATTTTTTATTCCTGTCACAAAAAAAAAAAAAAAAAAAAAAAAAAAAAAAAAAAAAAACAAAACAAAAAAACAAACCTTCAGTTTTTGGAAGTTTAAAATAGTGAGGATAGACTTGACAGACTGCCATCAATTTGCTCCAGACATGAAGGACGAATGCCATAACTATGTCATTATGTTTCTGAAAGCTTATCCAAAAAAAGCACATTCACGCAAGAGAGGAAGAAAGAAGGAAAAACCCATCTATTTTGCCTACCCCACAGCAGGCTCAAACTGTACCCAACACAGGCACACTCGTTCTAAGATAAAATATCTTCATATTCCTGTATGGTATCTCATGGCACACGTATGAAATATCAGGGTATCTGTGCAGCTAATACACATTTCATATATACACACACACAAGCAGAAAAACACACGTAAGTATAAATATAAATACCTGAATAACAATGAGATCAAGACTTGATCTAAAAGGTCATTTTCAAAGCACAGAAATTCTAGGTTCTTAGCAATGCAATTCAATAAATAAGAACTTGCTCCCAGGATGTGAAAATAAATTCAGAACATTGCGTAAGGACAGAAACAGCATTCTCCTTCTTGCTTTTGACACATTCAGAAATCCATAACTCTAGACCAGAAAATCCCGGGCGAATAACCTGACAGATCTGTATCACAGCTCCAGAAAAATCTATTGATAAACATTCACATTCGAATGTGCTATTAAATGTTTATTACTGTTCATCATTCAATGCCATCCTTGATGACCTGTTTGCTTTTACCAAATACCTCGCTCTACGGTAATTCTCCAGTTAATTACACGTTTACCACAGTGCTGGTGCAGCACAAACTCTACTACCCCAATTAGAAGGGATTGTTAATTGAAATAATACAAAGCTCCAGTATCCAAACCAAGCCATTCCATCATGTCAGCTGTGCAGTGGAGACCAGAAAAATTCACAGAACAAAAGCCCATAAGCAGCAAGTTTGTGGAAAAGGAAAGAACAGATTCCTTCTCTCTTGCAAAATGAACAGGTCCAAAGCGTCACAGAAATAACATTTCAAGCTGCTGCTTGAAATGATGCCACCATGACAGTTGGTCATGATGATTAATCTTGTGAGAAATACGGATTATTATTAAATACATGTGCATATCCATGCGGTCACACGACAGCAAGAGTGGCCAACAACCAGAGCAGCACCATTAGATGAGTTCGCATCAGTTCTGATCTGTGTTCCACTCTCCCTTTTCCCAGAAATGGCACCACAGTTTGGGCAATGATACTTTAGACTGTTAGAAAATTTCCTGGATCCCAGGAAATTCCCAGAGGAATGTTCTCTGGGGCAAAAAAAAAAAAAGAAAAAAAAAAAAGAAAAAAAAATTCTGCATTGCCAAAATAGTAAAATCTACCAGTGACTTAAATATAACATAGGAGTCGTACTGTGCCTAAAGGCCTGTTTGTTACTGTAGTTAAGTCTTGACAATTGCCTCCTTGTTCGAAGCTCACTGGACTCAGAGTTCTGGTGACCAGACCACAAGGTTTCAGTTCAGGCCATGTACATTCTGCAAGGAGAATGGCCATGCCTAATGATTAAACTTTTATTCATTTCCAGAGAAATACAAAGAAAAAAGGTCAAAGACACATTTCCCCATTAAAGTGACGTCCGAATTGTTCTATTCTTAAGGACCCTCATTTAACAGCAAACCTGCTCAGTTTACTGTGCTATGAATTCCTTTTCAGCTGATTGCTGTGTTATGAAACAACTGTGAATGTGTGGATAATTATTTTATGTGATGGTATTCACCAGGCTCTGACGCTCCTGTCTGGGTAGGATTTATATCTGATAGACAAAAATAAAATTAGTGTAGCTTGCAGATGGTTAAATAACTGAATTTATAAAGCTGACTGAGCAAACTGGCTCTCTTCAGAGGTTTCACTTTTAAATCTTGTTACTGCTCGTTGGTGAGGATTTGCAAACACTGTGCCTGTCAAGCTTCCTGATCAGTGATAGCTTTGAAACTGAGCTAAAGCAGCATGGAGAAAAAGCCAAAACTGGATTTAGTCTCATTTCAACAACCATTTTAAACCTGTTCTCACTCAAAGAAATAAAAGTTATGATATTTTCATGCTTTCAGTTTACTGCATATCTTTAGCAATAATCTCTGCCTGAAAAAATTAAAATTTCCAAAGTGAGTACAGAAGGAAAACATCCTGATTTTTTTTTCCCCTTTTAATTTCTGGGGATTGTTTTGGGACCACGTTTTCACCGACAATCAAGAGCTCTGAATGACACATCTGAATCTGGGGAATCATCACATGCACAATTTTCTGTAGCGTGGCCAGCCCTAAAATTTGCTGGTTTCACAGAAAATTGTTTGGACAGGCATTGCAGTTTGATTCACCTCTCTGTCCTCAGTGCCAGAGCTCCTGAGCATGTCCCTCACACAACAGTTATTACAGAGAGACTTCACAGAATTAAACCCAGCATCATCAATTCCAAGATAAAAAGTATGGGAGGATGTGAGTGAGCAAATGCACATATTCAGATGTGTGCAATCAGCACATTTTGCAGAAGTGATAATTAGGATGAAGAACATTACCTCAGAGAATACCACCCTATCCTTACCTTTGAGACATAAAGAAAACAAAGTTTTTGAGTGAAGAGCAGGGTTTTAAGGGTACAGCATTACTCTCATACCTTAATGAAGCAAGAGGATTCCTGAGTGCAAGAAAAGTCCTATGATACAACCATTACAGTGAAAGAAATACTATAAAGCTGTTATTTTTTCTGTGCAAAATTTTACATCTATTTCCCCTGTTCTCTCAAAGAAGTGATGGAGACTTATCTTCAACTATAGGCTCATCCTCCTTCGGGGGTACTGGCGGAAGGGTGAGCATTTTGCTTTTCTTTGAAGTGCAAGCACACACTGGAGATGAAAGCAACTGCATTATTGTCTTTGATGTTTTTGATACTGAATTTCTCGTTTGATTTTTCTTTGTAGACATTTGGAAAGTAGATTTACTTCCTCAATCAACCTTACCCTAAATCCTCAATAGGTACTTATCCTCTTAAATATCTGAAATTGATATCACTGTATTTAAAAGTTTGAGTTTGGAATACTTTAATAAATGCAGTAAATTCTAAAACATGCTGCAACCTCTCTATTTGTGCCGAGTCCTTAACCGCACTATGTGCTATATAAAGAGAAGAAGCAGAGGAAATCCTTACACAACTTACGTGAGACACCACAAAGACAACATGCTTGAAGTAAAAAAGCCTTATTCAGAGCAACTGCTTCTAATATTGTGGATAGGGTGCTCATTAGATAAAACTTTAAAAAAAAAAAAAAAAGAAAAAAAAAGAGCAAACCCCAGAACTGCTCTTCCCAGCAGTCAAGATTTAAAAGCTAAATCCTTCAAAAATATATCTAAGCCTCCAAGTGGACTACTCAGATGAGTAAGGTCTGTGTGAAGGGTGGGTTCTCCAGGAGTGCGTGACAGGAATAGCATGAAACAAAGAACAGCTGCAGGGAAACGGACAGCAGATGGGATAAGGGTTCATATGATGTGATAATTTACATAGGAGTTGCCTGTCTTGCATGTATATCTGGTTAGCTCATTTAAAAAGCAGAATGTTGCACTTTGGGAGCCAGGTATAAAAACCCACGGGAGATGGTGGTACAATGATCACACATACCAGCTTCGGATTTGTTTCCCACAGGTGTATTCTACTTTACATATATTTGGAAAGGTAACTGAGTTTTAAAAAGAAATAGTTATTGTTTCTTTCAAAAAGTATTTCACTTTCGCCTTGCACATGACTGTATCAAAATAGAAGTGGCTGAAATGTTCCATATGATTTAGTATCTCCTACTTCAATTTAATATTGACCAGATACATTCTTCCAGAAAGAAAATGTACATCCGCATGTAATCACACCTGGCTGAGAAATGCCTGCCAAGACAGTTGGCATCATCACTTCTGCTCTTCTTTCAGTACAGAGTACACTCAGCTAGCAGGAGAACAGCTCAACTCCAGTGTGCTTTACCTGACTGACTTAAATTTGAAGGTGCAGAGAGGCACATCACTTAAAGAACAGTGGAAGAAAGAAAAAAAAAGTCTTTAAAACAAGGTGAAAATACAAACACCTTATGAGAATTGCTGTAGTGAAGTACCCTACAGAACTGCTTAGATACTTCTAAGTAGCAAGGCCAGGGCTACATGACTTTTACAAGCTCTTAGAATAACTGGGAAGTAAAATGAAATTGAGCACGTTTTCATCTTTATGATAGGGTGTCTTCAAATTACAGATGTCTCAAGTCAAACTCTGCCTCCCTGGTACGAGGCAAGGGCGCTTAGCTATTGACAAAGAAACTGATAATTCAGCTTTAGAATGGAAAGTGTTACAACAGGGAACTGCCAAATAACACTCATGCTTTGTTAAAAATACACGTCCTTCCTTTCCAAACTGCATGGGCCTTCTTCAGGAGCTCCTAAACCCCGCTAACAGGGATATTAGCTCTTTATAAAGACAGCTAATGGTATCTGACAGCATTTACAGGCAGTTCCTGCCTCAGTATTGTGCTTGGTTTGGTTGTGGCACAGAAAGCTGACAGAATTTCTTGTCTCTTTGCACACTTTGCTCCTCTCAGGCAGGTGTAATTCAAGATGGGTGCTAAAAGAGACACTCAACACTAAAATCTGCCTGCAGAAGCTCTCTCTAACTGGCTCTGTAGGTTTCAGTGAGCAGTGGCCTCAGTCTGCCTGGGTCTGACACATTTGGAGATCACCACCAGTAAAGATGCCAGACATCATCATCCCAAAAGCTCCAATCACCTCTGACAGCTGCCTTGCCCCAAACCCAACCTCTCTTCCCTGGCAGGGCAGCAGGGAACAAACAGCTTCTGTCAGGGAGCTGCAGCTTCTTTCCCCAGCAGCGCAGCCTTGCTCAATCAGCTGCTCACACGGAATTAGCTGGGCCATCTCTTCAAATAATTTTGGCTGTAATGGAGGAATTGTTGGTAATCCCAGAGTACCTGCTCAGATGAAACTCTGTGATCCCTTCCCCAGTGCAGGAATCCTGTGCCAGAGTGCACGAGGAACCAGCGGCAATTCCTTTGTACCGAATAGCAGTTCACCCAGTGAATTAATAGTTTGTCATCCTGGACCAAATGGAGATAAAGTAGAAGCTGGATCTTAAACACAACTAGATAGATGTGTAGAGAGGAAAACACTGCCGAAGGAATTGAGACAAGCAGTCCACTGAAGTTTATCGAGGGGCTCCCAGTAAAAATGCGATTACTGAGTATGTTTTGCTGTAGCACCAGGAGCAGGATGCAAACACAGAGCACCTCTGCTGCTCCACACCGTGCCCGCTCCCAGCACACAACAGCACATTCAGTTCTATCGCTCGAGGTGCTGCACTCTGAGCTTGCAGATGGCACAAAGCTTTCTCGGAGAAGCTTCAGGTTCTCGGGTATCACAGGTTTGGATCAGCAAAAAGAGAGGTCAAACCTCGGCTGCTGTAGTCTCCCTACCTTTCTGGCATGCAAGCGGATCATCCAGCCTGCTCTGCATTTCCAGCTCCATTCAGCAGCAAGAACTAAGGAGAAATGCTAGTTTTGTGACAGGTTGAAATCCTGTTCCCTGGATCATAGGACAAAAATATGCTAAACCTTAGTGCCAGAATTCACTCCCTTTTCAGGCTCAAATGTAAAATGTGGCTTTAGTGAGGAGCTGTCCCTCACTTTGTTCTCACGTAAAACATCTACAGATATATATAACATCTATTATATATATATAACATATGTATAAAAGGTTCCTAGAAAAAACAGTGAAAACTGTGCGGTTTACAGGACAATTCTTTTTCTGCTTATTAATAGAAAATAATAAGTTTGTTTATCTTTTTATTCTTTAAAGCTGCAGCATTTCAGACTGCAGTTACACATACATGTACCTAAGACAACAGATAAGCAATTATTGGCCCTTGCAAGAGGCAAAATGTGATAAATTAAGACATCCTTTTCCAGAAACAAAACTTCCTTTTTTATCCCAGATTTGCCCATATGAGTAGCTATCTGCCATTTCTGGAGCTATTTCTAAACCACCGTGTTACAAACACACAGCCATATAAATATATTTCCACCTTTCCCTGCATATACAAATTATAAGGCTGGTTCCTACCATTTCTCATTACACATTCAGTAATCAAAGAACTTTATTAATTTTCAATACTTCCCCCTGCATTCTACTGGGTGAACCTTTGAACTCTGTTAATAATATTACTCGTATTTGCTAAGAAATTATTTGATCTCTGACTGCAAGCCACAATGACGTTGGTTAGCTCTCTGACTTTATATGAAGCCTGCTCCTTTCAAAGTAAAAGGGTGTAGAATAAAACTACAAAATCCTACAGGAAATGGGCATTTCCTATCTGGAAAATATATATATATCCTGAACTTCTGTATTTTCAGTAGTGATGACTGAGGATGTGGTTGACATTGGGTCTGTACACTGTGTTAGCACATTATTTCTCTCCAGTAATTTTAGTCTCTGTTGGTGGCGGGACTAGGATCTCATCCATTCACCAGAAGCACCACTGGCTAAGCTGCAGCACAGGAAGGAAACGTTTTATTTCCAATGTCAGAAGAGGCTGAAGATGTTGCAGCAAACGTTGTCCTTGCTATCTCACTGCTGCCAATCATCTGAGCTGCTCTCCAGCAAACCAAAGACGCGAGTGCAACACCTCTCCGTCTGTCAAATGACAGATTTCAGCTTCAAACGATGAGGAAACCGTTCCAGCTGCCTGGGCTGACACTGCGCTGCAAAGGGCTGGAGGACACCTCCATCAGTGCAGCCATCACGTGGATTATGGGAGAGGTTTTGTTGTGCTGCTGGAAATGAGTATATTGGACAGAGGCAGAAGAAAATGTTATGTTTGCAAACAAAGGTTTCTATTCTTTTCTAAAAGAAAGAGCAGGAAACTCCCACTTTCTGAATTAAACTTGCATCACAGGGGCAAGGCATCCAGTGCCTACTCTGATTTTAAATGGGAACCCGTTTTGTTTAAAAACAGACTTAAAAACCCAAAACACACCCACAAGGTAAAGCAGTGCAAAACTCACTTCCCATCACACTAATTTTTGTTCTGTATTAGAGATGCTGTGCTTTAAAAGCCGAGCAGCAATTAATTAAGAAATCCTCAACCTAAACCTCTAAGACATATGGACCACTCCATACTCAGCTCAGCCTCCCAACGAGGACTGACTACAAACTCATTTCAGTTACTATTTTCTGACAGCTACTGAAGAAAATAGAACTGCATGACGATTTTTTTTTTTTCTAAGACATGAAATAGTAAACAAAGTATGTTACATGACAGAGTAAATTAATGTTATTAGTGACAGCAGTCTGCCAGAATCTGGCATAAATAGATGACAAAGTGGATCACAGAACAGTTGGGCTTGCAAGGGACCTCTGAAGATCATCTGGAGTCCAACTGACCTGCTAAATACACATGTGAAAACACAACTGAATAAGCTGTGATAGTAAAAAAATTAAAAAGGCAGCCAAAGGAGAAGTAAAAAAGTTCCTTTTATTCATAATTTATACAAGAAAATATTTTTAACGTAGGAACAATTAGTCAATGCCCTGGAGAGCAGTGTATGTATGCTATCTGACAAACGGATTAATTGTATTCCCCTAGCTGACAAAAAACTGTTTTCTATGTGGGTGACTATTCCCCCTGCCTTTCCCCCGCCCCTCTTTAATCCTGATAGATCATGTTGAGTTCTTGATTCTTTCTAGACTAATTAAAACTCTTGGTTGGGTGCAGACCTGAAAATAACAGTCTGGCTCAGACTTTTTTCCTAATTAAAATCTGTGTTTACAAAAAAAAGTACTTTTCCATACATTTTTTTCTCATATTCAGGCCAAATTGCTTTGCTATGCAGTTTCTAGAGATTTAAATTTCTTTATGAATTTTCTGTTATTTTTGTAAAATAAGAAAAATGTGTCAAAAAGGTAAAAGAATTTCACTTTTCCTCTTCTCCATGTTCCACCTTGAGACAATACAAGAGCTGCTTTGGTTTCTTTGAAAAATGATGGTTTCAACGTAAGAGAGCTCAGCTGTCCCTAGTTTGAAAGTGAAGATCCCTAACTGGAAAGAAGCTGTAGTCACTTTATTAATAAGTAGCATTTATTTCATTAGTTTAGTTTTTTTTTCCTTTGATGAAACATAAATGTGTTTTCCACAATGAAGCTGTCAGAGGGCAAAAACAAACTCCTAAAACCTTGAAGCAACAAGCCAGGCCTCAGGGACACACAGTTTTAAGTCATTTTAAGTGACATTTGACTACTTACAATGGTGATGCTCTAGCACATTACTGACTAAACTCTTAACATTTCCATGGGATTTACAGATATTTGTGGAATGATGTCCACATGTAAAGGGACAGAAATAATCTTTCTTGTTCAAACAGACACCGTTTGTGCTTAACATAAAACAAAAAATGGAAAGCTGAACGAGTCCTCTAAATAGGTAACGAGTGACTCACCCTAGCCATCAGTAATCTGGTATTAAACACAATTATTATAATTATAATTGGAATTGAATAAAAGGAGTTAATAGAATTGATTTGTTTCTGTGTTCTCTTTTTTTAGAGATCTGAAAATTAGAAGTTAAGAGAATTGTTCATTATGAACAAGTCACAAACTATCATGCATTAATAAATTACAGCTACTCTGAAATGAACTAGGTAACTTAACATTAAGGAACACCTCTACCATGAGGCATCTATTTTTAATCCATTAAACCGGGCTATTTCTTCTTAACATTTGGATGCCTTGGATTTACATTTGCATTCTGCAGGAACTTCCTCTCTGCCATATCTAAATAGCTTTAATTTCTGCAGCTGCCGGACAGTTATACCTAAGATCCTATTTCATAAAACCAAACAAACAATCTCTTCCCCCAGTAAATCCTGGATAATCGCCAGCAGAGGTGTTAGCAGATGAGCAGCCATTTCCAGTGGGACAGACACTTGTCTTGCCACTCCAAATCCTCCAAGAAGGAGGAACCCTCCTTTGCATCTACCAGGGAACTGCTTGTCTCTGTGCTCCATCACCTCCCAATCTGTAGCACACGGGTAACTTTAAGCAGTTTAAAAAGAGCTCACTTGCACGAAACCAGATCTTTGCACTCAAACGGATGAGGGAGAACAAACACAGAAAGCTCTGCTGTCAGCTGTCAGGCAGTGATAACGTGCGCCGTGTGGGAAAGGTGAAGGAGACCTGTCCACGGTGTGAAGTGCTCAGAGAGGAGCACAGTTCGCTATGGAAATAGAATTTTTCATTTCCTGGGAAAACGATGGGTGTGTACAAAGGTACTTGAAGAGTTATTAAAAGTAGCCCTAACTGCACCTGGCAGATGACTATGAGGAGTTAGTTAATACGGTTTTTTGTTTGTTTCTTTTTTAAATTCCTTTTTTTGGCAAGGGATTTTTTTCACAGCAGATTTTTTGCATTTAAAAAAACATACTCTTTATATAGTTTTTAAAAAAAGTAAATACAGTTTCATCTGAACAAAAAAATTTCTTAAAAAATAATTTCTGGCTCAATTATTGCTCAAATATTTTCTGCCTTTCTAGGCTCCCTGTCCCTGCCTATGTTGCGGTGTGACAGTGTCAGAACCAGCTTAATCTCAGCTCCGTGGAGGGGAAGCAAAGCAGAGCTGGAAATAAATGAAATTTCTTGCTGTGCAAGAGGTGGGCTGGCCCACCCACGCTTATCATACAAATAATATTTTGCTTGGACTAAAAGATAGACAGCAAAGAGAAAAGTAATCACATGGACACGTGGCCTTACCTAATCCCACCTACCAGCACCTGAGTGTGCACCATTTGTGCACATTCGTGTTTACACCAAAGTCACTCGAAAACATTGCTAGGAGCATAAGGTACTGGAGAAATGAGAGGCTAACCCCTGGATTTCAGTCTCAGAGAATGTACTCATCCTAACAGTCCAACCACCCAGCTTCACATGAGTGTTCCAACTTTAATTTTCCTATGTATGCCAATGTATGAGGTAGAAATAAATATTCTTTCTTCACACCACTGATATGACTGTTGGAAAATCAGCTCCTACTAATATGACATAAACCTGATTCATTAAACCTTTTTACAGGTCAGATTTCAGGAATCTCTTTTCACGTGAATCTGTGTTTACAAAACAGTTAATACGGTAGCCAAACTTGGAAAGTAAGAAAAGTAAGAGTTTGTTTCCCTAAGTCCAAAAAAAAAAAAAAAAATTGTGTTTTGAGACCCTAAGAAGAAGAATTTTCCAACTGTGAAGTTGAGTACTTTTGATTAAAATGGTATCTGGAGCAAAGTGAAATAATACTTCTGGGGTTAAATGCTGCAGTTACTAAGCAGAGCGGCCAGGAAAAAAGCCAAGTTTGGCTGATTTCCCCAAATGCAGCACTCTGACCATCTGTGAGAGAGGTAATGTTCTCTTAAGAGAAGAAACAATTATCGAAAAATAGGTTGTGGGATTGTCTTGATACTTATTTTGTTGTTGTTCAATTAACTCTTCATTTATAGTCTTCCCAAAGCTCACAAAACCCCCGATGAACCCAAACACTGTTGGTTCTGGTAACCCACGAAGTTTTTTTCTGCTGTGTGCCTGCACGCAGTGCAGGAGGCGAAGCTCCTGCTACCCACCATGGTGAGGTGTTGCACATCTTTTCACCCTGCAGTGCTCTGTCAGCTTTGTACCTAGAACTCGCAGGTTTTGTACAAGCAGAGAAGTGCACACCCATCAATATCTCCATGTCTGTGAGCACAGCCAAGAGTGCCAGCAGCTGCCTGAGCGGTGCAAATCGGAAAAGGAAATTCTGCTTCAGAAAAAAGTCCCCTCAGAACCTGAGAGGCTGATGATTGCCTGTCTGTAAACCTGGCCTTGCATCTCCTGGCAGCTGGTGCAGAAAGCAGAAGCACACCTGGCACTGAGCAGAGCGTCCATCTGATTGTTGTTACGGTATCTAGAAAGGCTGATCCCAGTCACTCTTTGCATCATTTCTGGGGTCATAAATCACTGATCCTGAATGGCAGAGGCTTATTGCTTCCTGCCTGCTCTCATCTGCTGGGGTGCCTGCTGGGACACAGCACATCCCTAAAGCAATCCTGATTTGCAGGGATCACTGGATAGACTTCTGCTGGGCCTTGCCGCTGAGCACAGAGCTGTACAAACACACCATGGAGGCTCCTTCTCTCAGAACTCATTCAATCATTAGCGCAAAAAAAAAAAAAGATGTTAAAAGAATTTTGAACAAATCATGCCATCTTTTTGCTGCTCAACTCAGACCTGAGCTTCCTGCTGCATGTGATCTCATTAATGCAGCGTTTTCAGGGGCAAGCCAGAAATAATTTCCTAACATTTTTAAAAAGAAATAAGTCCAAAACATGGTGGCTTTAAAAATTCTCAAAGCTGCAAAAACTTATCTGTCTCCACTCAGGCACGCTTCTGGTGCCCTTTAGCACCACGCACAATGTTTTGATTAGTTTATCTCTCCACACATACTACAGCATAGTTACTCCAAAATAACTTCAGAAAAATAGAACACACTTACTCAAATATATTTTTGCTATGATGCAGGATGCTACAAAGAGAGCAAGGACCGGAGAATTAACCACATGAATCTAAGCGTTATTTCTAATGCAGACAGCAGAAGACACAATTGCACGGCCTGAGGCTCAAATATTATTATCCTTTGAGATCCGACATTAAAAGTAATTGCCAGGAAAATTGTTCTTCATCAATTACTTAAAATACATTGGGAGTTGAACACTCCTTGCTATTTCTGCTCGGAAAACTACAAAGGGAAAGACATTTGTAAAACATCTTTGTTTTTTCCTGCTCTCGTTCAGGGTTTGGAGTTTTTTTTTTTGTTACTCATTGGTAAATTACAATTTGAAGACTGACATTTTGTTAGATTATTTTAAAATACGTTCTTCATTTCCCTCTTATCTCTATCTCTGTGGTGCACTACAAATTGTCAGAAATAAGTGACCCTATTCATTGATTAGATGTAAAAATATAATTTAAATGATAGTTCATAATTACAACAAATTACTATGTGTTGAAGCTTTGACACTCATCAAATTTGAATTACACCAGGTGAATTCTGAACCATGAATTCCCAAAATTTACATTATTGTGCATGGGAAGACTTGTCAGCTACGATGTAGTCACTAACCACTCAATTCATTGATAAAAGTTAGTTATAATGACTGCAGGGAAATTAGATTAACTTGTTGGGTTTATAAAAGAATATTCTAAAAACTCTGGTTTATCTTCTTTATGATATATTCCCTGGATGAAATGGGAAGATATGTAATTCCCCTTACCCACTGCAATCTTTTCCTTTTATTACTAATTATTTACACATTTCCCTAACTGCCAAGAAATCTGAGAAAACCATTTGGACATTTAGAACCAATCGAGAGTTTGAGAATAACAAATAACTTTCAGCTAGGGATAGGTCAATTAATTTGTTTTGAGGGGAAAAAAGAAACCAAAAAAAACAACCTCTCACTGAAATTTGAAATTGAATCGTGTAATGTCCTGGATTTAACGTTTATATTAAGCCAGCTAAAATAAAGAAAAACACCAGTTTTCACTCATATTAAAAAGAGCCACTTTCTTTCCTTTTTGGGGCACATTTGAACTGCAGTCTCTTGAGACGCTCGCCTGACCCAAAGCCGAACAACTGCCAAGACAGTGACACAGAACAGCGTGGATGAAAGGGATTGAACATTAAAAGACTGACTCAAAACAACCATGAAATGGAAGCATTTTTGCTTTTACTGTCATAAAATAACTCTTATTTCATAAAGCACCTCGAGAGATGGTGACAGGAAAGGGGAGCAGGGCAGCAGCTTACAGGGATCTGTGCCCCCACCTCCCCAGCACTGAAGACAAGCACAGGCGGTGGCAGTGCCCGACACAGAAGTGACTTCAGGAGTTATAAATGCCAAGACTTCAGCAGAACCCAAGTGGAAGCAATTAAGTGGAACTTCCAAGTTAAAAATCCCCTGAACCTCCCCTTTCTCTCGCCCTGCAAGTTCCTGTAGAATTAAAGTGTTGGGGAATTTTTCCTGCCTTCCTTTCCGCCTCTGTGATTCAGTCTGCAGATACAAAATTAGTATTTATTATACTTTTAATTTACCATGATATACATTTTGAGGAAGCTGTTAGAGAAAGCATCTCTGTAACTTAAACGACACAGTCCCAGAAAGCTTTGCTCACAAGTACAGGTTCCTTTATTATTTCCAGTTTGTGCTACCTCTGATTTTGCTTGCTGTATCTCAATTTCTTTCCCATTCAAGCAGAATACATTGTCTTCCATACATTACACCCATAATGAGGCTATGAAGGATTGTATAAAGCTCTTTTGATGAGAACTGCTCTATAAGTAATACAATAGATTACTTGATCTTCTCACAGTTTCCTCCCATTTCTTTATTTGCATAGTTTTACATAATAAATTTCAGCTGTTATCAACATTTTTACTATGAACTTATACCAAAAATCTGTTAGCCTGCTTCAACACATTTTGCAATATCTTCTTCTTGTATTTATTCTACAACTTCAGGAGCTGTATGTTTTCCTCTGCAGTGGCATGAAGCTGGCATTTTTTACCAGAGTGGGATTAAATTTTCTGTGTGATCATAAAGCATGAAAGCTTTACCACACAAGACAGTCCCCTGTGACCTCAGCTACAGAAATGGAATAACTTTAAGCATGCTCTTCCTAGGAATCCTCTCTCCCTGCTCTCCTTCAGGTCCCTTCTCTTTTACTTTTATTAATAATGCCAACTACTTTACACCTTGCTGGATCATTATTTGGTTCTCTGAATGTTGATGATGTTGCAAAGGCAACAGAAAAAAATCAAAGCAGCCTCTAAAAATTCAGAAGTTTGATTTGAACCACTGTAGGCATAACAAAAGCAGCTTTAAAGTCAGATCACAGTGAAGAGGAGTTTCTTCTTCAGAAGAAGAACATTAACCTTGTATTTATTTCTTACAGCACTCAAGGAACTCACACATGAAGTATGCAAAAAGTCTGAATATTTTCCTTTCTACATTTCTATCACTATTTCTCCATATCTAATATTTCAGTTTTATTTTATCTTTTAAAGCAGAGGTACTAAACTCACTTTCACCACTTTCTGAATCCAAGACCTAGAATTTATGCCCCAACTCACAATCTCATTTCATTTATTACAAGCTAAACCAACTGTGGTCCACATGCTCTTGCAACATCCGCTGCTCTCCACACAATCCAGTTCTCTTGGAACTCTCCCATCTTCCCTAATTATTTTGTTTCCATGATGCTGGGGAAATGTAAAATTGTGCTGCTACTAAAACTCTAACACGACAATCTCAGAGGAGACTATGCAGCCCGACATTACAGGAGGATCACCAGAAAAGAAAGAGTAGACAATTAAGAGGCCGACACTTTTTGCAAAAAGCTGGAATTTTAGTCACTGTAAAATAATAAGTAATTCTGGTTTGTAAGGGGAAAAAAAAAAATACCAGCAGCATATGGTCCCTGCAGCTCTTTTGGCCTCAGCAGTCTAGAAAGGTACAGGATGTGAGCGTGTGGGGTGGGCATAAATACATGAGTACAAAACAGCTGAGTCCTGCCTTCCCCAGCGCCACCCTCCTGTTCCACACTCACGTGTCTGCCACTCCCATAACGAATTCTTCGACATGAAACAGAAATAGATGGAATTGCACACCCCAATCTGGATATGCTGCCCTCAGTGCTACTGAAAACACAGTGAGGAGCACAAAGGGTAACTTCCCTTTTTTTTTTTTTTTTTTTCTTTTTTGGTAAAACACCACCAATATTTAGTTCTTATAAGTGGAGGGAAGGAAGGATGGATAGGAAATGCTATTGAGTGTTCCTGTAGTTTTTCAACACTTAAAAGCTTTCCATGGAAACTTGCACAGGTGTTAAAAATAATAAACTAAACACGTCCGATATTCTCGACACAGCAGATTTTGATCATATGCAAAACTTGGAGGAAAACGTGTTCTGACCTCACCCCATGACTCCTTCCATGAAGAGTGTGCGATGTTGAGCTGCAGCTTGTGTGGATTCTTGGGTTATTTTCACTTCATATTGTCTCTGTGTGAGAAAGGGCTATTTGGAATTACTATCAGTATTTATGGAGTTTATATAAAATTTAGCTCTGCAACAGAAAAAATGTGAAAAAAAAATATAAAGAAATTAGGTCCCAGATATTGGTAAGGATCTCAACAAGCAATCTGCCAATCAAACCAAGAGACAGACGTTTCAGAGGTGCTAAGTAATTAAGCATGAGAGTGCAATCATTTTTCTCGTTTCTAATGTCCCGCGTGTGCTCTCTGGCTACCTGCAGGACACACTAGCAGTGCCCTCCTGACACAGCAGAGCCCTGCTCATGCAGGCACATTTCTGCTGCCATCTACCCCCTCCCTTGCTCAGAGCTGCCGTGGGACTCACATTCCCCCCTGGAATCGAGTGGGCAGGCTTAGACCGAGTCACAAACGAGCACAAGAAAAGTTAAAGCAGAGAGAGCTGAGGAAAGATAAACACGTGGTAATTATTTGATTGCCTCCATCCTGTCAGAACACGTCTGTTTTTATATACCCATGAAGCAGACTTCGGCCCTCAGAACAGCTCTGTTGTGAGAGATTAGGATCTGTCCACTACATTTTGCAGAGTGCTGTGGTTTAGGCTGGCAGGCAGGAAGAGCAGCACAGAACCCTTCACTCCCTCCCCACGGTGGGAGGGAGGAGAGAATTGGAAAAAAGACAGAACTTGGGGGTCAAGACAAAGGCAGTTTAATAGGACAGAAAAAGAAGGGAAAACAACAATAATGATAAAAGAATACACAAACCAGATGATGCTCAATGGGGCTGCTCAGCACCCGCTCAGCGATGCCCAGCCAGTCCCTGTGGTCAGCACCCCCTGGCCAGCTGTCCCCAGTTCCGCTGCTCAGCAGGGCACCATGGAACGTGTCTGGAACACCCCTGGGGTGAGCTGAGCTCAGCTGTCCCAGCTGTGTCCCCTCCCTGCTCCCTGCCAGGGCAGCAGGAGAAGCAGAGGAGCCCCTGGCGGTGCCGGCCCTGCCCAGCAGCAGCTCCCACACCCCTGCCTTATCCGTGATTCCTACAATGAACCCAAAGCACGGCTTTGCACCAGCTACTGGGAAGGAAATTAATGCCGTCCAAGCTGAACAGAGCTGAGAGTGAACAACCAATAAATCAGTTTAAATGGAATACAAATCCATTACTATCATTTTTTTAAAGACCAGACACAAACAATGGTAAACTAAAAGTCTTTAAGCAACTTGTTTCCCACAGTCGCAAGATCTCAGAGAAACAAGTCCAACATCTCTCTAAGAACACGACCACAGATAAGAACGTGCACTCTGGATTGCTTTTCCCCTTGTTTTAATTATCACTTAAATGCAAATACTCCACAAATCAACCAGCGTACTGAATTATCGGTGTGATAATATATTCAAATATTTGACATTTACATTAATTGGAAATAATGAAGAAAATATTTTTGTTGTTCATTGGATGAGACTAAATGGGCTGGAAATTCAAATGAATAAAACATCATTACAACATCCACTATACACCTGTTCACAGCTCTATTGACAGCTTGCTATTTTTATTAGGTGCACGCACAGCAATACAAGGACAAATGACCATTTTCACACTCACAGGATGGAAGTAAGCACCCAGAGCTCAGTGTGTGGGGTCACTCAAACCACAGAGCTCTGACAAGTGCTTAACTAGCCCCAAAATGCCTCCACTTAGTCTTGACTTCTAATTTTATAAATTATTTACAGTTTAGTAGGTGCAAAGCTAGTGGAAAATGCCTTTTCTGGCAGCTTGATTGACAGGATAATTATACTGTGGTTTTGTTTTTAGCACTGTTATGCAGAATCATAATGCTATAAAAACAAAATATGAATGTTGTGAGCTTTTAACTTTGACAAGGTCACTCTGAAGCCTACCAAACAGATGTCATGGAAAGCCTTGCTGTCATTAGGCAGGTCCTGTAAGTACTGCTGCACCTCTACACTTGTATCTTAGTAAGACTAAACACCTTTTTTTCTCTAAAAATTTTCAGATTGAACTTTTAAAATCCAAACAGTCAGAAGAAGCAATAGAGCTATTTATTGTTTGTCATTAATATTATTTCTTTGGGGGAGTGCCTGGAGCCACCAGTGACAGGTTGCACTCCCCTGTGCAAGGCTTGCTGCTGCAGTCGGTTTATGCCTTGCAGACTCTACAGCCTTTCAGCTGCACAACAGCACAATTCCATAGCAATGAGACAGCCCTGTGGAATTTACCTTTTAAAATACATTTCTCTATGGTTTATGAGGATTCCTGATTATTGCAGACTTTAGTGAGAGAGATGAATGAGTACATTTGCATGAGTTAAAGTCACACTTGTGTCCATGTCTTTATTCATCCCTGTTGCTACTCACCCCTGCCAGCTGCAACCTTGATTGGCATTTAAACACTCAGGTGATTGGCAAAGGTATTGAATAACAACTTGTAACAAATCTGGCAGAAATCAGTGTCCCCTGAGGCCCAAACCACCCTGAACTGTGAAACAATAGTGTATACATAACACTCCGGTAGCCAAGAAATCTTTTGAAGAACAGGTTGAACTTTTTCTTCATTGCAAAGGCTACTAAGAAGTGGATAGGTTTAAGCTGCATGCCTATAAAGACAGAATTCCAATAACGAAATGAGCATAAAAGCAAAATAAAGAGGGGCAAGGTCTCAGTGCATGGTAAAGGAAAATGGCTGCAGGTCTGAGGTGACCATACAGAATGCATTTCCCTGCTCATTTGATATTGCATCTTCCTCTCATGCTGCAGTCCTGGAGAGGACAACAGTTCAGTCCCTACACTGTCGCCCTTTTTGCACGATGCTGGATCTACACCCACAAACATAACTGCAATTACATCTGAGTGAAACCAGCTACTCTGCACAGAAACTTAACTGTTCTATGAGTGACCAAAGGAGCAGGAGACTCGCAAAGATACAACACCAAACTCTGCTGGAGCAGCCAGGGTCATTTTTTATTTGTCCACGGGCATTCCTGTTCAGATTTTTCTCTTCGTTAGGAAAGATTATCATTTCCCATCCTGACTGATGCTTTCACAGAAGCTTGGTATCTACTCTGAGGCTGCTAGTTTCTGTCTCTTTTTTTATTCCTTCCCTTCTCTTGCTCCTTTACGTATCTGCCCACATGCATTATAGATAAAACTCTGCTCATAATAAAGCCTCTAGAAGAATATCGTGTCAGGAGTGCTGGTGAAAAAGAGAAACAAATAGATCCTACTTTAAGATATCTTATTTCTCATTATGTCCAAACAGTTCTTCCTATCCGCTTCTTCTCATCAACCTGAGCACTATTTTATCTTTCAGAAACACTGCAGGCAAAGTACACGAAGGGATGAATACACAAGTGATATCAGTAGAACTCAGTTCTCAATTTGGGCTTCCCTGTTGTCTTGTTACAGACGAGGAGCTGTCTACAGCAGGCTCAGATGAACGATGGCTCACCTGGGCTTCTCTTAAACCATTCACTATTGGCTAAGCTGCTCCAAAAAGTGACCTCTTCTATTATCAGGTACCCAGGAAAGCACCATTTCCACTCTGCTGTCACAGGAGATGCCCAGTTCCAGCCTCGTGCTGCAGTCTGCTAAAGGTAAATGTGACAGATCACATGGAGGCTTCCAAAACTGCTCCATGGCTGCTGGGCTTCATCTGCTTTGACAGTTCTGCAGAGAAGCCAACCCCAGCAGTAAATACAAAAGAAATCTCAGTCCGCAGATACACTCTGCCTATGCATAATATTTTCAGGTAGAAATGTATTTTTGAAAATAGTTATGATGGACTAAGAAGGAACAATAGCTTATATGGGCACAAATATTACTTCTGATCTTGAAAGCAAATATGGAAGACAATGAGCATAATACTAACACGTTAGAAGAAATGCTTACTTGCAATAATAAATAAATTACTGTAAGTATTTCGAGAATAATCATGAAGAAGAAAAGTGCATGCTATGATGTTGTTATTAAATATTTTCTTTAAAACAGTCTAGAAAAAAAAAACCCCTGCTAGGTCCTTGGTCTTCTCTAGTTCTCAAGAGCAGATCAAACTCAGGCAGTCAGCTTTACTTGGGAAAGTATACACCTTCCTCCACTAGGAATATCCAGTTTAATGATGAATTCAGTGCAGCTGCGGTGGGACAGGTTTTCTCCCAACATGGTGCATTGTTTAGAAGGTTTTCCAACAAATTCCAGAAAGGCAAAACTGAAATGATTTTATTTCTGACCCCAAGTTTAACCTCAAACAGAATTTGCACAAGCTGTTCTTACTTTATTTATCTACATTGCACTACCAGTAGCACACCTGTGAACTAAACCTGACTGAAAGTAAAGGATGCTTTTGCTTTTTGTGTAGGCACACATTCTACACAAACAATGTGTGGCCTGCAGGCTTTACAAAGGAATGTTCAGATTCATCCCTGTCAGTTTAGGGGTCTGTGTTCCACAGTCGAAGGCATCACGTCACTCACACCACATTTATATATTCCCATAGGCTCTGCATCAGTTCCCGCTGGAATACGCTACATCCCAAATACTGTCCTTGCTAAAACCGGGGAAGCAGGTAGTCACAACTTATGCCTTGGTAGTACCAATCCTGATAACTTAAATAACTGCAATTACAACGATAAACTCGGGATTTTGTAAATCAATGTATTTTCATTTATGTCTATGACCTTCCAGCTCTTACCAAGTGAGAATCATAATGGACTTTTTTTTCCAAAGTGATTACATGACCCCTCATCTGAAAACTTCAAACTGCTTTGCCAAGGCACACTCAAACTAACATAATCCAGTGTGAAACTGAAATGACTTTTACCGATGGCTTCAGCCTATGCAACAAAACTTCAGACCCAATGCAAGATAAACTTTGCATTAAGATGCAAATATAGCACTCGTGGACAGAGAAAATAACCCCTGCCTATCATTGCTATAATGTCTGATGGATTCTAAAACTGTTTTATATCTTCTTTAAATCTGAAAGAATTGGAGGTAAATGTTCAGAATCGTAAGGGTTGTTCTAGCTGTCCTAACATAAACCACGATATGTTGGCACAGGCTGTAAGCAGAATGGGGATGCTGCAAGGATGCATGCAGAAAATGAAAATTCTTTTCTTTCCCCATTCATTATTTTTCATATAAAACCCTAAACTTTTGTTTTCCCCATGCAAGATGTAGGTCAATATAAGGGTACCAAAAAAACCAACCAACTTTTAAATTTGCCATATTTTATACAGTAGTAAAAACGCTGCCATTTCAGTCTGCCTGACTGCTGACGCAATGTCTTAAATCTTGTCCAAACTGAGAAGCAGGCCTTATTTTCCCTTCAGTATAAGTTGCTTTTAGCTGAGAGAAAATGAAACCTGTGTATCACAATAGAGCTGAAGGTCAGGGGGTTATTCAGCTTGCTGTGGCAAGTAGTGTCGATCTAAATCACAACTGCCTGCTCAGCGCTGCTCACACAACAGGAAGAAGTGGAAGGGAGGTTGCACAAAGCCAGCATCAGGTTACTTCTGTCTCAGTCTTTGAAATAATTTTCTTACCCCTACAGCTTTGTTTCTTTTATAATTTTAATGAACTGAACTGCCAAGGGAAGAAAAAAATAAAGAGCGCTAAGAAAGGGCTTAGGTGTCTGCCAGTAGGTATATGGAGGACATCACCTTATTCCAAATAATAATCTAATTGAAAATGGCTTCCTAAGGCATTCTAATTTTCTGGCTAACGTAACATCTTAGTCCACATTCAATTTAATCTGGTGAGCATCATTAGAGAGGGGCGTGACTCTGCTCTTCTCACACAAAGCCACTCAGTTCTGCTCTCACTTGTGGTGGAAGTGCCCTCACAGCCACACAGCGAAGTAGGAAATGTATCCAGCCAAAAATCACAGCAGCAGCAAGCAGTTCTGTTTGGGCTGGAGCAGCTCACAGCCTTGGCTTGTCGTGTGGCTGCGTGTGAATGTCTGTAGCACAAACACAGGGTGGGAACATATGGGCCTGCAGTGGTTCCTGCTGAACTGAGCTGGTCGTGGAGGGATGGTGTGAGGAGCCTCCACTGAGGCACGGCTCAGAAACCAAGCATCCCTTCCCTGCTCTGGGGTGAAGGCATCCAGGCAAGGGCAGCAGAATCACTCTTCTAGTTAACTCATTTCAACAAAGAAAACTTGCCCACCTGCTTCCCAAGCTGTCAAACAAGTGAGTGTGACTGCGACAAACACGTAAATAGGAATGGTGAGGGTGGCTCTAATTTGAAAAGTGAAAGATCCCGTGGGCAAGGCTGCGCTGAAGGCTAGAGGATGTCCTAATGCTGTTCCTAAAGGTCAACAGCCTCGGTGAGGCACATCACCAGCCCCAGCAATCAACCAGGCAGGAATTGGTGTTTTCACAGCACTTTTGCTATCAATGGCTGTTCTGAAGTTTCACCTCTGAGGTAAGATGGTGTAATTTACATGTGGAGTAGCAGACAGATCCAGAGCCATCTATTTTCAGTATTTTACAGAGCAATAGTAGAATAATTTTGAATGAACTATGGCCTAAATGGAGGAAGGAGGAAAAAGGTCAATAAACAGAATGAAAATCTCCTAATTTGATCCATTTGCTGACAACAAACACAGATTGGGCAAAGTTCCAGGCAACTCCAACAGAACTAGCAAGGTTAATGGAGCTGCTGCTATAACATATTGTAGATCTCGTAGTGTCAGTGGCGATAGTGGTAATGTTGTAAACACAGTTTGTTTTCCATCTGCTGCGTGGTATATGCCCTTGATAAAAGGGTGCTGCATTATGCATTTCTGTTCTCCTAAATTTATTTACTCCTAAAAATGTATAATGATTTTAATAGCCATATACAAAGACAGAAGTTCTGCTTTAAAAAAAAAAAAAAAAAGCTTGTAAAATTTTTCCTTAATGAGGTTAAGGACAACATTAAATCAAAGATGTTGTCATAATAAGTATGGGATTTCTTCCCCCCTGCTTCAAAAAAAACCAATTCAACTATTTCTGCAGCTGAATACTCTCAGAGTAGTTGACGTGGATGTTAAGACTGGAATGGAATATAATAATAACAATATTTTACATTTGAATTCATCCTGAGCACTTTACAAATTGCATAATACTCAATTTTGAAGCTATTAATTAGAACTATAAAATATCTGTGTTCCAAGCCAAATTAAAATCAGTGGAAGGTCTTATCCTCATTGCAAGTGACTTTGGATCAAGCCTTGAAAGATCACTAATACAAAAATAAAGCACCTTTCAGGAGCACTTCGTGCTAACATGGAATAGTTGTGAATCTCAGATTCAACTTCACCCTGTACTCTCAGGAATACACACCGCTGAGCACATACTTTTAATTCTCTTAATCGATGTTTTTAACTAATATTCTTGTTGAAGCCTTGATCTGAAATCTAATCACTCTTTTCATCAAAATGTTTACGAGAGGAATTGTGGAGCCTTGAAGATTCCTGTTTGAATGGTGCATGGTATCTATGGTTACAATGCATTATGGATGGTAAGGACCAGGAACACACTGTGTGCGGCAGAGGAGGGCAATCAGACAAAATGTAAGGCAGCCTGAAGGAGATAATACATTGTCTAAAGAAATGATGTGTATTGCTGGGGTAATTTTGAGGGAATAAACCAAAAGGGAAGGAAACCGCATGCAAATAATCCTATGATGGCATTAAATAAATATACAGTAGAATTTGGGAGATGGTGAACCGGCCAGGGAGAGAGGCCTACGCAGAGGTGATGAGCTGTTCAGGAAGGGAGGGCTCAGTGGTTTGCCTTTCCCCTGCTCCCCAGCCTGTCGCCCTGTGTGTCTGGAATGACACAGCTCGTGCCTCGGGCTGATGCCAGCACGGGCACTGCAGCAGGGCTGCCGCAGAGGGATCTTTGTCTTTGCCACCGAGCGAACAGCTCAGGGAGCTGCCCTGTCTGCTGTGCGTCTCCAAACCACCAACAGCCCTGACAAACCAAAAGGTCTGAAATGTGCTCTACAGGTGTTTGCTTGGAGTCCACCCTCTTCCAGCAGCGTCGAGCGCACAACTCGTGCAAACGTCTGTTCGCTCACCGAGCTCGCAGAATTAGTTAGGATTTAACTTTTCAGAGTAAACATTTAAAATAACGGTGTGAGGATGAATTCCGTTCAATGTAAACTGGTTGCTGTGGTCTGTGTTAACTCAAAGGTTGCAGGGCAGAATCATAATGGATGCAGTTTAAATGCAGAAGTATAAATTGAGACTTAAGAGCTGATTTTTTACACTAAATAATCACAACACGAGTCCATCCACTTTTTAGACACTGACATAATGGAGAGAAACAGTTCTTATTATTAACCATTCTTTTCTAAGAAAGAGACAATTGTTTGTTTGTTTGTTTGTTTGTTTGTTTGTTTTTCCCCAGAATAGAGATTTGGTGATAACTTGCTTTTTTTCAGAAAAAATGGAACCTGAATTTACCCCATCTCTTCCAAGTATTTTATTATGTAGCAGTAGTAAAAATCCTAAATTTTCCAATTTAGCATTTTACATTTCCCTGCTTTTAACCCCCTTAGGGAAGCAGAAGTGATAGAAAAGCAGGCTTCAGAAAGTGAACATCAGTCTTACTAGCTTACTTTTCCCAGTGGAGAAGGTGAAAAATGCAAGTGTGAAATGATATATATATATAAAATAAGTGAGCACAGTTGGAAAGAAAGGGAGAGTTAAAAAAGAAAGAACTGACGTTACAATTTCAAATACCCATATTGAATTGTTATAAAAGTGAAAACAGATTGAATGAAACTGGAGATGAAACATGTTTGTATTCTCTCAGACATTCTGAGATTGCACTAACAGAACAAGAAAAAAGTTTTAAAAGATTCAGTTCCATTTGACTGTGCTTCCTTTGTTTTGTTCAGGTTTGGAAGAGAAAATTTCAAATTTTAGTTAGTTGCTCATTACATTTCTTGCCAGACATAAAATATCAGAACTGTTTTGAGGAAGCTTGTGAGAGAAGAATTCTTTTGAGAGAAACCATGTCCTTAACTGGAGAATGTGGATCTTGAGCTCATACTCCAAACTCTAAAGTAATATTTACAATTTTAAGGGATATGCTATATAGGCTTACTTAGCTGACAGCTTGAGTTTGCCAGTATTTAATCCTCTTCTTTAAAACAATTTTTGTAAATATTCCATTTTGACTGTTAGACCTAATGTAAAAAGTGATTTTCTACTGAGAGGTTGGAATAGGAAGAGGATTTCTCAACAGTGCAAGTCAATGTTGCTGAAAACAAGCAGCCCACACTCCCTTCCTATAAAAATAATTTCGATTCTAGAAAATGTGGATGCAAATATAGTGTCCAAATGGCAGCACAGTTTCAGCAAAACTGCTTCCAAGGAAGGCACACAACGAATCCCAGAGAGCACTCAGATGCACAGAAGACACGGTTGGGTTACAGAGACACCAAATTCTGTGGCTGTTATTATGCAGTGGTTCCACTCCAAGTGCCAGGAGTCACCAGGGATGATTAGGACGATGTGGCACTGGAGCTATTTAAGCAACTAAGATAAATACACTCATTGTAATAGGTTACTGCTCACACACACAATATGCATTAGCTTTTGACCTGATGAGCGCATGGTTTCAATAGTTAAGGCAGGAAGCATAAAGGAGGAGATGTATTATTATCACATAGCAAAATGACACTGACTCGGTTCCAGGACCCTGACAAGCACAGGAGACAAACCCGTGTTACCTGAATTCATTAGTCCTTTTGCTTATTATGTTTCTCTAAACATATGATTACACTAAATTACTCCACTTTTCCCTAACTCCTTGTCATGAGGAGCTATCATGCCCTTGTCATGCGTGATGTGCTTGGCTGGGATATCATCCCTTTTCCTTAAAGCCAATTTTCCTTTCTGTCCTCCATTCCCCACTCTGGCTTTTACACAGAAAAATCAACTTCCAGCAGTTTCTATGAACACAGCTATTGGGAAATAAATCCTGATATGACAGAATTGGTTTTTTTTTTAAAGTTGAGAGTGAACAGCAAGTTGTTCCAATTACCATAAGTATGTCAAATATTCCTGTGCATTTAGAGCCTCTAGATCTGAAGTATATAAGCTTGACCCTTAGTTGGAAACTGGGAATCCAAAAGGTTTTCTGTGCATTCTTGACTGTGATGCATGACATCACACAACCTGAGCATTCTACCTACACTCATCTCAAGAGCGACCCGGGATGTGGGTTGCAATAATTTTATGGCTTGTTTTGGTTACTCTAATAGATTTTTTTTAAGCTGAAATATTCTTTTCTTTCAGTCTATAATTTAATTGAAACTTGATTGATCTACATTGTGAGTGGTTCAGCTGTAAACAGATGAGGATCTTGTATTTAAAAATTCTTCACAACAGAACTCCTCAGGAGTTTGATGGATCTTGCCAACTAATTATTTAAATAAATAAATTGTAGATTAGTCATATGTGCATTTTGCCATTGACTATACTGGGAAAAAAACCCCAACACAATAAGAGATGTCTACAAAATAAGATTTATATTTAAAAGTTATTGTACTTCTTTTTACTTCCTTTAATTTTATATTAAGTCTTTGACTACTCCTTTAGGCTACAGTCACTTATAATGCAGATATTTGCTAGAAAGTTTATAAAGTTTATCTTTAATAATTCCCAGAGTGTTTCATTTCTAGATTTCTACTTCTCATGAAATGAAGTGATGGCAAATATTTTGTAATATACATGTATATGTATTTCTTTTCCCCAAGTTTATCTTTGATTCATGGATCAAGACGAGAGTTATTTAATGAAAAACTCTTTTAAATAAGAGCTATCTGTCACAAACCTGTCTAGACTCATATTTAAACATATTTATTCCTTATGTAGATAACGTCAGGGTTTGATTTTCCAGCGCTCCTAAAAATCCTACAGATAACTGTGAAATTTACTTCACTATCTTTACTGTGATGACCTTGAATAACACAAATGGTTCTGCACATATCCTGGATTGCAAACTGTTCCCTGCTAGGCACCAGCAGTAGTTTGTGATCATGGCCTTGCGCACTTATTTTTAAATACACAGTTCTTGAAGCTTTGTGCTGTTTCTGGATTTCTCCAGAAAAAGCATTTGTATCAACATCACAAGGCAATACCAAATTTCCTTGGGTGCAAATATATTTAAATGTAAGTATCAGGCACACAAATGTCCAAAGTGTAAATTCAAAGTGCTAATAAAGTATCCAAACTGCACCTTTTTATTTCTGCTTGCAAACTGTGAATGTGAGGGTTCCTAGAAACCTCAAGCCACCTTTATGACACTGACTTTAAAGTATGACTGATTGGGTGGAATTGCACCTGATGATATCTGCAGCACTTAGTGCCACTCACCGAAGGGAAATCACCATTTATAGCAGTTGTAGGAGAGAAAACTAAAATTTTATCTTATAGGAAGCTGGTTCATAGAAGCTTGTGAACTAACATTTATACCATAATTTAAAATTTATTCCAACTTGTGGTTAAGTTCTCTGGATTTTGCTGCCTTGAGCATTTTCAGGAGCAGTTCCCCCACAGGCTCCAGGGGATCTCAGAGCACCCAAAGCTCCTGTTCGTGTGCTGCTCCCTGACAATTCCTCCTGTGGAACTGCCCAGCAACGCCGCACTCAGACCTGCTCGTAAAGGAAACCTGTTCCTACGGCTTCTGAAGGACAGAGGGCTCTCAGGAAGGGGCAGAGGAGCCGTTCAGGGGTTTTAGTGGTGTTTTGTTTTCTTCCTCTGACAGGGCTACTGCAGCCTTGCGCTCGCCAGTGGAAGTAGGAAGAAGGAATACGGGGTCAGAGGTGAGGAAATCAAAGCTGCCACTGACTGCAGCACATGCTGACCTTGAAACTGCTCCTTACGCTATCTCGAATAAGATATTCATGCATTCCGTTCCATAACCATTTGTGTGGCTTTTCCTTTTAATTAATTTCTGGATATGATAGATCATGCTTTCGAGAGCTATCACACAGCCATATTAAATTTTAGAATCATTAAAAAAAAAAAAAAATAAAAAAATCCAACAAAAATATGAACTTCAAAGGTTAGGCATAGAATACTAAACGTAGGAAATGACACTCCCACACCTTCTTGGAGTTTCAAACAAGCTGTTTTCCAAAGGCAAAGAAAGGTCATGATGTTCTGACCTCAGTGGATTTTCACCTGTTTTTCCCATTCCAGAAGTTTATGTTCTAACCATCACAATGTAAAATGTCACATTATATTTTTTCTCGTTAGCAAATATTACGTATTTTGTACAAAGCACAACCTGTCAAAAACTAGGGTGCACTCATCTCACCTTGTACCACTAAGGGTCAAAAAGCTACTTCTGGCTGATTGGAGAATGACTTTTTAAAGCTTCTTTCTGCCTACCTGAAAGCAAGGATTTAAAGCCAAGTCTGTCATAACTCAACATTCCCAGAATACTCTGCAGTAGAGCTGCTTATTCCATCTGTTGTGGGAATTCAGAGGGGCTGCATCTGCTCTGCTCTGTCCAAAGCACTTCATTTGGAACAGAAACGAGCAGCGCTCCTCGAGTCTGTGTGCTGACTTCAGAGCAATCAGACAGCACCTAAAGGAGGTAGGGATTTGCCTGGGAGCCTGGATTTCCACTCTCAACTCCTTTTATGGGGAAATTCTCTTAATGGGTGACATCTACAAACAAGAAGCTGCTGGATCTCTTGGCTGGAAAGGCTGTCTTTTGTGCCAGAAGAACATTCAAAGTCTCATCCAATACATTTAAACTGGAAGTGTCCTTAAACTCCGTTCTCTTCTTTTTAAAATTAAGTTTCACCCAATAGTTTGGAAGAAAATCAATAGTGCTACATCTTTATACTTGCTGATCCCCTTATAAACTGATGTGTCAGGCTGTTATTACTGCGTGCAAGTGCCTCCTCCTGCAAAGGCTGAACCTCATAATCCATTTTACATCTAAACCCAATCTCCACACAGAAAAAAATCCCCAAAGGAATACACCAAGAATCCTCATGTCTGCATGGGCACTCAGTGCATCCCAGAGGCTTCATGCCAAGCAGCTGAAACAAGTTTTGTGGAACTGTTTAGAGCAACAAACCAAGGAAACACAGCAAGTCCAAACATATTTTTCTTTCACAATACATATTCTGTACTCTGGATTAAAAAAATAAATGTCCTGCTACTTACCAATCTCTTCATCTGCTCATTTCAAGATTGGTGACCACTCCTTCAGTCAGTAACTCTGAAAAGAAGAAAGTAGGAATGCTTACTTTAGATGTTGCCATCACATTTAAGTTGATGTATCCCAAATTCAGTATTTTTCACAAGCATTTAAAGATGACATAGTAAAAAACCAAAACCTTGAACCACGTCTACAACTTGCTAAAAGTTTTCCCATAATCAAAATCATTGCAACAGATCTGAACATGTCTGTGCAAGACAAGGTCTGTTTCTCCCATCCTCTTTGCTCTCCCTAAGCACGGATTGACCAGGATGCCTTTTCCTATGGTCCCCGTGCAGGTATGCCTCAATAATAACAAACACCTACAGCTTTTTACTTCCAAAACTCCTGACAATGGAAATAAGAGTTCTGGGAATTCAAAAACCAGGGGATCATGACTGCATGGAGTCAAAATAATCTGATGCCAGTTTTCTCTGGTGTTTTCTTCACTGATTTAGGCAGGACCTGAGTCTTCTAACTCAAAGAGTCTTTGACTGTTACAGCCCAAAAAAGTTAATTTTGAGATTAAATTTGAAAAAAAATAATCTTAGAATGCATCCTACAGTGAAAAGAAAAGTATTTACACAGCTTTATAGAACAGTCCAAAACACTTAGCGTGAACCAAAACGTTGACTATACAAGTGTATTGTTCTTACATATTTATTTTGCATGTCATTAAGTTTTAAAAATAATTTCTTCCATCATAAAATTTCATTGCAGATTTAAAGCCTAAGTTCATTAACAGGAGTGTCATACAGAGGTTAATCTAGCTTGGATTTAGCCTGCACTGAGAGCTGTCTCTTCTAGCTATCACGAGAGAATATTTTGGGTGACTTTTAACCTCAGTGATACCCACAAACGGAAAGTTGAAAGGAAATTCTTTCAGTAACAAGGAGGCTGACGAAGCAACTTTTCTTTCCTACAAAAATGTAAAACAGCAACAACAAAGACCAGCACTTAAAGAGTAACATGAATTTGTATACAATACTGTGTTCTGAGGCAATTAAGAGTTTCATTTACAGCAGCTTGTTACCAAAGTAGTGCCGGCAGTGTTTTATTAATTAAGGTGTTTTTTCATCCTTAGCTCCTTTGTGAAGAAAGTGAGAATTAGTCTACAGTTTCTGGGGAATTACAGTTTCCTAATCATTTAAAAAATGAGGGTGACTAGCTCTGCCACCTATCTGCCCTGCAAACATTCTGCCTCTTATACATGCCAGGAATTATGACAGCTCTGTTTCAGACTGCCTAAACATTACTTTAAATATCGCCGTACAGAATTTGAAGGATTTTGTACATCAACCAAAATCCGTGTTGGTGTTCTTTCAAAAAAAAAACAAAACCCCTGCTCTTGGCATTCAGAAGAACATGTTGTTTCATTCCCCTAAAGAAGCTCAGAACATCAAGGAAAATAACATCAAGTGATAGTGGGTTCAAACGTATTTCTAATCTTTACAACCCTTCAGTAGTTACATTAAAAAAGTGAGGCATAATTTATTTCTGATGAAACGGAGTTGCTCAGCTTTCTGCTAATAGGATCCTCAGGGCAAAAGGGGTAGGGAAAGCACTGATAAAAGTAGAGAGCTTCATTTTACTGTTTTTTTTTTCTAGTCTGGAAACAATAAATTAATAATAGTGTTTACTCTGATTATGGTTGATTTAGGATAAATTGCTCTCATTTAGCAAATGGGGAAATGAAATTCAGTGCCCAGGGGACTGGGAATGTAAATCTGTGCCAAAGGCTACAATTGAAGACACGTTTCCAGATCCATTCTGAGTTCCTGGATTAATTCCAATCATTGCTGATAGTAGGGAGGCCGATATTCCAGTGCCATTTACCAGTTTAACGATGCAAGTTGCCGTGCCTTTCTCCTCCTCTCTCTTTGCTTCTCCTTCTGCTCTTCTTATGTCCCTCATGAAACTTGGTTGTTTTTTTTTGGTTTTTTTTTTTAATCCTTGAAGGGCCACTACCTTTTAGGGCTTTTCTTTTGGGAAGGCCAGTACCATTTTTCTCAGAGGTACACAGCTTTGTTCTAATACTCTTAATTCATCCGTAATTATCCTTCAGCCAGCCTATTCTTATTGAATGTAAGAACTGAGCAGGGAAATGTAAGAACCTTGAAATGGCATACTGGACTATTAAAAAAGAAGTACTTCTCAGAAAAAGCATCATGAAAGCAATAGAAACACCATTATTCAGCCAAAATGACAGCTTGGTCGAAGTGTACTATTAAACGTATTTTGATTTCCTTAAAGTGCTGGGGTATCATCATACTTCTCATACTTGGAAACAAGGAAAGAGGATGCATAACACAGTCCTGAAGCTGATGGCAAACAACAAAATCTTCAGGCTAACACTGCATTTCCTCCTGCGGAAAGTATCAGCACTTATTACCACTCATTAAAGTTTAATTTTATAGCGCATCTTTAAAAGGTCATTTTAAAATGGGAGTATTATAGCGGATATTACTGACTAGTTACTCACTTTGAGAACACAAATCCTCAGTCTTGTTGCTTTCAGTTATTCAAGATAAGGCACAAATCTGATTAATTCAGCCTTTTTAAATAAAAATGTAGCTTTATTGTTTTGCTATTTTCCTTGCACAGTCATTTGCTTTGTTTTGATTTCTCCTGACAAATACCTTGATCTTGAAAATGACATTCTATTATTACACTGATGTTCGGTGATGTCTTCATTACCTCGAATTGCATTTACCATGTTCTGAGATGGCATGGACCTGAATGTTTTAGTCACTTTTATCATGGGTACTACATTCAGCATTTAAACACCGTGTATGGGGGCAACAATATCTGCAGATATCAAACCAAAGTCTAGTTTGAAAACAAGAGTATACCCAGAGTAGCACCCAAAATGCTCAGTAGGCACATCCCAGTAGCATATTCATTATTTGAATCCTAATATTCAGTGCAATTTGTGTTTAGAAATCCATTCTGACAAATCTTGGTGCCAAAATGGGTTTAGCACAAAGTGTGCAGGCTACCACTGCTTCCTTCACAGGCTGTCAATGCAGCTTAGAGATAGAACTGATCCTTTTTTTTTTTTTCCAAGGAAAACAGAATTAAAAGCACACAGAAGATCAGTTTTAACCCTTAAACCCAGGAATTTAAACCTGAAACTCAGTTTCTGTGCTGCGAGTTTAAAGACACGTTGCTGAGCTGTAAGTTGTTCTGAGAGCTGCTCGCTGGCACAAAGGCTGTGCTGACTGAACGTTGTCACTGCTTTTGGTGTCCTTGATTAGGGGTTTCAAATGATCGAATAATGGCACAGGGATGAGTTCGATGCACTTCTCAGTGGCTGTGGTTTTATTCATAACACTGCTGACCATCTCTTTTGAAGGACTTTTCTTTTCAAACTTGGATGTAACAGAATGATGCCACTGTATGACCCAGCAAGATCCTTCTCATCCACTCTATTGCCATAAGAAAAAGACTGAAGCACTGGCTGTTATAAAACCAAACCAGTACTTGGAACTCCGCTGCTGGACTGGAGAGTGGTGGCCAGGAAATTCTTTGCTTTCACAATGGGAAAAAAACGAAAAAAACCAGAGCAAGCAAGACACAGTGGAGTCACAGATCAACCACAAAGATCTGTAGAACCTAACCTATGCCTCCTCTTCCTTTTCCCCTCAGCAGCACACACTG
Organism: Dasyornis broadbenti; assembly: GCA_013397935.1. NCBI lineage: Eukaryota > Metazoa > Chordata > Aves > Passeriformes > Dasyornithidae > Dasyornis > Dasyornis broadbenti. Next base: position 2,167,217 of record VZRN01004035.1, on the reverse strand, counting down.
CCATAGGAAAGTTCTTTTAAAGATTTAGAAATCTGTTTCTTAAAATTTCTGGATGAATTTGCAAATACACAAAACGAAGTTTACTCTTTAGACTCTTACTGGGTACTAGATCACCTCAGGTAGATTGAAGATCACTTTCTAAAATTGAGTAAATGGCTTAAGTTGTGACCATCTCTTTCTTAGCCTCACCATAATTTACATTTCAGAGGGAAATGGTAACATTCCAAAGATTAAAAGAAAAAGAAATAAAACTGCAAAGACACAAGCCCTACTACGAAATGAAGACTTCTTCCTAGGATATTTAAGTCAGACATTTACAAGCAAATTAGTAAATCATCATCACACATGGAAACTAAAGAATGTAAGGATTGCAATGTATAGATTTCATCTCCTCTTTAGTTTGATGAACGTATTTACAGCACACTGTTCAAACACATCTTGAAATTCTGTAACACGTGTGTTCCCAACAACCTGTCTTAAAATGACCTGCTTATTCTCAGCTCCACCAATCTTCTATTTTCAAGCTTTCCCAAGGTTTTAGGCACATTTGTGTCACTCATTCTCGAGGTTTAGGCAGGACCTCGAAGTTTCAAGTCTTGTACAGGTCTAAATCCAGCAGAAATTCAGCATGCATCTATCCAAGACTTGGAAGATCAATCCGACGGTTCCCTTCCACATAGGCTCAGTCAGAGCCCACGCAAAGTGTTTTAACAGTCAACTCTTCGTTTTTAATGCACAGCCAGACAATAACAGAGCCTGGTTAGCAGCGGCCACATGGACACAGGGCATGGGACGCCTGGACTAAATGGTTTCTTTGGACTGACAAGATTCAAACTCCAGATGAACTGCACCAGAGAATGAACCAAGAGGTGAGAGTGAGCACCTTCCATCCTTGGTTTGAGAGGTATCCCACACGGCTGTGTGTAAGACAAGATTCAGTAAGGTGTGTGATTTCACTTCTGCTCCTTGGACTGCTTCTGTATTTTATACTGAAATTGCAATGCACTTGTTCTGAAGGGAATGCTTGAGTCAGTATCAAATACAGCCACGTCCTGTTGTCAAATAGCATTTGTGGTTTGCCTACTGTGATATCATCTTGTAAGAAAAGTTCAAAACCTATGAGGAAACCTGCTCTAATAAGAAATCCATTTCAACAGAAACATCAGGTTACATTAAAAACCAAGGATTTGTTTCTTAATACCTTTTTGAGCAGCTTTGGCTAAACTGTGGAGAAACATCCAAGCAGTTGTCCCTTTAGCTATCGAATTGTACCAGAAAAGGAGTAAACCTTAAAAATACAAACATTTCCCAGTATTTTCCAGTTGATTGAATTTTTTCATTCTGGTAACCATTCATGTAATCCATCACCAAATTATAAACTACCCCTAAAATTTACAGTAGAAACAGAAGTAAGCCTTAATTCTAGAATTCTTAATTCAACAACCATTAATTCATTTTGCCTCAAGTGTCATGATGTTTCGTCTGTCATTCTAAACAAAAATCAGGAGGAGTGTAGTTCAGAACCTGATTTTTTTGATTTTGCTCCAGAGCAAGACCTTTATCCGCACAGTGCCCTCAGCACATTCACACAGCAGTATGATCAAAGTATTTAACTCAAACCCATGTCCTCTGTAAAGCCTCCAAACTTCTTTAGAGGACCTTGCTTTCTGCTAGTAATAATTCCTTGACAGTATCAGCCTCATGGTAGGACATTCACTGAAAAGGCTCTGGAAAAAACCAATTTCCACAATAGCCTCTCTACACAAAAAGTAGCAAAGCTGGCTCTGAACTGGCATTCCTGGACTTTTTGCTCACACTATTTTCTGACGACCTTACCTATTATTTTCATAAAATCTTTTACATTTCTATTTCAAAAGGACTTTTTAAACCAGGGCAGCTGGTTATGGAGAGCACAGGAATGGGAAGCAATAACCTATCAGGATGCAAAATGTCCTTTCAAATGCGGTTTGCAAACTCACCCTTGTTTGCTGTATACTGCCTATTTTTTAAATAACGCACAAATCATCTCCAGTGCCATGGAAATAATCAACAGAGAATCAAAACCTGGAGCTTCTACTAGAGCACAAATCAAAAGCTGTTGGAATCCAACAGCTGGAGCCTGTCTCATTATTGCACTGCACTTTGATGTGCTTTTCAGCCAAGTATCTTAGAGATTTACTTACAGATATGTCTATCTACAAATTCTACATTGCTTACACATTATAGTTTCCAACAGAGATAAATACACTGAGTTCTCATTTAAAAAAAAAAAATAAAAAAAATACGAAGTCTTTTATTAAGCACAAAATCTTGTAAATAGAGGAATTGAAAATCAGCTGCATCTAATAAAAGAATCAAGTTTGTAATTGCCTTTGAGCTGGTAGTTTCCATTAGATTATCCATCATACTTTTAGTATGTGATCAACTGCCTAATTAATTTCATACTCGTGCATTTAGGCAGAATGCTGTATGTTTCAATGGGCTTTGCTATAATCCTGCACCTGCGGCCTCAGAGATTTAGACAGCTCTCTATCATGAGTTTATACCGTGCCCATAATCACGTCAGCTGGAGTGTGGTTCCAGCTATCCAGTCTGTTGAAATACAACAGTGTTTAATTTCTGAGGCACTAGAAAATTTACATCTGTGGTTATGTATCTTTGGACTTTAATCAGATGAAAGTCACTGAGAGATATTAAGAGAGTTAGATACAATATTTTGCTCAGACAGTTTTAGGGATGTATCAGACACTGTTTTGATTTTCCTTGCTTATCTAGTAATATGAACAGATGCAATCATGCTATTGTATAATGAATGTTGATTGCCAACAGTATTTGATTTTGCAACCATTCTGTAGCGATAATTAAAGATAACTTGATATCCTATACAGTGATAGTTAGAGATTGCTTTGTGTGCACTATTGCATAAATAAATGCCACAGAGAGAACGAACATATTCTCTACAACTTTCTGTCTGGAATATATTTCAGGACAGAAAAAAGCCACAAGTCTTAATAGCACAAAAGTCTTCATTACAAAATGTGTAAATATTAAACAAAATAAATAAAAATAAATTTAAAAAATTAAAGATAAAATATTTATCCTTTATTTTGTTCTGGTTTATGGAATTAACACTAAGCAAAAGTTTAATTCTTTATGATACGTTAGCTGTACCGTCCCCAAAAAGGACAAGAAATGCAGAGCCAATGGTGGCATCTTCTGTGATCACAATGAGCTTCAGATAAGGCCCACATGTAGTAGGCATCTAGAGATGTTTGTTACAGCATTTGAAAACCTGGCGAAGGAAAATGCACTTTTTCCACTAAAAAACGTCACCAAAATTCAGATATTCATCCCGCTATAGTTTTGGCCAAAATGATATGAACTTGATGTTCAAACTAAACAACACACAAAATGTGAGACAGGAGCCAAGTTGGAGTTATCCTTTTCACATCAGTAGCCCAAGAAAAGCATGGATACGCCCAGGCCACAGAGACCAGTAATTTTATTTTCAGATTAGCCACAATTCTACAGTTGTCCTGCACGGCGGAAGAAATCTGCCGCGGCCCTGCAACCACTGCTCTGCTCAAATCTAGCCTGTTCTCCGGTTAGAGTGCGCATGAATAGGCACAGAAATACATCCCTGTTCACATCTCTACTCACATCTTTATTCACCCAGGTGTGCGAAACACCGGCACCGCATCCTCTCCACTCCCTGTGTGTGCCGGAAGGCAGAGAAGCAGAAATGCCTCCCTTGTTCTGCCACAGCCAAGCCCTTTGCTGACTCTCTCGGTAGCAGACGTGGCCTTGGCCCCATGGCCACCGACATTTCCAGCCCTGCAAACTGTGACACGCCAGCTTGGGCGAGTTTGCTCGGCAACAATGCAAATCTGTGCGTGAAAGCCTTGTCTGACTGCCGTGGGTGCTATATCCAGCACCGATGTGCTTCTCCAATATCAACATGACATGATGATTTTTATCTCTGGAGTTTTATGTTCCACTTTTAATCATAATTCAACAGAGGAGACGGTGAGCTTCTTAGTTCACTGGTCAATATAGTTAGCAGGTGAGCTCCTTATAAATGACAGATGAGCTTTCACTGCAGCAGTTCTTCCTGGTTTAGAAAGGATGTGTCAGGTGTTGAAACTTGCCAATTAAATTATCTTCATTCTTGATGTGAGCTTTAGTCATTGAGCATCTTGTGAGCTGAAATCTCCCTCTCTCCCGCTCAGTGAGAACCACCTGAGCAGCACCTATATATTCCCTTCTGGATCACCGATAATTTGAAGCTGATAATTATTTCTGTTTTTTGCTAAGAAACCGAAAGACACCTGTGCCTCTGATGTATTTCCACTGTGTGTCTTTGTGTGTGTCAGAAAGCTATCAGTTCCCTGCGATCGAAGAAAGCATTTCTGCTGACATTTTTCTTATGACTTTTCATTCCAATTTATAAAGTTACCTGTTGAGGAATTTTTATGATACCACCTACTTCCCATAGAGGCTACCACCTAAGCCTTGATTAGTTCACAGGAGATCAAACTCCCTAACAAGTTACTGTCAGTTGCAGTTTTTAAGACTAGAACTAGGTCAGGTTTATTACCTACATCAATTCTTTCATGTTGCACAGCTAAGACAAAAAAGGGATTTTAGAACAAAAAAATAAAGGAAAACAGGACTGAAAGTCTAACTAACAGGTATAAAAATGCTTCTCATCCCAAAAGTGAAACGCCACGAATGATTTTTAAATTACCAAACCCCCCAGGCTGAAGCCATATAGTCTCCAGCTTTGACTAAGAGACCTTACAATAGTACAGGAGGTTTCGTTACAGCACATGAGCAGAATCATTTTTAATATAGGATCCCTTAGATATTCATTCAGCAAAGGCTGTGGAAATGATTTTTGTTCTGATGAGGATAGAAATAGCTTCTACACGATATTGATCTTCTCCAAGTCTTGGGATTGCTCTGTGTAGTTTTGGAAGAGCTACACTACAATAGAAACAATAGTAAAAGCTTTATGAAAAGGTGCTTTATATCGTATTTAATTACATTTTCTTTCTCTTTACACCTCATGATAACACATGTCTCTGTGGAATCCCAGACACCTTTCTACAACTAACATCCATTTAGCGTTAAACCTTCATTGTGATGTTTTGGTATTTCGGCCTTTGATTCAAGAAATGCAAACAAACTGTGAATGAACAAAGCACTTTTTAAAAAACCTGAGGCTTGTGATTCTGCTCCAAGGGTTGTGGTTTTTTTATTTGTACTGACCAGCCAACCGATACTTGACCGCTATATCCATGGCTAGACATAGAAGCAATCAAGCACAGAGAGCCATACTTACTATTTGTTGGTTGGTTTTTGGTTTTAATTTTGTTTCTTTTAGCTGCAGCATAAGCGGTGCTCATGTTTCCAGGCCATCAGCGACTCAGTGCTTAAGCAGAGAGCAGCTGACAGCAGATAGAGCAAACCTGATTTTTCAAAAGCACTGACCAAATGATGTCCATGACCACAGCATTTGTGGTTGTTAAGGGAGAATTCTAAAACCAGCTACTAAAATACAAAGTTTAAAGGAGTTAATAAAGGAAGTGAAAGCTCTTAGGTAACCTGAAATTGCTATTGTGGTGGTGTAATAATCATTATTAATCCTCTTGCTTGAACCCACGGAGTTTGGGGATAAGCCATGGAACCAGACACAGATGGCATTAAGATACACTTTGCAAGAACAGACATCCCAGGAGAGAACACGACTTAAACACATTTTTGGGTCATGTCTCGTCTCCTGTACACTCCTTATTCCTGCCAGTACTAATTAATGTACAAGATGAGACAAACATTGCCAGCAAGTGTGTGACAAGCAGCCTAAACGGGAAGCTTTGCTAACACTAATGAAACACATGGGAAGTGGGATGAGGTGTAGACAAAACACCATTATCCTGATTTTGCCATCTCTACTGTTAATGTCAAGTGCAAAAGCTTTGAAAAGGAAGAGCCCTGTGGGGTCAGAATGCACCCAGAATGCATCTGCAGAGCCAGTTTATGACACTGAAGGACTAAAGCTGAGTGCCAGGGTCCAACCCCACACATCCCAGTAAAACCAGGCAAACAAATCCATGGATATGTTCTTCCCACAGGTCCTTTCCTTTAGCAGCTCCAGGCCTTCTGTTGATCCCCATCTCCTTCCTCTTGTGAACCAGAGCAATGCAAAACTGGGCAAAGCTCGCCAGTAGCTTTATTTACCAATATTTGAGAACAGAACCTGAGACCTTTCCCTTCTGAAATCTATTCTTAAATAAGCTACCTGATTACATTTCAACCTTTGCTGGCTTTTTCTAGAAGTTCAGCGTTTCAGGAGGGTGGGTAACCACACCTCTGAGAGCCCCGTGAAACCTCTCTGAGGTTCTGCCTGCAGCCCCCAGCTGCAATGAGGCAAGAGCTACCTTCTCAAAGAGTGAATGCTCTCCTCTTGTTTTAGAATAAAAACAGAAAACAAAACGCAGAAATTCAAAATATACAAGACACCAGCTGCCGTGACGAGGCTGTGAGGTACCTACAGTGAGGAGGGCATCTCACACTCCAGAATCTCAACAGGGTAGGGCAATGGGGTGCTCTAAGCCACGGAGGACAGTGTCCGATGAGGGGAGCGCTCCTAACATTCCTATATCCATGGGAGGTTCTGTATCTCACAACAGGGAGGTTTGGGGATTACCTGTCTGAGGATAGGAAGCAGCGGGGCCGAAGCTGGACTGTCGTGGCAGAAACCAGACCCAGCTCAAAGGTGCTGTGGTGATACATGGCTGGAAGCCAAAATACAAACAAACAGATGAATCAAAGAACCTCAATAAACCCAGGTGGACTGGAGGTTGCCTGCTTCTAACCCACAGCACCATGAGCAGAAGAAAAGCTCTCATTTCTTTTATGTTAAGATGAAATAGTTCCACAGTTTGGAGCCAAAGCTCTTGCTGAGGAAAAAAACATAAAAATCAATGTTCTTAAGCATGGCAAGCCTAAAGACAACAGCAGAAAGCAATGTTTAAAAAATAAAAACAATCCCCCCAAAGGAGGATTTGTTTAGAAAAGTAAGTATGACCATCCTACCCCTCTTCCAAAGGGAAAAAAAGAACTAAAAGAACCTTTTAAAAGTCCAAGGAAGTTACTGAACCTACAGATCCTTTGTCCTCAGAATTCTTGCTTGTGTAAGGCATTTCTGCTGTACTTCATATATACTGCGTATTCACAGGGCTGCACTGTAGGACTCACATCATTCCCAGACCTCTCCACCTCCTATTTTTCATTGAAACATTGGGATCCAGCCCTGCATGAGCCTGCAGCGCTCCAGATGGGACACAGAGCCTTGCCAGCAGCCCTGCTCAATATCGCAAGATAATTTTACAGTCTTCTGTTTAAACATTGTGCAGTGAATATGATTTCTGATTCAAAATAATAATGGCATATGGCACAGCTTTAATAGCTCTGCCATTTTGGATGGAATGCAAGGGGTTTTTCTGGCTTTTTTTTTAAATTTTGCTTTATTAAAACACAATAGCTGTATTAGATACTGCAAACGGACAGCCAAGAGTAATGAGGGTGACCTATTCAACATGGAAGTTTTGTGCTAAGGCCTTCTGTGCAAGTTGGCTAAATGATGTAACATCAGGCACAGGAGTTGATTGGGAATTAATCCTTGACAACCTTTGAAACCATGAAAATATTCAAGTTAATTTTCCTCCATCCTCCAAGATGTAGCTGTCCTTTGGGCAGGTATCATACATTTGATTTGTATTCCCTTTCTACAAACTCAATTATTGCACAAGTCCTTTTATCATTTAAACAAGGGAAGGAATTCAAGAGCTTGAAAGAGCTGTAAGACAGCAGATCAACACACTGGCAGTGAGTGACAGTTTAAGACCCTCAATCCCACAGCTGAAATATGAAAATTATTTTTCAAATAGCATAACTGCATAACACAGAAATATCACTTCATTCCTGCTCTGACAAGGAGTGCCTTCTTCAGCTGTACAACTTTAAACTTCACACACACACACTTTAAATTAGCTCAAGTTCCTTCTACTCCTACCATTAACCTCCTAGCATTCAAATTCTTTGTCTTTTCTTTGTCCAAGTCTCCCAAAACGGAGATTGTTCTAATGCAGCTTTACCTAAAAACAGAACTATCAGAACCCAAAAAAACCAAAAAACCAAAAAACCCCCTGATAGTAGTAGGTAAAATAATCAGAAAGTTTATTCAAATTTAAATTAACAAAACCCAGAAAAAAAATTTGAATATGTGACCGATGGTTAGTGCTTAGAAAAACAAAAATAAAAATCAAAACTATTTAATGTAAGTTTTGCCTTCTTTTATCTACCTGAATATTTGCATAATTTCTCTATGTCCCAGCTGCAGACCCTCAATCAGCCATCACACATTTCTGGGTGCAATTGAACAGTGGAATCACATCCCAATACTAACTGTGCTCACAGAATTACCAACACCCAGCAATGCAGTAACATCTGCATTTCGTGTATTTCCTCACCATAACATGTTATTTTAATTAAAAACAAGGGATATATGCAAGTGGTTTAAAGGCTTTTCAACAGAATCTGCCGCTGTAGCGTGGGATCTAATGGAGCTAGTTCTAATCTCTCTCTCTCTTTTTAATATTACAGTTTTAAAGTAAAAATAAAATCATGAAGTTAGTTAATATGAGAATTAGGAAAAGCAGAGAGATGCTTTCTTTAAACAGATATCAAAAGATACAGTCCATATTGCTGTCCCTCTCTTTAGTTATGAGGACGGGATCCTCATAATTTTCAGTCAGCCTTGAGCCGGTCTTGGAATCCACAACGCAGGAGAGAAAAAGGGAAAAGTATTCTGCAATTCTGTGCCTCAGTCTGAGCTGCACACTGCAAACACCACACATCAATGAGCCTCGCTCAGGTCTAGATGAATGAAGCCTTGCACTCTTAAGAGCCTGAGACAGAACACCAGGGATTCAGAGCTCTACCTCTTTCAAGCCCACTCCATCACCTTCCCCATTAGAAGCAGAACATGGGGAAAAGAAATGAGACAAAAAAACCCCCTGTGCTTTGCAGTCTGCATGAACCTGTCTCACCTGAAAGCCTTCATTCCCTAATAATGGGCTTCTTGGATTTAAACTTCCTACCGGATCCACACATCTGACCTCCATGCCTCCTCAAAAACATCTCTCCAAGATTCAACTTATCTTTTAAAATCTGTGGGCTCTCTCCTATCTTGATTCTCTCTCTCTCTCTCCAACTCCGAACGGTTGTAGAAAAGCAGCTTCTCATAAATCCTCTGCTTTCTCTCCTGTCCAGTGCTGCACCAGTAATCTTTAAAAAAGCAGCTTATGGAATAGCATCCACAAACTGTGGAAGAATTTTCAATTCCTGCACAGTGCTATGAATGATCTTAAAAATAAGAAGAGATGGTGACCTATGAAGTAGAAACCTTTTGGAAATTGTGTTTTCCTGTTTACCTTCCCTGCAGTTTTACACTTGAATGGATTAGTCATTTAGCAGCATAACTACAGTGTAAATCTGAATATTTTAAACCCTTGTTCTAGAGAATTGATTTAATATATATTCTGGAAAACAGATACTTCTCTTGTGACTAGGCTGTACAGAGTACTGTCCATTGAGCAATGTTTATAAAAAGGGAAATCCTTAGAAACTGCTTTGCTTTGTTTCCAGCCTGTAGCGTGCCTTGCTTCTGAATTCTACAGAGGGATAAGATACAGCTGTAGTGTGGTATTATTCTTCAAAAGCATTAAAGCATAAAATTACCATTCCTTGCGAGGTGTAAGACAAATTAAATAAGAGATAAAATGTTTCTAATCTAAATAAAACTTCTTTTTACTTCTAGTATAACTTTATTTCTTTAAAGAGCCTGTATTCAGGTTGGTGATGACTTAGGGAAAGAATAAAACAGAACACCTAGGATAGTTTGCATCTACTTCTAACAGCTATCATCAATCAAAAAAAAAAAAAAAAGATATTATATGCCTTTTAAATATAATGTAAAATTACTGGAATCATTCCAATGTCAAGATGAAAGCCTAAACCGTGTGTTCATAACGGAGAAATTAATTCATCGACTCTTCTACTGGATTAGAAGTAGCCTTTTGCTCTGTTTGAAGGAAGAATGGGAGACTAGACAAAAAGGAAAGGACAATTTCTATAGGGAGAGTCTCTGGCATTCCCCAGCACTTCACCGGGCACAGAAGCTGTGCTTATAATGCAAAGTGAGAATGGAGGAATAAAGCACACTGGTCACTGGCAATGTACAGTGAGGAGTGGAGACTGAAAGACGGCCTTACACATTTAATGCACCTTTAACAGTGCATAACAGTAAGATTATAGAAACAGAAACCTCTGCTTCCCCAGGAAATAATCTAATTTTCATTTTAAGAAAACACATTTTTCTGTCCCCTTTCTGTGTAAAACTCGAATTCCATTGTTCATCCGTGTAACTTCCAGAAAGCAAACCTGATGTTCTTCTTGTCCTTGAACATCTTCTCTCTTTTCCATTTGAGAAGCACTTAAGGAATATCCTTCAGCTCTCCTGATAATGACCAGGACAATCTAAATCACCAGGTAAAGGCACAGTCACCTGTACTCTGTGGTTCTGACACTCTCCAACCAGGAAAACAAAGGAGACAGCTTAAAGACACAAACCTTAAAATCAAGCATCAAAAGGAGCCTAAAGGTGTTGCAATCTTAATCTGGTAATACTGGAAAAATAAATTAGAAATAGTCTGACATCCACTTCATCCTGTGAAGAAGGATAAGAGCAAAAATATTAAAGTAGAGCTGCTTTGTAATGCACAGCTAGAAGAAACAATCCCCAGGATATCTGACACTGGAATATGGTGATCTGTTCTTCCTTTTAAATCTTTTTTAATATACCCCTTCCTCCCACAGCATTCAATACAAGCATATTTCCAAATAAAAATAATTCTCTCTCAAATCAGCCGGAGAAACAACATTTGAACCATCTGCTTTACTCCCTCTTGGTGCGAAATAAGGGTGGAATAAAAAAGGGTGGTACAGAATGCACTGCTCACATAAAACCAGTGGTTTAGAAAACAAAAGCATTCCTAATAAATGAGCATGTCATGTGAGAACACCAAAACCTAAGAAGCAGTTCAGTCTGTGCTTTTCCATCCATATTCCCCTTTCCAATCACCCCTTGTTCCTCTTAACTTGTCCCTGTTCCCTCCGCGCACAGACCTCATTCAATATCCTGCTCCTCTCAGCTGCTCTCCCTGTCTACATCTGAATTAAACTGTTCCACCAGTTTTCTGTTCTGCTGAAAGTCCAGGTGGACAAAAGAACAACTGAAGGAGACATTTTTTCATTAGCTCGAGTGCTCATCAGACAGAAGCCTTGGACAGCCAAGGGGAACACTGGCAGAGCTGTGTTAAGGTTTAATTTACAAACCAAAAGCAACAAACACCACAAACACAATCTCCTGCTTAACCAGCAAGCTTAGGCTCTCTCAAACCCAGGTTCCTGTCTAAATTATGTTTCAAGGATAATTTGGAAGCTGTGAGGCCCATGATCGTACTGAATGCAGTTGCAAGGCAGAGTAAGTGTTTAAGGTTTTTCTGTATAACTGGAGAAAAAGCAACATGTGATCATTGTCCCCAGTGCTATATTCCTGCGTTAATAAAGCTGCAGGACCCACGTGGTTTGCACACAGTGGCACAAACTGAGTCCACAGACATTTCTAATCACATAATAGAGTAGTTGCTATGTATACTCACTCCCACTTTTCAACTTAAGTAGCTGATAATTTTGTGTCAAATGCAAAATGGAGATCCTCCATTCCAAATAAATTCTTATTTATTTTTTCCAAGACCATTGACTCCAAGGTGGAACTCCTCTGTGCAAGCAGAAAGCTTCAGGAAATCTGCAATGTCCTTATTCTAAATTCAAAAAAGCATAAATTAAATCACCTATTCTGCCATTTTTACCAACTGGATGAAGAAGGAGAATATTTTAAACTCCTTATGTGGTTTGTTATGCACTGAAAGGTTAGCAACAATTTCAGCATGCATCATCTTATTAATTTCTGAAAGTCTGAAGGACTTTACCACGCATTTGCAGTACTTAATGCCCTTGGGTTCTGGCAGCGGCATCACCATGCAGAGCAGCTGGACGTGAAAACCACGATTCCCTCGCAGCTACGGCAACACAATTTTATTTGCACTGAACAGTATGAAAGCTGCACAGAATCCATGCCAGGCACAGCCACACCCAGCCAGCAGCAGACACCGTGTCAAACCAAATCCCCTTGATAAACAAACCTCCTAGCAAGAAACTGGGCATTCATTAGTTAAACGCTGATATATTCAGTGGCTATGTTTTATACTTCAAAGGGTGTAGGAACTGCTTGGAAGTCACCACAATGATCGGTTTCCACTGGAAAACACCTGCTTCAGCTAACATGCATTTTTACAAGAGTTAATGTTTCCACGGACTTCTGAAAATTCCTGCATTTTCAGATGCTTCCTTTCAGTCCGGGTGTCCTGTATGAATACACAGGCAGAGATTCCGTAGAAGGTCTGATGGAGTTGTTCAGGTTCTTTCACCCTTTGTTATTATTTCATTCTAATACTCTTTACTACAGTCACAACAAGGGATTGCACTACATTTTACCTTTCAGCATAACACAAAACTCACTGACATCATGGTTCATTTTTTCTAGTGCATCAGTAAGAAACTCATATGCACTTTTGTGAACAAAAATTTTGCAACTAAAACTCTTGACTTACACTGTCAAATTCAGGTGTAGTTAACGAAATGCTATCAATCACCCCTCCCTTTCACGAAGGAATATCTAACACTGCAATACAGGCTTGCAACCAAGAGACCAGAGATCAATTTAACTAATTACAAATTTAAGCACTTGCACTACAGACCAGCAGCACTGAAATGAACAAAACTCATCTATTAATCTCCGCAGGCACAAAATTAATCTCCCAGTTACCCTGTTTCTTTGAGAAGAATGACAATCCACAGGTTAACACACCTGTAAAGTGTCACAAAGTCCTGAATTCAGTTGCTACTTCACCACAGATTTCTCACACAAACTGGGCAAATCAGAACTCATAATTCTCAGGAGGATTTGTTTTCTGAAAGATGTGAAGGCACTTCACAACCATGGCCTATGCAAAATCCAAACGTGCACAAATTGATTTTATGCACAAAATTCAGGCTTCTAATCTTTTTTTGTGGTGCATATGGTGATGAAGAATTACAATCTCTTTGCTTTCAGCCAGCAAACTGCACAGCACAGAGACTCTGGCAGCTGTCCAGGGCTCCACTAGAGTCAAGTCAGGATTCACATGCAGCAATGTCCCTAAAGAATAACTTAAGAAAGATGACACTACTCATTATAGCCCTTGCTAAAAAGAAAATTTAAAATAGACCTAAATCTCTAGTGTATCTCTTGTTCTCTTGGAGCAGCAACCACACTTTTAACACATAAACCATTTTCCATTACTGAATTTCCACTGTATTAACCCACAATTAAATATCAACGCACATGTGCACACAGGCTTTAAAGAATTCCTCAAATTACCATGCAACACATTTACATGTTTTTTCTGAACTAAGTCATGTATCTCAGTACCTGTGTGTTCACCAGACAAGAATTTAAAGGTATAAGCGTGAGGATAAATGGGAGGAAAAATAAAGAAAAAGTAAATTAAGGGATATATAATGATCTGTGATTTGAGCAAAACATCCAACTGCAATATTAAATCTCAATTAGTTTTGTGTCTTCCCTCACACCCTTTTCGTAAATTTGGATAACATTGGCAAGCTTTATTGCAAATTGAGATGATATTGGCTCGCTAGCCTTTACAAAACTCAAACAATATCTGTGTACCACACAGGATTTAAATATAAATAAATATAGTTTTGAAAAAGAGCTACTACATATTGCATAATATATACAGTACCATGTCTATAAAGCTATTTGACATTAAAAAAAAATTAGTTGGAGAAACAAAGAAATTAATCTGTTTATATTTACTTAAAAGTGATCCCTCCTCTTCCCTAACCTTTTTCAAAGTTTCCAGTGATTGGTCCTCACTGAAATGTTGTGTATTATCCAGACAGGCAGGTAAACACCTCCTTGAGGCGACAAGTCGGATGAATGGCCACGTATTTGTACAAAGCAAAGGACTAAAGAAAGAAAATTAAGCCTGCATCTGATAGGTCACTTATTTTTTATTGTCATATTCCACATCAACATTCACTCAGCAGATAAGCATGTGGTTTTTCCCATGGCAAATTACATGTATAGGGGAAGGGAAGAGTGCATGTTACTGAGAAAACAACCCAGCTTTTTCAAGTGTCAAGGCACTTTTCAAGCTTTTGCTTTACATAAACTATTAGAACTCACTCATTCTTAAGATACCTACAAAATTTCACAATACATTTAAACATTTCAGAAGAGCCAGCCCTTCCCCAAGTTCTCCATTTTCTCTCCTGTATCAGCAGTTTCTCTACCATGTCTGAGTGCTTGCTGACATGCCACCAGGCATCTCTTCCTGTTGACGATTCTGACCTTTATTAATTCAAGTCTGCGCAATCTTCACCACTGATCTGTCAAAACTGACACCTTGTCACACTCAGATTTTGCAGGGAGCATTCTGAAATAGTTCACAGGGCATTACACCGAATCTACCTGATGCCCAGAGAGGAAATGTACAGCTTTTAGCTTTTTCTTTCATATTTCTATGGTAGGATGGCCATACATGTTGCAATTAATCGGCAAAACAGCTGAACCCTCCAAAAGATTACAACCAACCCTAATAACTGACCAACTGAATTATATTAATTTGTTTTCATAAAAGAGTTTTCGATAGCAGGTTTTGTTTTTCTGCTCAAAGTGTGTCCCTAATGGTAGTGATGATAAACAAACCTTAACATTTCGATGAACCAGGTACAGTTTGAGGCCCTTATTCACAGGGTCAGGATATAAATGTAATTCACAGGACACAAAACGGCAGGAAAACAGTTTAGCATTTTAACATCATCATTTGGAAAAGAACCAAGATTTGGAGAGACCACTGCCTAAAATATTCCACCACCTGAAGGGTTTCACAAACAACAGTGACAGTGGTCAGTTGCGGCTGCGTCGGGCAATTTCGAGACTCTGACATTTCACAGGGTCTTTGCATTAACCACTATAACAGCAAACAGCTGCCATAAATATCCTTGCCTCGTTATAACATGGGGGTGGTATTTTTTTTTTTTTCAAAGTACAGCCAGTCTAACACAAAAAGATAATATTTCTGAACATGAACTACACAAGAAATGTTTTTTAAAAGTATTTTTTTACTACATGTAAGTCTCTTATTGTTATTACTTTTACATTTTAAGTGTTGTACGGTGTGGAATAACCTCTGAAGGATGAAAGTATGTGACTATCTCACTATACTAAGGCAGACTGACTTTTCATCTGCTGTAACTTCACTGAAACTGAGGGAGGTACCCAGTTTGCTCGAGCTGAGGCTGTGACAGAACCTGCAGCATTTTATTGACAAGACAATTCCCTGCCTGGAATAGCACAGCTGTACACAGTAATTCTTCTCAGCATGGGTGTGCTCCCATTAATAAGAACATTTTGGGGAGTTATGTAATGGCTGCAGAAATTTGCAGGTTGGGCTTTCTTCAGTGACCTTCTGGAACTTCATCTCAGCCTCCCACAGCCTCTAACACCCTCTTGAGGAAAACACACCTTTTATTACAAGATGCATTCAGAAATAACTCTTCTGTGCCAATACACAAGCGTTTCTGAAGTGCCAAGTGCAACTGGGAAACTGCTGCTGGTGGATGTTGATGTTTCTTCAGAGGACATCCTCTCCCAGTTTTATTCCTGGCAGAAATCACATGTCTACTGTGTTCTTAGGGACCTTCTCTAAAAAAAAAAAAAATTGTTTTTCTAAGACAATGCTTTTATTTCCTGTCTCTAAAGAGATTAGGGCTCGTGCAAGAAGTCTGGGAAAGCCAAGGCAAGTCAGCATTACAGACCAATTATAGACCACTCAGCTGTGCTTCAGCCCCGGGCAAACTTATGGAACAAATACATTAAAGTGACTATTTATCAGCACTTGGAGATTAGCTATGAGATGAAGAGCCACCAGCACCATTTTCTTGAGAGCAAATCAGTTGTTTGACAGCTCAACCTAACTTCCTTCAACACAAACTGGTAGCTAAGAGGAAAGCAGGAAATGTCACGTCTTGAACCTCTCAACAATATCTGGGCAGATTGTCCTGCACCAGCTGAACACACAGGTTATGGCAAAACCCTGTAGGAGGGGTGAAAATGCCACTGGGATAACCATCGGACACATTTATTCACGTCCTGGGAATCGTGGCCTGTCTTCAGCTGCACTAGAAGGACCCCAGTCAAAAACACTGTAAAGAGGTTTCAAATCAAAGGGAGAAAAAAACAAAACTAAATTGCATACGGAGGTCAGGGTGAAACACCACTAACAGAGGAAGTGGAGAAGGACAGAATACTTGTTTTTCAGGATTTTTGATTGCTAAAATAGAAAATTTAAGAGGAGTGGTGAATTCACTTCCTAAAAGACACATTTAGATTATTTACTCCTAGTCCAACTTCTTTGCTGTTTTCTGAAGCCTTTTTCATACCTATAGAAAACAGGGGTAGAAGTCTGGAAAAAATAAAGTGAAAGGCAAACTGCAAGTGAAATGAACTGAATCCTGTAAGTAGTTACAAATTGCAGGCCCTTTCTAAAGTTATTGCAAATTTGATGATAAAAAGAAAATCCACGTAAAACATCAATTTTCTGAAATCACAATTTCCAATGAGACCAAAGAGCATTTGCCACTGGCAAAGTGTATTAATCAATTAAGGGAATCCCCAAGTGAAAACACCATAGTTTATCCTAAGTGCCAATAAATACAGTAATCTCAGGAAACATGAAAACCTGCTGTGAACCTTTACCATGAATTGATATAATTCATAATTCCTTTATCCAAGTGAAACTCAGTCTGAGGAGTGCCAGTTAACGATCAAATTTTCTCCAAGTGTGGTTCTAGCACAAGAGAGTAGCAGGACCAGATTGATATCATGAAACTGCACAGCATGAGAAGTCTGTAAATCAGCTGATTTATCCCCAACAGCAGCACTTGGACTATACAGGAAGCAGGAAATTCTCTCCCATAAATCTTAAAAATATGGAAAAATACATTACAAATAACAAAAGATCCAGACAAGAATAAACTAAACATTGCTTTCAGAGCCATTAGGTAAAAAGCATTATGCTGAATCTGCTGGGAGGAAAAAACAAAATAACAAACAACAAACTTGTACTCTCAGCATTGCAGAGCTGCGGTTCATGGTCTCGATTTCAAGTACAATCACTGTAATGTGATTATTCACTGCCATGAGTAAGGGAGATACATTTAAGGGGATGCAAATCAGATGCTGGATCCTGGGCCAAAGAGGAGCTTGCCTTTATGATGCGCTGCGCACAGAACCAGGGCTGAATTCCGTCAGTGAGAAAACGGCAAATCATGAGCCTCAACCCTCAGCTCGGTGTAAAACACACGCAGCTCGATCAAGTGCAGTTCACAGCCTGGGAAGTCTGAAGTTAAACACACAGTTAAACACCTTCCCTAGTGCCTAGGATGAAGCCTTTTCCTTGATAATGCTTTGTTTTTAGACAAAGAATTTGCCTAGAGAAGTGATCAAAGAAATGATCTGTTGGACAAGAAGATGAAACTGCATATCTTCTTTTCTGATATATTATTAAAAAGTATCACTGTACCACACACTTCATGTTTCCACTAAAGAATCTAACAACTCAACCAGAGATTGTTGTTGGGCTTTTTCCTCCCTTTTTAGAACTGAAACGGGTGTTAGAGGGTCTTTCCTACCTGTCTTTTTGTTAAATGTGGCTGGCTTTGAAGCAACTGTCTCTGAGATGAGGCAGATGGTGCAACCTTTGAAGCACCAGCTTATTCAAAGCCGAAATAAAAAAAGGAGAAACAGCTCTATTGCAGTTACTTTATTATGCAATGCCCTTTTAATCTCATAGGGATGACCACAGAGAATCAGAAGATGAAATCGTGATTGCTCCTGCCACTGCTTTGCAAAAAGAGAAATAGAACTACAAGGAATGGGTTCAGGCTTCTCAATACAGTGCACGGAAGAAAAGCCCCATTGTAATGATCCGCTGTCTCACGGTGACAGAGCATGAATGCCATAATGACTTTTAAATCATCAGGAACTACGCAAGTTCCTGCATTCCAGTCGAAAGAAAGCTGGAGCAGTGGAAGCTGTTCAAAGGATGAATCCAGAGAGATCAGAATCTGACTTCTATCATGGAGACTGGGCTGGCAACACCATGGATTTGACAGGTCCGTGTAAACAGATCCAAAAGACAGTAACAAGCAACAGGACAAGAGGAAATGGCTCTTTTTGCACCAGGGGAGGTTTAGGTTGGAAATTAGGAAAAACCTCGTGAAAAGAGTGGTCAGGCATGGGAACAGCCTGCACAGCAAAGCGGTGGAGCCAGCACCCCTGAAGGTTCAAAAGATGTGTCCATGTGGCGCCTGGGGACATGGTTTAGTGGTGACTTGGAAATGCTGGACTACATGATCTCCAAGCTCTTCTCTCACCTGAACAGTTTCGTGATATTATGACTGAAAGATGCCATTTCAAGGAAAAAATGCGCACAGTGAATATCAGACTGCTTTTCAGAAAGATAAAAAAAGTGGGATTCTCCCAAGGATCAGTCTCCTCAGATGCTGCAATAAAAAGGAAAGACACCTGAGGAAAAATCTCTTTTGGTGACAGCAGGTTCCCATGAGCTGAAAGTGGTGCCTGCTGACAAAAAAATGTTAGCTTGGGATCCCAGCAGGGAACATTCAAAAACTTGCAGTGGCTAAAAGCTTCTGGCTTTGTAAACAAAAAAGATATTTTGCCAGCCAAATGGGGTTTTGTAAGTGCTTGCAGCTCTAATATAAAGAATACTCTAAAAAGAGTAAACAGTGGCTACGTGCAAGTACCAAACTCATCTTTTTTTGTCAGTTAAATAATTAAACTGAATCTTATTGACTAATGAAGTTATTTTAAAACATCAGAGTAACATTCCAGCCAGCATAAACAACTGCTTTTGCCTCAAGTGACACGTTGAGAGCAGTAGATTTTATTATTTCCTCGTAAAATTTATTCTGTCATTTCTGCAAGAGGGTTATTTTTAGCTGACGCACAAGATAGTAAAAAATACATACATGCAGTGCTTGGAAAGAAATGAATAGTGACTCATCAGTCTGAAACTGCTCTTGTAACAAGAGTCGTCAGAGGAATAGGGTTGGCCAATGGTGCCTTTCCTTAGCAGTAAAAATACTCCAGATTTCTCGAGTTATAAGCAAAACTGGCAAAAGCAGTACAGTGTGTGTAGCCGGGATGTGTCAGACTGGAGTTGTCTGGTAGGCAGGAAAATTATTTCCTAAAAAGTGTCATTTGCATATCACCCAAAAATACTCGAATTACTGATAGCTTGAAAGAACACTGCTTTTTACTCAGCAAAATAACCACATAAAAAGCTACTTTTAGCTGCTCACCTGAATCAGGAAATTGGCCACTGTCTCCCAGGAAGGGACGTACTCAGCACACAAACAGGAGAGGAGCAAACATTAGACTAATTCTGTCCATATAACTCATTTCTTTGCTACATTATTTCATACATTATCACCACCCTGTAGTTATTTCATTACGGTACCTTCCTGAAAAAGTAGAATGACCGATCTTCTGTCCAAGCTTTCATCAGGAGGCACCATTACAACACAAGGAAGAATTAATTACAGAAAGGATTACACTGAACTTCATTCCTGACAGTCAATCTTTTTATCACGTGTTAGGCCATATATCATTGTATTTTCTGTGAGCTCTGAAACTCTACAAAACCTACAGGGTGGATTTTTTTGGTTTTTTAAGGTACGTGGAATTCATTCTTGCAGTTCGTATGTTGGCATAAATCTCAACTTTCTTTTTTTATACAAAATGTAAAGAATTCATTAGACACAGACAAGAACCCAAACTACTTTTCTGAAAAACACCCTACACCCACAACCAAAACCAAACCACAGACCAAACAGAAAAAATCTGAATCAAGACACTTAAATCTGGAAAACTTAGCCATCAGTTTAGGTCAGCCTTAATTCCAAAAGCTAGCTAATTCACAGAGATGAAGTGACTAAAAGAAAGTTACATTCTCTAAAATCCGCTGCCTGCAATGTAAGCTCAAAGAGATACAATATGGCATCACAGCAATAGAGACTGTTTTAAAGGTCGTCTTTCCCATCTGTAAGGAAAGAACTCCTCGAGTTTGAAAAGATCCAAATTACGTTCAAAACTTTTGCAATGGACATACTTTCCTCTGCAAGTATTCCAAGTCTTTATTCTTGAGAATGAAGATTTAGAAATATTTGAGGAGGGGAGCAGAACATGTTTTGTTTTGGAGGCGTTTCTGTGTGGTTTTTTTCCTGTTTGTTTAATTGTGGGGGTGTTTGTTGTGGGGGTTTTTATTTCTGTGGGTTTTATTTTTTTAGTTGAATTGGGTTTTCATTGTTTGCTTGAGGTTTTTGAGCAAAAGGGCTCTCCCCACCTCTCTGTAAATCAGTGGACTCGGCGCACAGCCTTTCCTAAAAAGTGATTTGCTCCCGCCCACGTTCAGACAGACTTCCACCACCGCATCCATTTCTTTCTTGCACTGGGGAAGCCCAGACTGCACACCTGGGGACCCCAGACGTGCTCCCAGCTCTCCTTCCCAGCCCTGCTGTTTGCACTCCATGTCAGCACAGCCCAGAGCACAGCTGGCCTGCTTTGCCACAAGGGCAGCCTGAGGGCTCACCTTCAGCTCCCTGTCCAACAGGACACCCCCAGCTGTCCCTTGCTGCAAAGCTGCTTTGGAGCCTCCTGGCAGCCCCAGCTCCTGCCGCTGCTACTGGCTCTTTCTGAATGTCACCAGGCTTCTTTCACACCTCGTCTCCAGCAGTGGCAGCATTGCTTTGTAGGGAAACCATAACCCTGGGTTTAATCTCACGCAACCTGGCAGAGTACCCTGTTCATCCACATCACTTTAACATTTATGTTAATAAAGGTTTTGATCAGCACTGGCCCCACCACTGCAAGATTCTGCTGCTACCAACCAGCTGCCAACTCTGGATCTGCAAATCCTGCCAATTTTCCACATACCTTGCAGTTTATAACCCAAACCATACCTGAGCACCTTGGCTACGAGGAAACACCTTGTCAAAAGTCTTGATGCAGTCAGGAAAACAACGTGAGAGCAAATAGCCTCAGAAAGCTACCAGGCTGACCAGGATAATTAGGCCCTGCAAGACTGGTGGCTGCTCCAACATCTCCCCAGATCCTTCTCCTTGGTCTTCTGAAAAGGGGAATGTTTTCTTTTTTTTTTCATCCCCTGGTTATTAGGAACACACACACCAATCACCCAAGGCTTCCTGTTGTCAAGAACTACAAAATCAGGTATGTAAAACAACCTTAGAATTCCATCTCAAGGAAACTTATCAATCCTCATAATTCCACAGCCTACAATCCAGAATCCAGTTAGTACACAGAAAGCATATATTCTTAATTTTACCCAGTTTTTCTTCACTCAATCTATATGCCAATCATCAGTGATTTTTTTTTTTTTTTTTCTATGCTCCCTCTCCTTTTTCTTCATTTACTGAAAACTTGGTAAGCAGACAGAAATGTCAATTCAAGTATTTCATTTCTATGTCTGGAGCAGATCTTCATGTATGCAATGAAGTTTCTCCAGGGCTTTGTTTTTAACAACTGTTTTAAAGAGCTACAAACTCCACTCCAAAATCTTTCTAATCATTATTGCTGCTTATATAAACACCTGGCATTGAAGACCTGGCTTTTGGAGTGTATTATCAGAGAGGAAAAACACATTCTGCTGAAAAAGCGCAAAAAGTATTTTCCAGTCCTCAACAGTTTCTTGTTTAGTAACCTCTGTGATTCTTTGAACTGCTGGGATTCACTTTGGTCAGACACACAGAAAAATAATTAATTTTAAACTAATGATCTAAACCACCTCTCTGATACCTGACAGTGAATAGTAGTTATTTGTATTTGCTTCTTAGACACCCTCCCACCCACCAGCACTTCTATCTCTGCAGTCCTGTGTGCACCAAGTGACTGAAGAGATGAATCACTGCTTGGTGTCACACCTTCCTTACGAACCGAAGAGAAGCAGTCTATCAGACACTCCTCTATGGCTTTATGAATCAAACCATGTGTGGCTTTATGAATCAAAGCTGACACCTGGAACTGCACCTGGAATTACAGAGAAAGACAATGCAGTTGTCAGACACATGATTTGATACATTAACTGTAGCTCTCCCCATTCAACAGGCAGGCAACCAGTTTGAGCGTGCAGATGTACACATTAAACAGCAACTCCACCACCTGCTTGAGGGTGTTTAATCTGGAGCACAGGCCACACCATCGTAATCAAAAACAAGTCCTAAACCCACACAGTCTTAACAGGCGAACCAAACACAGCCAGGTTACAGCAGCCTACACCTTATTGGCCAATCTCAGCATGCAAAGCATTTAGCTTCAGTTAAGAGCTGTGAAACACTGGGACAACCCAATTGTTGTTATAGCTGGTTTGTTTCAGAACTGCACCTTAAGAATGCACGTCAGTCTCTCCGTGCTAACTTGGTGGAGCTCACAGAAGAGCAGCACACTGTGCTGCTGAGATCTACCTAGTGTGCATTTCTAGTGAGTTCTGCACTGTTTTTTGGAGCCAAGGAAGAAGGCGAAACACCTCTGCATACACAGCAGATTTAAAAGCTCCCATGTTGTGGAGCAGAAAGGCCTTACAATATGAGGGCCTTGTTGCACTTGTAAAATCCTTGCTCACTCTTGCTCCTTGGGCTGACCAGAGAGCATTCTGGGAATGGCTCAGCTGAACTAGAGGTGAAAAACAAGTGACAGAACTGGAAAGCAATTGTGAGAACCAATAAATGCTCACACTGTGGGGATGGTGGTTGGTTACACCCAAAGCATGTTCCTATGGTGATTTGTGGGGGTTGGTTCAACACATTTGTTGTGCCTCACAAGTTTGTAAACTCAGAACAAAGGAACAGCTTAAGAACCCTGGATTTTTGCAATAAAATGTCTTCGCTTATCCCCCATACACTGCTCATTGCCCCTCAGCACTCCACTGATATTTAAGCAAAGTATCAGCAGCCACTTATTCAGTACAATGGGCAGTTGTATTAATGCAGCGAGATCACAGCTGGCTTCAGGAAGCAACTGAAAGGCTGGCATTGCCTTCCTTCTCCCATACATTATGATCTACAAAGACGTGATCAATTGAGACTGAAAAATAAAAAAAATAAAAAAACCCCTTCACCTCTTTTTCAGTGAAAACTGGCTTTGTCAAAGATGATGAACAACATGTACCTCATTTCTTATTAACAACACGTTTGTAATGTGAATTTGGGAAGTTGTGATATCTGTGACCTCCCACAGGTCATTTGTAACTGTGTCTCCTATGAGTTATGAGCTCTTGCCATCCATGGACTAACTTCAATCTGGTGACAGTAATGAGACAAATATGTATTAGCTTCATGCCTCTGAAATTGTAATGCCCCAAGTGAATCCTTGACATTTACTATTTGCAATTTCCCCTCATGTAAAATGCAGTGTAAAAAACAACTGAAACGCATGAATGTGTTGGCAAGTAATTTCAACTTCATAGCGACTCATTAAAGTTAAAACATAGTCTTTTCCAAATCACTCAACGAAGAAAATTACCACATATAAAAGGGGATGCCATACGCAGTAATATCATGTTCTGTGACTTCGACACCAATTTTTCGTCACTTATTCCTGGATTTGCTGCAAACACTTCAAAACCTTTTCCACTTCACGTTTATTTTGATCATTTTCCTGATCTTTTGTTGGACTTTACTGGGCCCACTCAACTTTCAGGATGACTCATTTCACTGCATTTAGTGAAATTTTTCACATGCAGATGGCTGCAGGTGCTCTATATTTTAACTTATTGCTGTAAATCAAGATAAATCCTGTATTAACTGAACCTTCCCAACCCCAAAGACGCTGCATTTTTGTTACAGAGAAACAACTCATTGCAACACCCACTATGCTATCTCAGAATTCCTGAATGAGGAGCAGAACAGCTATTTACAGTGACTCTAAAAAAAATCTTCACAGTCTATTGGGTAAATAACCCTTATTTTGAAAATCCTTATATTATAATATATAGTTAAAAAACCAGAACTGATATTTTGTCTGATGGACTGAAATGGATCCTGAAGAAATAACAGGTATCTTATACTGTATCTTTTATATATAATTGTGATGACTTGATGTTAAAATCAAACTGGATACACATAATATATCATCAATCCACAATTCCACAAGCAATTCCATTGTCCTATTCTAGGCCACCTGTCAGTAATTATGGAGTGTTTCTCAGCTCACACTAAATAACATGATATTGTTAATGCCTGAAAATATTTCCCAGTGCATTCCATTTGGTCCAGACTTTGCATTCATAATTCAGGCATAATCCTTGTACTTCTCAGCAGGGAATACAAGATCATGACTTCCTTATGAAATGTACTTCATAAAGAACAAAACTCTTTTTGAGTGGAATAAGGCCAGTGAACACTGCAGACAACCAGGCCCGTTCCTGTGCACTCCTCCTGCACACCACTCTCTCTTTCCAGGCAATAAACACAAGCCTGGAAGGCAAGTGGTACTCTGAAGATTATGGGCTTTTGAAATGGGAAAGATTAGTCATAGATTTCTGTAAATACTCTGTTCTCCAAAGAAACATCACAAAAGATTGTAAGATGAGGCACTAGAGGCAGGTGGTGCTTAGGGCTGAAGTGAACAGGTCTGACTGAACACAGTCACCTCAAAGCACACACACAGCACACAGAACAACCGACAATAAATCAGACGTCAAATCAGATGCCAAAAGAAATTAAAGGTTGAAATATGAAGAATAGTTTGACGTGAATGCTCTGCAATTAACAACTAAATGATGTTTGGCACACTTCTGCAGGTAGAATTTTACAAGGCACTATTTCCTGACATATATAACAATTAAGGGACTATTTGAGCCCTATTTAGGATCTTCCCTAACATTTCAATCAGAATTTCAATATTTTCTTACACAGCGCAGAGAATAATAGAGCAAGGGAAGTGTTTTGTAAAGAAGCCTGTAGATATCCCCGCAGCAAACTGATAAAAGGAGCACTAACCATCCCAAACTGACAAATACAAGCTGGAGGTTCTCTGGAGTGTTCTGTGCCTTTCCCCACACTAGAAGAATCATGCAGTTAGAGTCTTCAGGCTGAAATTTTGTGACATTAACTAAAATGCACAATCAGCAACTTCCAAAATATTTCTCTGGAATTTAACATAAGAGGTTCTCATCTAAGTCAGCTGAGAAGTCCAGCCTGTGTTGTCAGCCTCCACACAAAATGAACCTTTTCAGAATGCTTGACTGTCTTAAAAGTGGTGACTGGAAATTCTACTCAATCCAGGAAGAGAAAAGGTTTCTGTATTTTCCCCTAGTTAATTTGAATATCAAGCAGTGTTTACTAAACCAAACGTACGCACAGTTCACTCTACTTAAGTTTGGAATATTTTGGTTCATATAGGTAATTTGGTAATATTTTGCAAACAGTGTTTTGATCCAGAAGTACATAATTGCTGGAGCTTTCAGAGACAATTACTTCAAGAGATTCTCCAGCTACCTTCACTGTGTTATTTTTACAGCTATTCTTACATTTGCAATGCAGTTTCTTCCTAACACATAAATCAGTTTAACTATGCTGCAATTGCTTCCTTTTTCACACTACCCTTTTATTTTGCCCGGTGGAGGAGGTAAACCTGATACAAAATGTCTCTATAAATAGAAGAAGAAATTCCTGTTGGCTTTGGTATTGATGGAGACAATTCCTGGTTTAACTATTGCTGACCGTGGTCTCCCGGGGTCCCGTATGGAAGTAGCAGTGACAAGAGCAATAATGAAATAATTCTGTAAAGAGACAAGTGTATGAAACATGAGAAGCACCATTAGGATTTGCAATGGTATAACGGGTGATGATGACATTCGAAACCACAGCCAGGGAACAGACTGGGGGTAAATGTTTCAGCCGTACAGGATAGCAAAACGAGGTGTAGGGTAGCTCAGAAAAGGAAAGCCTTGCTCAACTCAACAGCTACAGATAAGATGATAAAAACCAGTTTAACTCAGCCGTGATTTTTTCTCTTCATATTTGTATATAAATAAATCTTCTTGATATAATCATATCTTTTGGGACTTGATTATTCAAGAGAAAAATGACATGCCATTTTTAGAAGGCAACCTAACTCAAGGTACAAAAACCATATTAATTACAGCATTTATTATCTTCCAGCAGATTTTGGCAATTTTTGCTCCCTCTAATGCTACTTCATCTCTAATTCTTGTATTCTTTACAGTCAGTGAGAAGAAATTTCCAGCAGAAAACAGGGTTGTACCTTTTAAGTTTGCATCAAATTTTTCTGCTTGTCCTGCATATGCAATAGTCACAGATACATTCTTGCTAGATACATTACAGTGCTATTTTAACGGGAAGAATCAAAATATTAACATTGTGATATTGTACAAATACATATATATTTAAGTTTATTTAAGTTTATTCTTATGAGACAAAAATCCCATTTCAAGCACGGATTGAGAAAATAATAGAAGACTTGGGAAATTCTCAGAAGAAAAAAAAAATAGCTGTTTATAATGACTAGAGTGTTCATACACATGCACAAATAATGTAAGTTATTCTTTTCTTTAATTCTTATCAGGAACAAAACCCCATCCAATGAAGTACTAAAAGTGAAATGTAGATATTTTCAGACTTAGAAGATAAACTTATGTGGAGTGATAAAAGATCAAAAGCTTCTGAGTCACAGTGCCTGGTAGCTAGGAAACCACAGATCCCGGCAACTGCCTTTCTTTATTTATTTGTGATTAATAAATAGATATCTGAGTGCCTTAATCCCCGAGACATCTCCCCACCCACCACCGCTAATTGACTGATTTGCCGCAGCCCACACTGGATATGAATCTGAGGATAAACAGTGGTAACAAATAACACATTTAGAGAGCTCAGAAAATCTTCAATACATTATGTAACCTGGATTATGGGCTGCAAAATCATTCAGTTATTATCATCCGGCAATCATTTGAAGGCTTCAGTAAAACTAATGCTTCCTCTGATTTGATTCGAGTTGTATTTGGCTATTACTCTAAAACTAGCATTCGCCTTCTCTGAAGGACACTCACATCAGACCTGAAAATTTCTAGTTTTAAATTCTAAGATACTTATCTACTCCTGCCTAGCAAATTGTGTCATTTTCAGTTGCCTTTGGACTTCAGATTTGGAACCCTATCAGTATCTAACACAGCTTCTCAGGTGCTCTAAGCACATAAACCTCCAAAACAAAATGGTCTCCATATTGTCTCAGATGTGTTTTTTCAAACATCTGGCAGTCCCCTGTTACTAATATTCTACCTCCAGCACTACATGTTCATATAAAATAAGGCTGTACTTTTTTTTTTCCTCTTTAATAGCATTTTTTCTTGAATAATTTACTGATTTCTACCTGGAGTATGTTAGTGATGAGGTCTCAGAGCATGTGTGTCCTGTCTTATTTAAAGGGATTTTAGTCCAATCGTCAATTAGCCCTTAATTTGTTTCATTCACTTCCGAGGGGAAAAAACAACAAAACAACCCCCAATGTGAGAGTCTTTTTTTGTAGTTTTCATTTACCTGTTTTACCTGTGAGTAAAACAACTGATACAATTACATGGGGATCTTTTCCCCTATAATACTCCATCAAACAACTCCAGCAGGAGACTGGTCTTTTTCTCCAAAGACTTGGAGGAATCTCGGGGCCTTAATGTCGGGGATTACGGCACGTGAAACTCTTTTACTACAGTGTGTAGTCTCCAGAGTAAAGGGCTGTTTGGCCTTGCCCTATGAAGGAAAATGGTATGAGAAAAATTTCAAATACACAAGTATAAAAATGAACCTTATAGATCTTGTTAGAGCTTTCAGACCCCACGTTTTATCACCCACTGCCTGTAACAGGAATCTTGACCCAATTTTACAGGGAAAGACAGAGCCTGTGAAGTTTAGGGAGGCAGTGCCCAGCCAGGGTCATCAAGTTAGGACAGAACAGCCCTGATTTCTTGGCCGAGTTCATCACTTAACCTAGCTACATCATGAGGCCACCAGCAATGTTTTTTAAATTTTTGTATTTAAAACAAACTCACAAAAGTCGATTCCAAGCTCAACGAGTTCATAAGTGCCTACAAAGGGTTTGAATCTAGCCCTGCCTCTCAACAGACCGCCCCTTCCTGCCTTCTTTACCATTATACAACCACTTAATGAGATCACTTATCCATGCTTCCTTGCTTTAACTTCCATATCAATCCTGCTCCATTTCCCTTACCTATTAAAAATGCAATTAACATCTTAAATAACTCATCTATATGTATCTGTTGCTGTGCTTTCTCCTCTGCGCTTCTGTACAATTGCAAGTTTTCCCTGGCAAGTCCCAACCCCACCTCGTACCGTTACTCCTTTATTCATGAGGTGCTGTGGGATCTCACTTGTTCCAACCATTTCCTGATGGGAATATAACTTCGTGTGGTGCCACCTTCACGTGATTTTGGCAATCTCAGAAACTTTGTGTTCAGTGTGCTGATCAACTATTTGAACTGCCAACTCATTGCCTTCAAGGTGGCAATACCTCTCTGGACATCAAATCCCCAGATTTGCTTGGAGAGGACTAATCACATCTCCAGTTTGTAATCCATGTTAAAGGTGGTGATGTCTCTGCGACCTGTTTCTGCACGTTACAGATCCTCAGTATTGGATTTCCTATGAGGATTAACATAGATTTCTTTCCTAAGGAAGTAGCTGTAATCTTGTAAGGGCTGGTTTAGCACTTCATGTGCACTGCCCTGGAACTTCTCATCCTGAACTTTCTCATCTTCACTTTTTTTTTTTTTTCCTGAAGTAAGAGACACTGAACTCATCTATTGAGTCCGTTAGGAAACAGAAATTTTCAGATTCTCCTGAGGTTCTATTCTGCAACCAACACCCCTAGTGCAAGTATTTAAGGTCTTTTAGTCACAGCAATGTCTAAATGCTTCGGATAGACAAGAATGGGATAAAAGTGGAAACACAAAATCTAGGATCAGTGATGGATAGGCATGGCAGTATCAACTGTTCAAAGGCAAGATGGATTTGTACAGCACTTTTCTGTGGACGTTAGTTACAATCTCTGAAAAACTTCTCTTTGTCCCTTCAGGAGCACTGGTAGATGAAGATTTTACCTGGTGTGTTCCAGACGTGTCTGGAACACAGAGCAATGGACAACTTCCCTTTACTGGCCTTGCTGCCATAGCAAGACAAGATCCAGGTAAGGTGTAGTTATTTGAGAAAATGAATCACTGAGCTTTAAGAAAACAGTATGAAATATCCGAGATGTTCAGGTTAAACACAAACAAAACAAAAAAAAAAAAAAGAAAAAAAAGGGGGCAAAAAAGTAGAAAAGGAAAAACCTAAATAAAACCACCTCCACACACACAAACCACATTCAAATGAAGTTTTTTCAAATAATTTCTCCATGGACAAAAGACAAGTGTGGATTTTTCAGGACAGTTCAGAGCACTGAGTGCACACGGACCAGTAACCAAGGGTTTTCCCTCAGCGTAAACACTAAAGTAAATTTCAGGAGCAAAACCAGGATTACTTTCAAACCCAGACTTCAGCATGATCAAATCATCTTACAAAAGCAGTCAGGACCAGCAAACTGAGCCACAGTTTGCTCAGTAAAAAAACCCCAAGCCCTCAATTCAACTTCAGGAAGACTGCAGTTGGGTTGCTTTGAGTAATTTTTAAAACAACACCATTAAATCTTCTAAACCACCATTAGATGTGGCCTTGTGAATTGCCCAGAGTGCCAATACTGCTGAGGAGCATATCTGGGTGGTAATCATGGACTACAGAAGTCAACCTGCACTTTAATTTCATTCCTATTCTAAGCATTTTACATGAGATACTACCTCAGGTGTTTTTTGTTTTTTTGTTTTTTTTTTTTGGGTTGTGGTTTGGTTTTGTTTGGTGTTTTTTTTGTATTTTTGTTTTGGTTTTTTGTTT
Organism: Dasyornis broadbenti; assembly: GCA_013397935.1. Lineage (NCBI taxonomy): Eukaryota > Metazoa > Chordata > Aves > Passeriformes > Dasyornithidae > Dasyornis > Dasyornis broadbenti. The sequence goes on along the minus strand of VZRN01004035.1, from coordinate 2,136,914 downwards.
GTTTGTTTGTTTTGTTTGGGGTTCTTTTTAACTGCTCTCATGCTTTCATTCATAAATTCTGATAGGACTTTCTACCACTTCTGATGTCACCATCAAGCTCCTCAGAGATTTCAACAAACAAGATGGATTCAACAGATCTTACTGAACTTGCAGAGTAGGCCCAAAGTAGAAAACCTGAAATAAATCCATGAGAATCTGCAGCAACACCAATGAAAACTAAAAAGTGTAACAAGAGAAACTGATACAAAGTATTTACTGCCACTCAGATGTTGAAAAGGATTAGTTATGATTTCATGTCTTAATAGGCTAAAGATAATTTCTGCTATCTGTGAGCTGCACCTGATACAGCATTATCATTGTACCTCAGGCTACACTAGGCCTGATTTTATTATGCACTGATTTCGTATCTGCTTTATTTCTGTTATACAAGTTGCCTTCCTGATCCGTAGAGCTTTACAGCTCCAACAGCCCTTGGAAAATAAGAGATCAAGAGTGTGCTACAGGAAATACACAGGTGCTCCTTAAAGGATACCCATGAGTTTGAAAAGGGTGCTCCGAGACTCAACAGCTGTGCCAGAACTTTCTGCATAACTTTTCATTCAGTCCCATTGCCTCTACTCACATCCCCATCTTGTGCTATCTTCCCGTTTCTTCTATTTAAAATGCTTTTAGTATTTAAAAAAAAAAAAAAAAAAAAAAAAAAAAAAAAAAAAAATAAAAATCATGCTACCTATTGCCTAGCCTGAAATGTTGCTTATCATCTCCCTTTGGCATGACTGTGCTGTATTTTACTTCACAATAGCAATTGATTCCACTTCTCATCCTCTTTCTTGTTTCTGACCTTAACAACATAGTACCAAAAGGTTAAAAAAAAATTATGTCTCAGTCTGATTGCTGTTTGACATGAAGGATGGGGAGAGCAAAGGAGGGCTGATCTGTGATTTTTTTTTTTAAACTCTAAAATGATTATTAATGTGACAACGTCCCCCTATGCTATCTTCTCTTCTTTGCTAGTTAAACCAGCAACAAACTCCTACATAATCTTGTAAATTCATGTAAATTAGGTAGTAATTAGTAAGTAAGATAGTTCAGCACTTCCAAAAGTTTCTCTGCAGATAAAAAGACTGAAGTGAGTGAAACTCCATGGACAGTAGTCAGGATTTTCTCTGCATTGTTTACCAAAGCATTGCCCCTGATATGCAGCGCAAATTTAGCTCATTTCTTGTGCTTTGGGCCCTTGTGATTTAATATGTCAAAGGTCTCACACCCACTTATGAACACTTTCAGTCCTTGATTAAATATCTCAGTTTTGCTATTCAAACTCACACAGCAGTATGTAAACATCTTGGAAGTACTTTTACTGAAAAAAAGTCCGACTCAAAATCAGAACTTAAAATAGCACATTTCTTGCTGGATTTTAAGTGAGGTTAAACATGAATTAGTTTAAACACAATAGACCTCATCACACTGTATTTAAAGCTATTGAACATAGATTTCCATTTATATACCCCTGAATATTAGCAAACTACTTGTGACTGGACACATCAGTATTTTATGCCTTTTGGATTCACTGAAATAACCAATATTAGCAAGACATGAATTGAGTTTATTTTAGTACTGGCAAACAGGAAAGCTAATTAGTGGCAACAATTTACTTCAGAACAGGATTTTTATGATTTGCTGGGTTATGACCTATAATTAAATGTATTTTATGTGTTTCTTCCACCATGATAATTGATATAATACATAAGGCAAGATGCTTTAGGGCCACTTCTTTCTTAAAATGCACTTAAAAATAAACCACACTGTCAAAGATAGAATATGTTGGAGATTTTGAGGCTCAAAATCTTTATGTCAGTGTTACGTGGTTAATGAAAACAAAAGAAAGAGAAGAATGAGGCAATTTCTTTAAAGTGGCCCTGATGAAATCACACATTTCCATAGAATCCCATCTGCTTGTAATGTAACCCGAGTGAGCCTGAGAACATTGGGAATAATCAACTTGCACAACAGCGCTTTTAAAACCCACTTGTCAACTCAGTGTTTTCAGAAAGACCTGAACACATCACCTGAAAAGATTGCACCATTCTAAGAGATTTTTATTCAGTCTTAAGAAATGTTATGTTCCCACTGAAGATGTCTTGGCAACAGACAGAAAGTATACAGAACATTAAACCGCAAAAACCCCCCACCATTTAAAATGATTCAATCTGAAGGCTTAATTACATAATTGAGAGCAATAAAAAAAATTAAGCCTTTTTAAAACTTGTGTGCTAACAGCATACAAACTTTTTTTTTTTTTTTTTTTAAGCAGCAAAGAAAGGTTGTACATTTACTGAAGCTATAACTGTGACAGTCTTTAAAATGTGTTATTCCTGCTTTTTGAATCAGTATAAACCAGTTCAGGTTCTCTTCAATCTGATTTATTTAAAATACCAGTTCATGCTCTGATAATATTCAGCAAGTAATATTTGCACTGTTTTCAAAAACAACTACTGTGCTGTTGAAAATAACTGCAACTGACAGAGCAAGATGAGAGATTTAACTAAACTTGAAATAAAACAAGAAACAAAAGGAGATGTGGGAGTCATGGGTTGAGAGACAACAAAATGGATACAAATGTGAATAAAACAATATTTAAGCTGAAATTTGGCATAGAAAATGATAGGATGCTCTCACTTGATGCCCATGTGCTCTTCAAAGTTTTCAAGTGTTTCAAAACAGTAAAGAACTAAGCTGATATATAATCATATCCTCTGAATTTCAATTTTCAAATCACCCATTATTTCCTCGGAATGGACTAGGTTTTCAAAGTCAAGTTAATCTTGGTATTAACTAAGCCAAAACAGGTTTTATGAAACAGCAAAAAAGAAAAGCCTGACTTTGAACTCCTCACCAAAAGAAGATTTCCTGCACACTTGATGCAGATATATTAAGAACTGCTATATATGACTGCTGTAACCACTATATATGAAATTCAGAGCTGTCAAATACCATGAAAGTGGATGACACCAACATTTTTTGAAGACTGCACCCTGTCAGACAAACAGCACTCATGTCAGACAGAAAAAAGTCAGTTATCAGGCCTTACCATAAGCACACAAATAGATTTGATATGACACTAATTTCAGAAGAGCATTCATTTACATTACAGGAATATTGTAAAACTGATGTATTAAACAGGCTAAAACCACAGATTTTTTTTCTGAAACCTCTTCATTAGAAGTAGAAGGCCACAAAGGCGTGCACCAATATTGTGGGTGAAGCATCCTTGTAACTCATCCGTGTCCTGTGCAACCAGCACTTCATGGGTTAACGCTGGGACAGAGGTGACCACTGCCCTGGGTTTGGGCTCATCCTTGGGCTCCTGTTCCAGAGCTGCCTGAGGAGAGGCAGTGCCCAAGGGGAGCTTTGAGTGAACCACCACACACAGACAGGCCCTGAGAAGTGCTCCTGGGTCAGGCAGCCCAGCAAGAACTGGAGCTGCAGCCTCCCAAGCACACCTAAATTCTTGTATTTTGGCAGGAAGAGAGAGCAAGCGTGAACGGAAGGGACAGATGCAAATACAGTATTGCTGCAGTGAAATGCAGTGGCAAAGACAAAAGAGCTGGGACATTGTCATGGATAACCACGCAGAAATCCAGGCACAGACAAACAGCCAGTGGTCAACATCCATCCGTCATAACCTGATCACATGAACCACTCATCTTCTGATTCATTAAGCAGTTTTTCCTGATGGGCAATTAACAGCCAGCTGACTGAGCTCAGCACGGGCTTTGTTTGGGTTTTTGTCGTTTTGTGGTGTTGTCCCCCCTCTTTCCCCAAAGACAGAAGTTGCTATTATCAGTTAATTCTGTGCTGGGGGTACAGGAAGAACAGCTTTACTGCAGGCATCCTGTTGCCTTCTGTCCACTCCATTTCTAAGAATGCCTTGAATTTGTCACAGAAATTTTGACTAATCAAACCATTATTTTATAGTGGGAAAGCGTCCACAGCATAAAATGAACGCAACAAATCACTTGAGTTACTGTAATCCTTATAAAGCTCTCAAACTCATCTTGATTTAGCTTTAGAACAAAATAAATGTGTACAAAAAACCCCTTAATAAACACATTCTATACTAATTATTTCTTGAGAAAAAATAATTAACAGATCAATTGTCAGAGGGTACTGCAATACTCTTCACATGTAAATATTCTCTTTCTACACCAAACCACTCATCACCTCACTGAAAAAGAAATATTTGTTACACTTGCTGCACAATTTTTCAAGTCATGAGGACCCTGATAATAAGTTAAGTGATAAATTTTTCTATAAGCAGCACATAAATAAAATTATGTTTTAACATGTAGCTATCAGATCTTCTCTTTATTTCATTACGCTGGAAGGAAGAACTAAATGAATGCTTTTATTTTGACAGAGAACCTCCTCATCCTCTCTCAGCTTTCTTCTCACTTGTGAAGATGTCTTAGCCCCCCTCTGTCAACTTGAAAGCTCTTACTGTCACCAGGCAGAAAGAAAACACCTCACTGTGTGTGAGGACTGTCGTGTGCCAATGGATTCGGCTGTCAAGCGCTGAAAAGTACTGTCACTCAGTGTCACAGGACTAACAAAGCAATTATCAAAAAACCCACATTCATGAAGCCGAAGACATGCAGATTAAAATGAGACTGAGACAAATCTCCTAGAAATATCTCTCCAGACTGCAAAGGTGTGGCTTTGATGCAGATTCCACAAAGCCTTGTTTTCTTACTATCCCCTACGTGAACAAAAGAACCCCAACCCCCCTGCTCATTATTTAAGACCTGGTAAATATTTGAAATGCTGTTTCATGGGAAATCCTATTAAACCAGCAACTAGGAAAATATTGTTTTCCTGTTGCCAGCTCTATCGGCTAGAAAAGTTCTCACTTTGATGGCTGGTCAGGGTAAAAAAACTATCGTAAAGAAGCCAAAGACGTGGAGGATGGTGGATTTAAAAAAGGTAGAATTTTGTATGAAAAGAAGTCCAGATAACCAAGCAGTTGTGTCAAAGAAGGAAATACAAGACAAGATCACTAAAACCACACAGAAAAGCACAACTACGTAGAATATAGTATTTAGCTGTTCAAGAAAAATATTCACAAGGAAGAGGGTAAAACTCCTAATGAAGAAAAGCAGAGAACTGGAAAAGAACATCTGAAGAACACTGACATTCATCTGTTGTAAGGAGCAGCCAAGGACAGTCCTCTCACACGTGTGACGATACAAATTCTCAGCCTACCCCCTCTGCCAGTGTGACATATTCTTATGACATATTTCAGATTAAATAACCATTCTGTACTCCAGTGTACCTTTCTTAATTGGTCTCTCTGCACATTTTAAAAGCTGCCTAAACAAATCAGCTCACAGAGAGGGGGTTACTTTCTGACAAGTAAGTCAGGTTAAAAGAAAGTTCTTAGCCTAAAAACCCAAACTTCTCCTTAATTTCATATTTCATAAAAAAAAAAAAAAAAAAAACCCAAAAAA
>VZRN01004035.1:2114675-2131385 GCA_013397935.1 Dasyornis broadbenti | reverse complement strand
AAAAAAAACCAAAAAAACAAGCCCTTCACAATTTCAACATTTTAAATTTTGATGTTGGTCTGAAAAAAACTCCACAAGTATTTGCACAGCTGTGAGTAGTTTGCACTTTTAAAATCTGCTCTTATCTAATATTGCAAGGTGGAAACAGCAACAGTGATGGTTTTCTGAGTGCTGGGAGGATAACTGTTCTGCTGAGTTCATTAAGGTAACTCATGAACTAGAGTCATCCTTTCTGAAAGCACTTTTTTTTCCCCCTTGCATGTATTTTAGCCTAGTTGTAGTAAGTTTCCTTAGATTTTTTTTGAAATCTATTTCATATTTTCTGCTCCCACTTGCTTATCACTATTTCATGGAAAACTCTTGTTATCGTTTTGGAATTGTTTGAAAGTCACCAGATATGTATCCAATACATTTGAAGGAGACATCTAAAGCTTAAGTTGCCGCCAGGCGCTCAGTAAAGCTTTAAAATTTCACAAATTCCATCATGACACATCGGGCTTTTGCATTAACCTTGGAAGCAGTAGAGCACCATAGCAGGGAAAGCAGGTGTCAGAGTCCAGACACCGCTCAGCGTCAGTCATGCCAAACCCTAAAATACGTGAAACATGCAGGTGGAAAAAACAGTGTAAAATATGTTGTATGTTTTTGATAAATGAGACATTGCACTATCATTGAAATATCGACAAATAACCAGTCTCCAGATATATTTAGGTGAGCAGTCTGTAGGATTTGTGAAAAAAAAGCTTTAAAAAGATACAAAAATACTTCAGAGATTTTTTTCCTCTTCGTGTAGTGGCTGAAAAAAAAATCACTAGTCTTTGAAAATGAGCTTTTAAGATAATTCTAATCACATTTTTAGACAGAATTTTATATATAAAAGATCCAATCTCTGTGTTCTGCCTCTCATAAGTTTTGCTGTGTTTGTGACATTTACTGGCTGAAGGGCTGCAGAAGGAGAGTTGGTGGCTGTGAATTTATGACATCTTCCAAAAAATTGTATTCTTTACCATCCTGTGTCTTTTTCTTTCTCTCACTTTCACTTAGTGGTTTCTAAGTTAGAGTGGATCAGCTTCAGGAAAAAAAACAACGGGAATAACACTTCTGTCCAGAGTCTCATGGATCAGCACAGGCACTGAGAACAGCAGAAGTGCCCAGAGAAAGCGAAGAGGGAAACTCAATCGGGGAAAAGCCAATTTCAAAAAGAAAAAACCCGAAAGCTTTTAGCTGGACTCAGTCAGAAGCCAACACAATCCAGACCTGCACGTACACAACACTTTCCCAAAGCTTTGCTGAAGTCCTGGCCGAGCTGGGGTTTGCCCAGCCTGTGTAATTTCCCAGCAGGCTGCGTTTAAAGCTTTGTCACCCTCCAGGTTGTCTCTGGTGACGAATGTTGCCATAAATGCTAACAGACTTCAGTGCTACTTCTTGTTTTGCCCTTGTGTGCAAGAAGAAAATGTTCAGGCCATGAAAGTGATTGCCCAGGGCCCTCTGGTAGAGAGATGGGGGGACAGCAGTGGCAAGCAAGGCAGAGCAATTGTTATTTAAAGGCGCTTTAAGGAGATCTTCCTACTCCAACAAAGTCTTCATCAGATGCTTGATAACATGAAAGTGATCAGAAGAGAAACCAGTTACAAACAGACACATCCAGATTTGTCTCTTTCGTGAGTGTGAATGCCATTTGCACGCTGGGGGGTGAATTATTACACTCAAAAGAATCTTTTCATTCTTTTGGTTGAATATTTCAGGAATGTAATGCTGTTAAAAAAAGATTTAAAAATTGCTTTGCATTTTAACGGCCATAATTATATTTGGCACAAAAGTCCACAGGAAAGGTGTGTGCCCTTTTTAAGAAAAGCAATTACTCTGCTCCGGGTTAAATCATTTCACCTGCTGTGAAACACTTAAAATCTCTTCTGCTACTGAACACAGGTAGTTGCTTAATAGAAGGGTCATGCAGGCATTCACAAAAACACTTCCTGCAGAACAGTCAAAATCTGCCAATAGCAGGTGCATTCAAAAATTAATTTTTATGTAATCTTAATTGCCAGTAGACTTGCAAATCTTTTGTAGTGATAAAAGTTGGGGGACACTTGGAGCTGATAGAAAAGTTCCCCTAAACCATTTTTTCTTATAGGTTTTTAAAGAAGATTGGTGAACAAATCTCTGAGCACACAACTCTAGGAGATGTAAATATACCTCCTTTATGATTAGTGATACCATTGCTGCAGCACACAGCTCGTTTCTCTGCCTCTACTGGAAAATCTGGGATTACAGAGCACTCTCCGTGGTTTTCATCACACCGTGAGCATCTTGGGCCTGACTTTCAGGGAGACTGGAATTTACTCAAACCTGCACTCAAACACACAGGAAAGTTCCTCTGCCAGGATGAATTCCCTGTGCGATACTGAGGAGATGGAAAACCTTGAGCCCTGATCTGCCTGCAAGCAAACACATCCCAGGGGCAGGCTAACACCTAGGACAGTGAATTAACACTGCAAGGAAGGAGGTGCCCAAGTGGGTCCCTGTCAGACTGCGATACTGAACCTGAAAGGTGAGAAATACGAGCCTGGGGCTCAGGCCCTGGGCACTGAAGGCTCTGCATGTGGCAGAGGAAATGGGGCACAGACTCAGCACTGACCATAGAAACTTCACCAATCACCATTTAAATGAATGCAGATCTGGAGCTTGACAAAAGTGGATTAGGAGTAACAAAGACAAGAATAAAAAAGAATATTTAATACACGTAACCGCAACAGAAACAACACCCAGCAGTGGACAATGAAAGGAGCGATTTCCTCACCCTGTTCTGCACACTTTGGAGCTGTCCCCGGCTGTACCCAGTGTGCTTTAAGCCTCAGGTTTGACACCTCTTTCATCAGCTCTGCTAAGTGAGAGCGCCATGTGCGGCAGGGAGTCCGTGACGTGGAGCAGATTTCATGCTGCAGCTGCTCTGAAGGTCTGGGCTTGTTCACAGCTCCTTCAGGACCGTGCGAGGGACCTTGGGGCAGCTTTCACTAACACAGCACAGCTCACTCGCTGTTTGGAAATATTCTTACCAGAATAAGCACAAAATCTGTCTTGCTACAGAACACGAGCTTGAGACACGTCAAAATTACACATGTACAACAGTTAGGAAAACTTACAATGTTTACATTTTATCATTGTGATAATGAAAGTCATTGCTTAATTATATAATTAAATCAAAATTAAGAAGTGCTTAAAGTGTCGTGGTTTAGCTCGGCCCAGGTTTGTCTAGTGGCATGATGCAAAAAAACTGGTTCATTTCATTCACTCACAGACTCAAAATAGGAGCTAAATGTTCACGATGTATGTGTAGATAGGAGCTAAGTGTTCACAAAAATGAACAGGTATTTTAACTCTTCTGGTGAGTTATTATCTAGTTTACACCAAAAAAAAAAAAAAAAAAAAGTGTAAAAGTTAGCCTTATCCTTACCTTGGATAGTTGAAACTCTTTTTAGTCTTAAAAACAATTTAAGAAAAAAATAAATAGGGGTCTAAAGAGGCATTTCAAAGCCTTTTTAGGCAGCTTCACAGATTTTTCATGAAGTCAAATGTTTTCTATGAAAGTATTTTATCCCAATTGAATACAGGGTTGTTATTCATATCTAATGAACACACACATTTACTCAGCAAAAAGAATCCAGCCGTGCAAGGGGCATCCCTCATACAAATGCCAGATTATCATAAAGGTGGCACCAGCAGAGGACAAATCAGTGCCATTGTGGACAGTGCATCATGAGTGCATTACAGCTACAGAGTTCTAATAAAATTAAATTAATAAAAGTTAATTAAAAGTTTTAATAACATGTTGGCATTTATTTATTTAAACGGGAATCAAGGAAGCATTATTGTTTTTCAGAAACTTTCCAAAGTTATTTAATTTTACTTTTAGTTTCAGGAAACACCTATGTGTACTGTTTCTCTCAGGGGAAAAAACCTGGAATAATTAGGGATATTTAAACCAATAGGAGAATTAAAAAGAAAAAAAATTAAAAAAAAATATATCCCAAACCCTAATTTACCAGAGACCCAGGGTCTCTGGAAAGGGACAATCTTCAATAGCACAGTTCTGGATTTCATTGTAATTAATCTAAGTGACAGATAGTAAAATTAATGTTAAATTGGTCTGATCTTGTTTAAAAAGTCTCCATGCCCAGTTTGAAAGATATGCAGGATTTACTACATAAGGTCACATAATGTTACTTCTAGCTCAAGAGTCTACAGCTAAAGGCATTGATACGGACCAGAAGAGAAAAAAATTACAAAATTCAACAAAATAATTATCATCCAGCTCTATCCTGATTCACAATTACAAAAAAAAATAAACAGCTACATATCCTGCAAATTCAAAACAGAATAAATTTCAAGTTTTATTTCCTGAAAGTCTGTGTACTTCTTTCTCTGTATATGTTTCAAGCAGATAATTTCCATGTCATTATGTGAGAGCATATTCTTCTCCAGGCCATGCACCTCCAGTCGTTGGAGGTGTCTTTGCAAGTATTGAAGTTAAAATGGCAGACATTTACCTCTAGAACCATGAATTAATTGTCCCTCCACATTCATATGTAATCTGTCCTGCAGGGGTAATTAATTCCCACTTCTGGAATTGCTATGAATGAACCAACAAACAAACAAATGTAAGAGCCACCTGGCAAGTGAAAACAGACCTTCTGTGTCCAGTGGGATTGGTCTACACAGTAAATCCATTCAGTGAAAGTAACGATTTCCGGAGGCTTTTAGGAAAATCTGCCTGAAATGAAGGAAAACGCAGAGTATTCCACAGAGATCTTCCCTTTTTTGTTCATATTAGAAGCAAAAAGTTGTATTAGACAGCAACATTTCCAACCAAGTGTATGAACCACAGATAGGGAGACGCTGTACATCCAGATCATGGCACAAACGACCCACCAAGTAAATCAGTTCTCAAAAGTATGGCCAAAAATTCTGCAAAGACGGGAAAATAAGAACTTGATGATGAAAGTTGGGACAGGATGTGCTCTGGGTGTCCTAAAAGCTGTGCCTTTGGGATCTGCCTGCTAAAGGTTCCAATTAAGGCCGTTGTCAAGATAATCAACTTGAAAGAGCAACCCAAAAAGATCAAACAAAGAAGAAAAACCGCTCACATAAAACACCAAACAAACAAAGCCCAGTAGCTGGAGAGGCAGCAAATTTGATCTAAGGATTATGAGGTATTTGCCTGAACAACACCATTTTTAGTTGCAATCCAGAGAGGGGAGGCACAGCTGGGCAACTGATTGCCTTCCTTACCCACCTCTGCCCCAAAATGCAAAATAAAGGAAATAAAACAAATGGGAAGCAACCAGTGCTGATGAAACAACACACAGCACCCAGACTCTAACAGATACTGACATCAGAGCAGTCACACCATTCATTACGAATTTCTGGGTACCAGTTTCTCAATTACTACCAGCAGCCATGCTCGTCACTTGAAAATTTTCAGTCCTTCTGAAGCAGCCACAATAAAACACAGTCCTATTCCCCCAGCACCACATCTAAACAAAAAACTCCCTAGGAGCAAAACTGTCCATTATAGAATCTCAATGACACCAATTTGGCAAAAATTCAATTGAAGAGAAAAGCTGTTAGCAGAGGATGGCTTACGCTCACCAATTAACGTGATTTTTGACGGTGTTACAGGATGATAATCAGTCTAATGGCTTTTATGGATTTCAATCTTCCAGATTGGCTTAAAACAATAATTCTGCCTTTAAATACAAGGGCCTGCGAGAGCCTTGTTACACAGACATGCAGAACAACCCTTGAATTCTCATTCAGAATGGCAGCATGGGTAATATGGACAAATAACACAGAAAACCCACATCGTATCCATGTGTTAGCTTGAGCTGCAAGAGCTGCTGAGAGTAACTACATTAATTACAGGGTCTCCTCCACGAGTGTTATCAAAACACCAAGTTTTTTTAACTCATTTCAAACACTTGAGCTACTCAACGTTTTAGTTTCAGAATCTGCAATTCACTCAGCTCTCACTATTTCATTTGGCGCTCATCTCGCTTGATGAGTATCAGAATCCGTTTCCCTTGGCTTTCTGCTCAGCTGCCTGGCAGTTGGAGGTACCTAACAAGCAGTTTGGTGGGTTTCAGTCCACTCTCCCTAAATATTTGAAAACTGGGCACAGATATTACCCCATCAGGTTTTACAAATGTCATCTGCTAATGGCTAAATTTATCAAGGGCGTACCCTACAGTAGTTTCAAAAATAAAATCCTTTTGATCCACTCCATCACTACAAGCATTTCTCAAAGCACCAGACACTGCCTGAAGTGTTTTCTGTAGCTTTTCCAGCATCACAGTTCCTGCAGTAAGCAGCAACTCACTGGGGTATGCAGAGCTCAGGGAAGCAGAACTGGAACCGCCCATTCACATTCTCTGCTGATTATCCCCAGTCTGAGCTCTTTAGCACTTTCTGTGGACCCTGCCACTTGTGAAAACTTCTGTGCTAAGAACACTTGGTACATCATATTTGTTATATTTACATGGAGAAAGAGAAGCAGAGTTCATTCAGATTTTCTGCCCAGGGGATATTGTGGGAGCTGCACAGGTATAATTGCTAGTCAAAGGCAGGGCACAAGCAGGAGGCCTAACAAGGGCAGATTGAAGCATATCCTTTACACTGTTCCTTCCTATTACCAGGTGTGTGTGACAGGTGCTGGAAGTGTGAAAAGACAGTTAACATCAGATAATGAAACACCACGGAGGCGTGGGGAGGTGAATGTGCCTGCCTACACAGACAGCACAAGAGAATGCTCACCACAGAAACACTAAAAACCCGCTCAACCCCTAAATTACCTGGCAAGCAAGATGTAAAGCAAAGAATCATCTCCATTAACTGCAGCAACCACAGGCGGTGTGTAGTCGAGGTCTCTTACTTTACAGGGATGTACTTTTTGTACCCTAATGGACAGACACAGCCAACTATGACACTGAGAAATTGCTTCTCCCACAGGCTGGACTCACACAACCTCTTCTGACGAACAACGTTTGCAGCTGCACTAAGGATCAGTGTCTGCCATTACAACATGACCAAGAGCCTCAAATACTCTGCAGGTTTCCTAAAACAAGCCAGATGTACACAGGAACCAAAACACCCCTCTGATGGCACAATGTGAATACGACACAATCTTTTGGTTGTATTGTAAACCACACAATGTTGTGGTTTACAATATAGTTCAGCTGGATTCAAGTACAGCACTGGTTTCAACATGAATGACCCTGATCTACATTTTAGGAGTTATGCATCAATTATTTTACACGGTGACTTGGTTCATATAATTTTCCTGCAGTGATATGTTACACTCAAAAAATGCAAAATGTGATGTAACTTCTATTTTTTTTAGTACCTGGCAATCTTGGTGGAAACAGTCTTTATTTGCTTTGTTTAGCCTATAAATAAATCCAAATTACTTCTGTCTTGATGAGCAATAATCCTGAAAATTGTTTACAAGTAAAAAGCAAAAAAGCAGCAATTTTAAGCATTCACTTCTGCTCTGACATTTCAGCCAGGAGCACCTGTTCCCTTCAGGGAAGAGAACAGTCAGGAAAACAGGACAACCTCTAATGGTATCCGTGCTTTTATCCCTCTGTGACCAGCTGACTGGAAACACCAAGGTCACTCAAAGGCTCTGATCCTGTTTTAGGAGAGAGAAAAATTAACTTCCTGAGTTATGTGCATTTTCTGTAAGTGCAATATCATTTGAGCAGAAAATAACTAATGCGATCCCAAGCTCACTTTTAGCAAAGTCAAATCTTAAAAACAGCAAAACAACAAATGAGAATTAGTTATAATCTTGGCTTTATCTTCAGAATTTAAGAAACAAAACACTCGTGAACTCTAGTTCACATCAAATGAACGTAACTCCAATCTGCATCTCTTACCAGGCTTCTTTTCTCACTGAAAGTACAAACTTTACACCTGATAGAGAAACAAACCAACCAACCATACAACAATAACAATTCTGCTCAATTTAGAGCTTGTTTCGCATGGGGTGATTCGGGGGAGAGACTACAATGTTCAAAAACCCCAACTTCTTTACTGGGTATTAGAATGACACATTTTGACAAATGTACGAGCACTAACTTCTTTTGATGTTTTTAACTTTGCCTTTGCCTTATAGAATATACTTCACACTGTACCCTTAAGAAGAGAGAGCTCCAGTCATAGAACTGCTGCATTTTATTCACAGATTTGGAGTTTGTTGAGCTGGGAGAATGCATTGCCAAGATCTCTGAATCAACTCCCAATCTCCATTTTGCTCCATTTTTCAGAGGTCACAGAAGAGCCAAAAATATTTTATCAAGTGGTGAAGTGAAGCAGAAAAATAAAAACTAAACTCGGACTGTGCACTTAGAATAATCTTTTACTCTTAATAAATCAGTTTAGGGTTTTTGTTTAATTACATTTGCCTGGCCTTGTGGCTGAAAAAAATGGAAATTAATACTAGGAGAAAAGACAGTGACAGGAAAGTAATGAGAAAGTTTCCATAAACTGACATATTTGGATTAGTTAAGTAAAATAGTAAAATAGCATAGTCTTGTTCATTCTTCTGTTTTTCCACTCAGCCTAAAATGAGCTGGGGAAAGAGACCACACCTCAGCACTACACCTGAACTATTGATCTGCCAGGAGACAGATTCCAAGTTTCCCTTTCTTAGTGACACAGGAAACAGTCTTCTGAGATAAAAAGATCATCAGAAGGGAAACTACATGCACAGCTGGGTATACTATGGCACTTTCATTAAATGAATGTCACACATTGATGGGAGAAGTGAACAGGCAGCTCACTCGAGCTTTATAAAAGTGGAGCAGTGGAAATAGCTACAGGGGGTCAAAACCAAAACCACACCACAACAGAATAAGGACTACAAAAAATGACAAGCAGCAAACCCAGATGACTTAAACAGGCCTTTGATAAACTAGGAATATTAGGGCCCTTCACCTTTTTCTGTCTCCCCAGCACTGCATAAGTCATCTTTTGGTAAATTATTTTAACATTCAGTTTTCACCTGATAGATCTTTTTGCTTGTACAATCCATTTTGGAGGCATAACTTGTTTTCTTTGCTAAGATTTCATTTCCTCCCATCTCAGAACTTGATGAAATCTATTTCTTAGTTCCTCATCTCCCAGTGAAAGCTGACAACAAGCATCAGACAAAATGTAGCTGTCCCCTATGAGGTAATTCATTTCTGTCAAAGATTAGACATTTTTTTCCCCTTAACATAAGATGACTGATACTGTTCTGCAAGATCCAAAGGGACAATTTAACCACTGAAGTGCCAGAGGATCCTGAGGATTGGCTTTTCTCCTCAAAGCACACAGTCCACTGGGGAAAGCAGATGGAGGCCTCTGGAAGGTCTGGTAATTGCCTTCCTTTGGATTGAGGCATTGACTCACTAAAATTAGGCCTTATCAAGTGTTTTTCACTTGGTATGTTCTACAAAACAGCAATGTTTTGAAATTACATATCTGAACATTTCTAACCAGTTAAAACTTATTTTCTACTTGATACAGCTGGGGACAAAACCTGAGGCCTGTTAAACTCCCTTATGACTATTCACGGCCTTAGTGGTAACAAATTCTTTTTAATTCAAACGCAGCTCTCACCCGACCTTCCATCTGTGTTAAATCATAATCGTCCACCAAAACTCAGGGACACCCAAAACACATGAGCTCATCATCCAACTCCCTGACAGCGAAAGAGGGGAGAGAAAAAAGTGAGATCCAAACCCCAGCGCGGGCGGGTTGGTCCCGCTGGGCTCCACACGGAGCCGGAGCTTCCCTGCTTCTCCGTTCCCACTGGGAACACGCAGGAAACCTGGGGGTCTGTGGGTTCCAGGGGGCTTGGAGTGGGCTGACTCAGCTGCTGCAGGAATAGCAAACAGCAGAGGAAGGAACAAAACCAACCCAACCCTACAAACCCATCTCTTGTAAATCGCCGTCGGCCCTCAGGATTCTGGCAATGAAATTTGCTGATCAGGCCACAGCCGCAAGCACAGCACATTATTTAATTTCTGACACTTAATTGAAGTTTTTCCAGAGAGATAGATGGAATAAATGGAGAACAAAACGTTTTGGTGCTGGCATCTGATGTTTTCCTCAAGAAATAGCTCTTGATGCCAAAAATACTCGGGAATCAGCGTTTGAAAGGTTAATTAGATTCCCCATAAGCATTTCAATTACAGGAATGAGACATTAGCCCACTTAATACATATTTAATATGTATCCCGACACATCCTATTTGTTTCAGATTTTCTCTGCCACAAGATTTTTTCTTCTGCAGACAGCGTTATTAATGGCAGCACCCTCTGACAACGTCACGTTTACGACTCAGATCACCTCTGGAGGCCGAGGGCTGCTCTAACCCAGATCTTTAGTTACAGCTGTTTACTGCTTGCATCAGCAACACGAGACCTGCTCCATTCACGGCACCACAGCAGCCCAGAAGTGAACTGAATGCTGTGTTTCTCTCTCCAAACCCTAAATGTGAATTCTGCAAGATGAAGCTGCGCTTGAAGACCCAAGATACCCTCTGAGTAGCCATGAATTATACACAGAGCTGCCCGACCTCGTTAGCTGCGCAGGAGCAGTCATGCAGAAATCCTGGCACGTAGTACACCCTCTGGATTTCATTCTAGTTTCAAATTACATGGAATTAGATGTAGTTAGATAAGCATTCGTGAGATGAGAACTGTTTCTTGTTTTGAAAGATCAGGTTTGTTCTCTGAAAATGTGGCTTTATCAAGTTCAGAATATTTTGAAAGAACATCCTAATTGTTCTTACTCTTATGTAAAAAGTGTAACTAGCAATCATTCAGCAAGCTATGAATATTTAGTTTGAATTTCACTAATTCGATTTCACTTAAACTTCTGTAACAAAAAATAAGAGTAGTTAGAGTGCTTTAGCAACTTACACTTCAAGTCAAATAAACAAGCCTGAAACATTAAAAATTGGTGAGAGATGAATAAAAGGGAATGGAAATAATTTTGGGAATAAATGGTGACACTGTGTCACTGAACAGTCTGTTCTTGGGTTTGAGGGGTTTTTTTTTTCCCCATATCCATAAGATTAATTTATAATTTTGCTCCTGAACTCAATAAGGGCAGAAATCCACCCAAATATTACAGTTTAAGAATTAAATTATTACAGTAAAAGAATTTATTACCACTATTACAATTCCTGGAGAATACTGTGGAAGAAAAACTGATGCTTAAAGACAGCCCAAGCTTTGTAGAATATCCGCGTTCTTTTGTCTTCTGGGGTGGGTTTTTCATGTGCATGTGATTCTGAAAACATCTGATTAACATACAGGATGAATTTCCCTCAGACTGTTTACATTAAATCCAAACAATTTGCCAATACTGAGCAGACTGACTCTGTCTCTGTGTTTCACAGATCTGTAGCAGTGAGCCTAAATTAGTACTCATTCATGGAAGCAGCGAGAGTCCTTGAGCTTTCAGCAGAAGCAGGATCAGATCTCTGCTAACAGAACCCAAGGAATCACGTTTCCAAAAGAGAAAAATAATTTTTAAAAAATTTGCTACGTTTTGCAGTGTTTTTCAAAAGTGACTGGAAGCAGAGATAAGTTTTTAATGAAGAAAATAAAAATTCCTAATAAAAATCTTCTTTGCCTCCCCATAACTAGGAATTAAGTTCACTTAAATGCAGACTTGATGGACGAACAAGCAGTAGACTCAGTAAGAACATCAGCAGGCACACACAAGGTGCTCAAATAACCCCAAAGGTCTGCTAGAACTGTGACACCCAAGGTTTTATTAGTTGGCCATTTATAAGTGATCAAAGCGCTTCTCAGAAATTGCCGTCTTTGAAATGGAAATAATGGTTTTTATCTTAAATTTTACCTTTACACAGGTTTGGAAAGTTTTGTTTTCTTTCTTGAAGCGGGTTATGTGTCATAATTGTAAAGCAATCTAAAACTGCTGTGTTCCCTCCATTCCCCCATCTCCTAGTGTTAATCCTAATCAAAGCCACAAGTCCTGTCCCTGTGGGCATTAAAAGGAAATGTTTCTCAGTTTTCAGGATTTGTAACTCCAATTATTTTTGCAATTATTTGCTAAATTTCATTTCTGATCTTGTTCTATAATCCCAGTTGCAATTTCTGATCAATTATTTGATGCAACTTCAAAACAACAAATCTCAAATTGCGTCTCATGCAAGATTATGATTCATGAGTGCTCTAAGGGTTGGCTATTGATAGGACAAGCTCAGAAAAAAAAAAAAAAAAAAAACAGCAAATCTTCCCTTGGGATTTAAGTCACTTGGCAATTTTTGCATAACAATTTAATTAGGAAAATTAGCAAGGGAATACTTTGGACTACTGCAATATTTTGCTAGTTTTCAGTTTCCTACCAGCAACGCTTCCCCCTCTAGTCCTGAGTGACAGATCTGATTAAGTTGTTGAGACGAACAATGGATCGTCTCTTAAGGGACCAAGACAGAGCTGCAGTCACTTCACAATTCGCAAAATACAGAAGGCACCTGGGGTACATCAGGGTCATTCAAATTAATCAAATATTAACAACGTACTAAGACTGGATTTGATGGAGGGCGTTGTGTGTGCATCCATTCCAGCAGAAGTTGCAGTTAAGCTGCTTTTCAGTGCCATGTTCCTTTCTGGTCATTTTGCAGTCTAAACACATCAAATATTTGGATACAATTTTTGCTCCTGTAACGGATTTGAGAAATCACTTAACCACTCAGAAGGGCAGTGGCGCACATCCAAACAGGTGTGAGAATAAGAAAAGCTCGTTGCACAATGAGGTGCCTTTGTTTCTTGAATCACCATCCTCGTCCTAAAGGAGACCTCAAAGGTGAATTCTGAGCGAGCAGCAGAGCTGACAGAAACAACAATTGGGAGTCAATGAGATGAAGTGCAAGAGGCACGGGGCTTGCATGGCCAAATCTGTGCTAGAACCTCTCATTCACAAAGAGCTTGACTGCAATTGCCACCTGCAAAAAAAAAGCAATTTGGAAAAGACACTGCAAAGATAAGGTTAATGGAATTTTCCTAAAAGCAACTCATAAGGGATTCTCTGTGAAAAGCACCACTTCCCACTTTGGTTCTTGGTTTATTTCAGTTATCACTCTTACAAATTAAGGCGGGCTTCTGACAATATAAAGTGTATAAAAAATGTGCAGTCCTCCTTGAACTCCTACAAATTAATGAGCAGTGAGATTCAAGTGAAAGACCTCAAAACAGCATCATCCAAACAGCAGAACGTTTTCTTCCCACAAAGAAACTCAAAAGTGAATAGCAATGGACTGTTTATACTGAAGTCAGAACAGAAGCTCTGTGGACTTTCCCATTTTATTCAACTTGAGGACTCTGTCTGATAACAGGGGTACCAGCAGAAAAGCCATGGAGACCTTAGAGCTGAAAATAACTGCACAAAAGTAAGAAATAGTATGAAAACTAACAAAACTACAGTGAAATTGGTAGAAATTAATATGGCCGAAGGCAAACTAAAGAAACAAGGAATGTCCCAAGTCACTCACATGTCCATAGATAAGAAACTCTAAATTTTGTTCCTTTTGTGTTTCAGTACAGGGCTTACAAAATACCTTTGCTGAGGGGAAAAATGAAAATAGTTTAAAGAAATAATTTGTTTAAAAAATCCCTCCATGGAGAAATGTGATGAAATTATTTTATTCACTTGAACAGAACACTCAAGGGAAATGGCCTTCTCTAATTTTCAGGCCTAAACCAGAAAGTAGGATGTGGTAGGATGTGATTTAAGTTAGGGACAGCTGTGTTGAAGTTGTACAGTAGGAAATGCAATGGCATTACAAAAAGGATAAATTTAGGCTTGTGGACTGAGGGTAAAAGCTTTTTGTACCAAGCAGTACTTTTTGTTTCTGATCCAAATAGCAGAACACAAGCCATTGATTCTGAAGTGCTCTCATAATCACACAGTACTGTGAGTGTTTCAGCCCTCACATCAGCATCAGTCTGCAGACTTTAGTTACGATGCCTGTTTTTAGCTGTAAGTTAAATGAGCTCATTTGCACAACAGCAAGGCACTCGTAATTCACCTGCAAGTCAGATCCAAAACCACAAAGCTCCTTTTCAATCATAGCACAGCCAGGCTATTGTTCATCCTGTTCCCTTCAGTTTGTAATGAAACAGTTTTGCCTTCAAGATACGCCCTAAAACCATTTTCATGTATTACAGGGACACCCCTGTGTTGTTGGGGAAATATTAGAGGAGCACTGCTCTGACATTTGATCCTTGGCCTGAGTGGGGTCAGTGCCTGGCTGGCACTGAAAGTTTGGAAAAGTCTGTGAATGTGTGCAGTCTGGCAGTCATCTGAGTTTTGGCACGATCTCCCTCTTGGGAGCAAAGAAAGTTAGGTTATGAAAAGGAAATAATGCTAAAGGTTCTGCTCACGATGGCTGTTCGTAATACTGAACTCCTATTTTACACAGAGTGTCTCCTGTAGGATCGGATCCTGTTTAAAGAGTAAAATGTGGGAAGATACGGGCAAGGCCAGCTCTAAATGGCTCATCCCTGCCTCTGTTTCATGTACCTGTAGCCACACGCAGCAGAGTGTTACAGAATAGATTGGATCCTGAGAAACAGTGCTCCTGTTTGCATTTAGTGAAGAAGGGCTCTGATCTATTCATTTGGCAGCATAAGATACAATCAATGCCCCTAAGCTTTCTGTCATTCCTGTGAGTTACAGCTCGCCTTTCCTCCAAGTTATTGAGCAGGAAGACAAAAATTATTATTTCATCCATAATTCTATCTGTATTGATACGTGAACTATATAAAGATATCCCAATTCGGATTGCATTTTGAATTTAAAGTTGTATGTGCTGTTTTGCAACAAGGGAAACAGAATTTTTTCCTGGGCTCCCTGTGGTGGTTTTACAGAACTTGAAGGAAAGCTCCATATGAAGAGAACTGTAATGTTAGCCAACCTGCCAGTCAAGACACTAATCCTCCACACATCTCTACCATCAGGAGACAGATACCTGGAAGCTGGTATGCAGGAGATAAAGAGGAAAGTTGGAGAGGAACCAGAAAATGTTCAAAATAAAAATTAGATACGTATGTCCAGATAGATTTTTTCTTAAACAAAAAACAACCTAATATGAACGATACCAGAGAATTTTGACCTCCACAGATTAAACAGAGCTGTATGCACACACTTGCGGCTCTTGGTTCCTTCCAGGTACCCCCCAGTACCGAATTTTGTCCTTACTGCATTTCCAGACAACAAAGACAAAGTGTTCTTGAAAGTGGAAATAACTGCACTGGTTAATTTTGAGTCACATCAGTGACTGTGGAAGGTGTATTTAACTATTGAAA
Organism: Dasyornis broadbenti; assembly: GCA_013397935.1. Classification (NCBI taxonomy): domain Eukaryota; kingdom Metazoa; phylum Chordata; class Aves; order Passeriformes; family Dasyornithidae; genus Dasyornis; species Dasyornis broadbenti. The sequence goes on along the minus strand of VZRN01004035.1, from coordinate 2,115,999 downwards.
GAAATGGCAATGTTTTTATATCCATGTCTTGACATCTGGATACAGTGAAAACATGGTGAATCAGAGAAGCAAAAAAACTCTTTACAGCATCCAAAACTCTCTGGTCACTGAGTATTAAGCACTGTGTACTTTTCTTCACTAAGAAAAAAAGAAATGTCAAGATCCCTGTAACTGTGCTGTCCACTTCTACTGTTTTCTGACACACTAGGTTCAAGCAGATAAATTGCTATAATTTATTAAGCAAATTTTTTCTTGTCAGAAGTTGTCTTCAGATAAATTTGTTGATGTAATTTCTGCCCATGAGTCTTGATCTCAGGGCCGTTCATAGCAGGAATTTGACTCTCCAAGTTTAGCTGTTTTGACCACGAACATGAGTTACAAGAACTGCTCGTGCTCAGTGACACACTGAAATCCTTTTTTAAGATTAAGCTTATCTTAAAACTCTGTGTGGAGTTATGAATGAGAATTTTGGGTTTTGTGAATATTCATGCAATACTTAAAATTGGCTGGTTCCCCAAGTGTTCCTGCCAGTAAAGTAATTTGCTGGAATACTGTTGGAAAGCAAATACAGAAGGGGTGTGAATACAGTCAAAGAGAATTCATTTGCAAATCAAATGGATGGTGGAAGAGGAGTTGCATTCAATGAATTCAACAAAGACTCTGTCACAATAAATACAAGAACATTTGGCAAGGATAACCTTTGCAAGACTTGCTATCTGTGTTCTGCAAAGGTACCCATATGTGTGAAGTTCCCATCTCCGTGCAGGGCTCTGTCTATTCCAGCAGATGCAGGACTGGCCTATGGAACAGCTTGCAGAGCCAGATCACCAGACTGCCATTAACATTTGAAATTGGAACTGAAATGGATTTTCTGAAGTCATTGCATAAATAACTAGCCATTGTGTATAGGAGGAGGTGAAGTTACACAAAGATTTATTCCTATTTTATCTTTTATTAAAAAATAAGCCAAATACTACCATTATTAGCATGACGGTGGGGGAAAGAAATTAAAAAAAATTCATGAGTTGTACATTAGTTAAAATTAGATACAGGGTATTTATATTTCCATTCTCCTATTCAGGAGAACACAGAAAAATAGTCAACAGCATTGAAAAAAAACCCCAGCAAGCTATTATTTTCTCCTAAGAATCACGAAGAAACTGGAAAACAGCTCTGTTTACCTCATACCTCACAGCAGTAGCAAAGTCCAGTTATGGTCACTTGCCTCAGGAAAAATTCCTTCTCAGAGATCACATCACTGCTACCTGTCACTAGCTCTCATAGCAGACCCATCCTAAGCATGCACTGGTGATGTGCCAAAAAA
>VZRN01004035.1:2099852-2114626 GCA_013397935.1 Dasyornis broadbenti | reverse complement strand
AAAAAAAAAAAAAAATTGGGTTAAATGAAGTCCTGTTTCTGCAAAGGGCTGAGAAACTGTTCACCCTTGCACCACAGTCCAGCAACTGGGGCAAGAAGCTTCCTCCTCACCCTGGCGTGTACAGCAATGGTATCACAAACCTGACAAGAGGTCTTAGAATTCACCAAAACAATAAGAAGTGCATTTCTGTTCCCTGGACTTTTCTAAGTCAAACCAGCAGTGAAATAACACAGCCACGTGTCTCAAATCTCATCCATGCCCTTCCTGGCCATGCTGTAATTGGCTAAACAGGACAACTTGAGCTGTGGCTTGACTTGTGATTTGACAATTTCAGCATGTACACTTTTTTAAAACTTAATTTCGTTCACTTTCAGTAGCAAGGTTTAAAACCAGAAGAATTTAAAATTGAAACCAAACAAAACCATCCTTTGAAATGTTTGCCCTGGCTAATATTTCTAATATTTTAATTTCATTAGATTTCAAAATGAAAACGTTTTGAAACGAAACTTTTTTTTTTTTTTTTTTTGCAGGTCTGGTAATTTCTGCTGGATTGTAGCTGGTATCTGTAGAGACTAAAGGAGAAACAAATGCGTTGCAAAGCTTGCCTGATATTTTAATTAAAAAAAAAAAATTATAAAATTGTATGTCCAAGTTAGGCAAAGACACTTGTGTGGGGTCCAGCTTCCCGTTGAGCTCTAGAAGACGGTGCAGTCTGTACTCCGTTTGTCAGTGAGCCCGCCCAAAGGAGGATTATGGTTCCCTTGGCCAGCACTGAGCTTGAACCAGGTTCCAGAGATGAAAGCACAGGAACTAATCTGTTGAGCTGTGAAGTTCACTGCTGTGCTGGTTTATAAAAATCCTATTAGCAGTGTGACTGAGGGGTCAAGAGATAAGATAGCAGACAGCTGGAAATGATGGATCAGACAAATATTTTAGACAAGAAAGCTATTTCTTAGGCATGTTGTACTTAACCATGTACTACACAACCAGGAAGTACTGGTGACTAAAGGGTAACATTCTTCTTCTACTGCTTCAGAATTTTTAAGGTTTAAAGTGTTTCTGTGCTACCTTCTAGGCCATCTTATGTCACAATGACTTATCATTTATTTTGGCTTCAGCAAGACATCAGGTAAGAAATGCGTATAACATACATAATTAGCAAATCTGACAACTAAGATTTCACGCATTTTGTACCTTTTAGTCCTTGAAACCTCTTAAGTTTTCTATTGAGGGCTTCCTGCTCTCTTGAAATCCCCTCAGAATGTGCATTTCCCTGCTGTAGGGAAGTGGCCTGGCTCAAAGCCCGCTGAAATACCTAGAAAGAATCCCTGTTGTACCACCAAGTTTTAAATGAATCTCCCCTCAGAAATCAATATGCCCGGAATTCAATTTCTAAAAGAGCAACATAAGCAGACCTTGGAATATCAGACATCAAAAAAGCAGAGAAGTTTTGTTTCATGTATCATCCTGATGCTAAGAAATTTATGTTTCTTTCACCCAAGGCAGATGCTGGGGACATGCACTCAGCTGGTTCTCACAGTCAGTGCAGGTTTGGGTCTGATCTACAGTTGAATTCTGAAAGAATAAATAGGTCAATATTCATTGTTAAAAAAAATCTTGTTCTACCAAACATGTGGGTTTTTTTAGTATTTCAATATGTTTAATTCTTTATTGTTACAGGAAACAAACTTGAAGGTCTAAATATGAGGCAACTCAGTTGATGCTGAGTTTCAAAACAGACAAACCAACACCTGAAGCTTCCAATTTCTGAGACTCAAACTACAGAACTAATAACTGAAGTTGGCTGGATAAGGAGCCAAATGACTTGAGTAAGAAAAATTAATCTTACTTTATGCAAATGTCAGCAAACACTGAATTCCTGTAAGACCAAGGCTCTAATGTTATCTGGGCTTTGCATTGCAAAAAACTGGGAACACAGAAGGTCCACAGTGTACTTTTCCAATGGAATGCTAAGAATAAACAGTGAAACTACAAAGCACAGAAGAAGAAATAATTAAAAAGAATAGGTCAGAAAGCATTGCAGAGAAATGAAATGAACAAAATCCTAATGAACTGGATTTTGCAAAGGAAATGATACAAAAATGAAAAGTTGAAGTGGGTTTTTTTGCGTGTAGAGTAAAAAAGAACCAGGAAAGAGTAGTTTGAAACCCCAGCAAAGGTAACGATAATCTTGGTGTGCTTAAATGCAGAGTAATTAAGAATATATAAAGACAGAACCGGAGGGAGCCACCGAAATTATTGAAATCAGTCTCAGATCACAGTAAAAACAAGCAGTAAATACTTTGTTCAAGATGTTGCACAGACCATACCCTTGTAGTCAGCAACACTTTGCAGCTACACATCTTTCCCCATCCCTCACAACAGAGTTCAAATCAAGTTAAAAAACTAACAGCTGAAATTACTATATGGCATAGTAGGGGAAAAAAGAAAAAGCAAGAGCATCCCTGAAGTATTATAGAATTGGGCAAAATCCCAAATAATCACAGAAAATGTAGTACCCATCTAGGTAGGAAGAAAACATTCCTCCCACTCCAATCTCTATGTGTTTTTATCCGTCTGACCTGACAAAACTTTCCTCCCCGATTTCAAATACCTAAATCGGTGTAACAGGAGATTTGAGTTTTACACACACCAAGCAGAAAGTAGATAATGCACCCAGATCGGAGAGGAGAACTGACACAGTGCCAGCACCGTACTGCTGGAGAGGTGGATTACATACAACGACTGGGAAGCTGATAGGAAGTTCTGAAAAGGGAAATGGGAACATTGGATATTGAAGATGGATGGGAGGTCCTAGAAGAGGAGTCATGGCTGACCTACACGGAAGAGCTAAAAGTGAGTGTATTCATGAAATACATAAATTTTTCGGATTCCAAAATACTCACAGTACTAATGCAGCTTGTAGTGCCTGTTCTGTCAAGCTGCTGTGGTCCCAGTCACACTGGGAGCTGCTGATCCCCTGGCTGCCTCCAAGAACACGTGCAGGAGTTGGCCAGTGGAGATCGTGGAACGTTCTGCTCCACACACGCAGCTTGAATGTGGCTGCCCCACATTTGCCCACGATGAGATCACAGGAGGTCTGCGCTTCCAAATCCTCCGGGTTTTCAGCACAAACCCTTTGGCATGTTATTAAAAACCCTACATCAGTGGGGTGTGAGACACCCCTCTCCTTACTGCTGTGTTTTGTACAGGAAAACCACACCATTATTTTTGTTTCCCCCTCAAGTCTGTGGGCACATGAGCTGACCCGTGCTCTGTGTTGCATCCAGGAACGCAACCACTCTGCTTCGAGGGCCTTTAGGCTCAGAGAGGGGGGCACAAGACCTTTCACACCAATTTGTCCAGAGACCAAACTTACTGCGCTGTGCAAAAGGCAAAAATGCTAAAAAGAAATATAAGGTTTGGGTTTTTTAAATTGAAATACAAGTGAGGAAAGTTTTATAGTGTATCATTTCATATTGTTTTGTTAATTCTAAGAAATTTTGCTGGAGTTCAGGATTTATGAGTTGAAATTTAATGGCAATTACAAACTGGAGATTAGTCCATTGCAAGATGAATAAAATCTGCCCGTGAGTGACACACTCACAAGAGACTATCGTGACTTCAGGATAAACAAAGTAGGAGGAAATAACATCTTGGATTTCACGACTTAGTCCTGCAGAAAATCTTTCTTTCGCTAAAATATTTTTAAGTGATGAGAATCACGTATTTTTATTATTTCTATTTAAAACAGCAAAAAACAGTAAAAAAACCCCAGCAAACAAACCCCAAAAATGCAGTATTTTGACCAACTCTAGAGGCAGTTACCACGCAGATTCCCATTAGTACTGACAACACATAACCAGCTTAGAATCATGAAATGGTTTGGGTTAGAAGGAGCTCATCGTGTTCCACGCTCTGCCATGGGCAGGGACATTTCCACTACCCCAGGTTGCTCCAAACCCCATCCAGCCTGGCCCTGAACACCTCCAGGGATGGGGCAGCCACAGCTTCTCAATGAAAACTGTATCAGTGTCTCACCACCTTCATCATAAAAAAAAAAAAGTTTTCTCCTATCCAATCTAAATGTAATGTGTCCTTTTGAATATGAGATAATTAGAGAATGTTCCATAAAGTAATGTAATATTCCTTTTCTTATGTGACCTGCTGAGAGTTTTTCTACAAGATATAGCAATAAAAGTTAGGACTTTTAGTGTCAGATATTATATGCTTCTGTTTATTTCCTTTGTCTACAGAAAACATGACTTCTTTCAGTGCCCACAGAGATTGAAAAGCTCAGATAAACTCTGCATACTCCAGGAACAATTTAATTATTTTTATTTGCAGAAATTGACAAACCATGTTATTGATGCTGGAATCACTGAAGGATAGCACTTAGGAAATTAGGCTTTTTCCCACCCCACACAAAACCACTGTTTTCTCAAACCATTAATTTAATATCCCTCCTTAAAGTGCTTTTAAAGAATTGTAGTGTTACAGTGCACGTAGAGTCACTTGTCTGGAAAATGGTTTTCTATCTTTTAATAATTTCTCTCTTTTATTGTATATTTTGCCATCAAAGGTGGGGTAACTCTTAGCCCTTGCTATGAAAGACTCAAAATCACTTTGTGTGAGCCGGTCAGCGTAGGTTATACCAACCCCTCCAGACAGGTAAGAGTTGCCTGCTTCTGGTGCACACCAGTTTCCTCACACTGTGCCACGTATCCCTAGAAATGCCTCTAGAAACGTTTTTTTGTGTATCACTGAATATTTTTCAGTACAAAGATTTCTTGCCATTTTTGTTCTGTCTTCAGTCCCGGGTTCCATCTCCCCTCTCAACTCTGCGTGGCTTAAAAGAAATGATACACAACTTGAGTCCTTAGTTAAGACAAGTAATGCACATCCCATGGTTCCCTTCAAGCTGATGATGCACCTGGGACAAATTGATGTTGTTTCCAAACAAAATCAGACAAGGCAAATTAGTATGAAAGAAATACTGTAGCTCAGTCATGATTTCCTCACAGGCTGTCACCACCTTAATTCAGGCAAAGGCATTTCTCAATAATCAGATCATAACTTGGGTAGAAAATCCTCCACACTGATGCTGTTTGGAAGGGGCACAACAAAGTCATTGTCACCTGAAATACTCATTTGGGAAACCTTCTACGCTAGTAAAATCCTGAAAGGCAGTGATATCAAACTAGAATGCTTTTTTCTCTTTAAATTGTGAGTTTCAGTGAGAGTAAAGGTCTAAATAGCATGGCAAGCGTGTGTGATGGACAGTAGAGCCAGCAGATTTCATGTAATGTGGGAGATGGGATTCTATAGCGATGAATTCAGCTTATACTGCACTTAAGATAGGAGTGGTAGAAAATTCTCCCTGTTACCTGGCAGTAAGTAGCTGTAAATCTGTATCAACTCTGCTATTTACAGTGCATTATTGTGCTCTAGCAATTGGAAACTGGACTGCAGGTCAGCACAGGCAGAAAGGCTGTTAAACAGAGCTCCTTTCCCCAAAATAGTCACCAGCTAGGCGCTGTGAGCCTGAGAGAGACATCTTCAAAACCATGGGAAAAAGCCACTTACTGGGCAGGGAAATGATCAAATATTAGGAATCTGAAAATGTAGAAAAAAATACAAACAGTTGCAGCTACTCTGGTTTTTTTTTGGTTTTTTTATTTAGTATAGATGCCTTGTAGGCATGGAGCACCAAAGTCAAATGATTAGTTTTGCCTAATACCCCCCACGTGTTATTCCTATCGTGTACAGACGTGTTTATATACATTTCTGAAGAATGTATATAAAAATGCACACACATTCTGACTCATGTACATACACAGACCTTCTCCCTCCACTTTCATCTCCTTTCATCCATCCCTCTCATCACAGATGCACACACACTTCTGCTGAAATGAAATAGTTCTCTCTGCTTGACTTGGCTACAGTCTTAAGTTCAAACCAGTGATACTTTTTTTTCTTCCGTGTTCACATCTATATTTTTTTCTCCACAGGATTTAAAGCTCGAGAAGCATGAAAGATAGAGTGAAAATAAATTTGAATTCTATATTACAAAAAAAAAGTGAATATCAAAAGATTCTTTCACAGCTGTGTGACTGCTGGCATTTGTAAAGAGTCAAAGAATTCTGGAATATAAAAAGGCAGAAACACAGTTGGTTTTTCAATCAAGTGTAAGGAGAAAAAGCAAAAGTAAAAATCTATAGGAACAGCAAGAAGGTCTAGGGGTGGGTGACAGGTAAAACCTGTTTCCTTAATTTAAACAGCCATTTCTAGAATCACTTGAGCAGGAGGGTGACATGAAAGATTGACGTGTTCAGTTCTACTCTTTACACCGTGGTTTGCATTTTACCAGCAATATCAGGAAGAAGATGAAAGATGTCTTTCCTCATTCCTTACTTAATTGAAGTGTCTATTTAGAATGACACTTAATAAAAGATACAATTTTTGTGTAGTTATTATTTGTGTTACCAGAGCATCGAGGATTTCTAGTGATAAACCAGAACCTTGCTGTGACGGTGATTCAGGAACCGAGAAATGACTTTGTGTGACTGCAAGCATGGTCCGTGTTCTGCAGTGCTAATGGGAGGGATGAGACAGGACTACTTCTTTAATCCCCCCGGTAAATTCCTGTCTGCTGTTCAAAAACTACACCAAAAAAAAGAGATCATCCATTGCTAGAAAGTTTCCAGCTCAAGAGGAACAACTGCGCACAAAGACTCGGTGGGGTGGCACTGCTCAGTTTGCCCTACCAGCCACCAATAATGTCTTGTAGTCTCCTGGGAATAAACGTTGAAATTAAAATCAAACCATTTGGGGTGCAAAAGGAAAACTTTTTCACGATATTCTTCTGAAACATTTTAAAAGAGTCAAAGTCCTGAGTGAAGTAGAAGGGAAGCTACTCACAAAAGGGCGATGCCTGTGCTCAGGTTTATAATTTCTCATTGTTTGATCATTTTCCGTTTCCTTGTTTCTTCTAATCTTCAAATCATCCTCGTTTTTTCATGGATTCACCAGCTCCCAGGCTGATACCACTTACAATAACTCATTGTCACTAAAGAAGGTCTGCTCTGAGGTTTTCCACAAAACTTGCAGTTACTTAGATACAGATTTACCATAAACTGTAACCATTTCGTATCTCTCCCTTTTTAGAGCCTGATCACACCCATTAGAAAATCTTCTCTTTTGGTGAATTTTATTAATTGTAACAGGTCCTTCTGGCCTGGCCAGGAATAAAGGAGGTGAAATAAAGACCGTTTGGATGTGCTGCAGCAGAGAGGAAGAAGGTGCTTGTTAGTTGTAAGGAATTTATCCTGAACAGAGCTGAATATTAGGTTTGTTCTGTATTCTCACCAAATATGCATAAAAAACCTGCAGACCCTAACAACCACCTCAGTGAGCTGGTTTGCATATTACATGATTAGATGATCCTCAGGGTGCCTGGCAACCCAAACCATTCCATTATTCTATGATTACAGTCCCTGTCAGTGAAAAATATAAGCCAAAAATCAGAAACCCTATAAATCTGGCATGCTGGTAGCTAGAGGGGAATCTGAGAGCAAGATACAAGCAATGCTGCTTTATGTGGCAGCTTATGAATTAAACTATAGAAAAAAACATAAATCCTGCAGCTTTCCTTAAGACTTTTTCATGTTACAGGCACTGTTGGAGGAAATGCTGTTCACTTGAAGTTTGCCAGAAACTTGTTATAACTGGTCACTAGTTTTAACTATATTTCAGAATATTGGATATCACAATTTTTTAATGAATAACTGTTTATTTTCTAATGCTTCCTATTTGTTGCCTCTTAAACTGACAAATATACAAAGCCTGAAAGATATGCACATAAATAATTTTATTTTGTGGGGGAAAATTGGGGAAAAAAAAGTAGTTATAAATGCACATGGTTCAGATCTTTTGATTTGATCTTTAGATTTGCTTCAGTCCCCTCTGTCTTTAAGTGTTTCTAAGCCAGCAGAATGTAGGTGGCTCTCAAAAACGTCTTTTTACTTTGGTGCAGAAATGATATTTTCTTGTGTACATGTCATATAAAAATGTATCATATGGAAAGAGCATAGTTGCTAAAATATAAAGTTAAATGTCAATTGGAAGAGAGAGCATTTGATCTGCATCTTCCGTGGACAGTTTGCCCTTTGGATAAGCAGCTTCCGTAATTATGAAAAACTGGAGAAAGCTTTGCATATACTTTGCTTTTTCCACATAGACCAGTATAATGTTTTCCAGCAGAGTAAGTTGTGTTTGTCCCTAAAACTGAACAGAATAAATTCAGTTGAGCCACGGGGGCAATAGTGCCGGTGGAGGCTGAGCTCTCCTATGGAGAAAACGTCCTTTAAACAGTTGCCTCAGTTTAATAAATAACCTACTCCAAATATTAAAGAGGTGTAATTAGGGCAGTTGGGTTTTGGAAAAGATTTTAAGGGATTCTAAGGAATTTTATTCATAACTACAATGATTGCAGTGGTGAAGAAATCAGTATGTACAGATGTGTCTGTTTATATTTATGATTATAATGCAAACTTGCTGCCCAGCAGGTGGGAATCCAGCGATGCCCCTGAAACTGGCACGGCCAAGAACGAGGGAGCCCACGTGCACCACCACGGGTTTTGTTTTACCTCCCCTGAGTTCTGTGTAGCACAGCTTGGCAAGATGCAAACCCAAAGCTAACTAAGAACCCTGCAGTAAATAAATGTATCTCTCTAACGAGCTGAAAAGGTAAAAAGTCCAAGGCTGAGATTCTGCAACAGTCTAAGGAAAATGTCCGGCTTTTGGAAACCCAACCTTTGACATCACACAGTCAACTGATTTTGAATTCTTGAAATAACATTTGAAAAAAAAAAACTGTAGGTGCTTCTCATATGAAAAATAGCATAGGATCACATAAAAAAGAAAATCTTTGTAGCACACCTTCAGAATTGTTTTTTTTTATTTTTCTTTTATATTCCATTTCTGAAGATTTACTTAAAGTGTAAATCCCAACTCAGCTTTTGTGAAAGTGGCTACATCAAACTAAGCTCCTCTCAGAGGGCACTTGAAGCCAGTACTGCCAGAAGAGAAGCTGCCTTTTTAGAAATGCTTGCATTTTAGCCAACTGCCTTTTCTCCCTTGACCAGTTCTAAGAAGTAAACTCTTAACACTTCCATTCAGCCCTAGGGGGGAAAAAAAAAAAAAAAAAAATTAAAAAAAAATTAAAAAAAAAATTTTGTTTGCAAAGATTTTAAAAAATACATATAAAACACCACTGACACTTCCATCACCATGTGTTGTCCTTGGTAAGCCTTTAAAAAGACAAAATTCACATGGAATTAATTTCTCTCCTTTATATAGTACCAGCTTAGGGCAGCAAATGTAAAGCTGATTTCTTCTCCCCTGCCCACATGAACTTCACTGTCAAGAGGGTGGCTGGATGCCTTGACAATTAAATATCCAAATGTTGTGATCCACACAGCAATAAGTATCTCAAGTTCAACATCCCTTATTGTGGATTTTGATAAAAACAATCAATTTTAAACAGATTAGAAATGAAAAGTGTATGTTTTAATAAACCAAGCACTCATATCACTTCATAACTATACACAAACACAAATTAACCCTGAAGATTCATTTTGTCCACAGAGAAAAGGCAACTCCCAAACGTTGTCCGTCATCAGTTCCGTGCTGTTAGCAGCCAGTGAGGGTCGCCTTCAGCGGCTCTGCTCTGTGCTGATTTCCCTTGTCAGCACCAGTGGGCTCAGACCGACCCTGCAGTCCTGGCAAGGCCTGCTCTGTGAGCAAGAGAAGCACAAATGTTGGTAGCTCAGACTCCTCAGAGCCCCATGGATAATGGACAGACTGTCCGGGGAATGTTTCTGGTTTTTATGTTTTACACTACTCGTATTTACTCACACTTGAGAGCTGCAAGTTAAACAAGGATTGCTTTAACACAAGGTTTTTAAGAGAAAATAAGTAGCCCAAGGAGAATATTTATCTGTGTGCTTCAATGTCAGCTGTGTTTTATGACACAGCATGTCTGTGGCAAAAGCACAGTGATATTGTTAAAGCTTTTTTATTCCCATTTAATCCCCATCACGTTTGTAACAAGCAGCAGTATTTTTGTCCCCACAAGGGTGGCAGAGCTGCGTAGTAATCGCGCTATTCTAACACTGAATAACTGATCGTTAGTATTACCCCTTTGGCTAAGGGACACGTTTCATACAACTCCAGAAACAGCAATGCGCTTGCGGCAGCTGATGAATTAGCCCTCTGCAATTTTTACTATTGTCATTTTCCTTCTATTGGTTAGAAACCACCTATAAGAAATTTATTACAAGGCATAAAATATGAGCAGATTGCCCATCTAGCAACTGTTTATGTAACTTGTGAAATATTTATCCTGAAGTCTAATCATTCTTCATTTACACATATTTTGATTTTGCTATTTCTCTGTTACAGACAAAAAAATAAAGAACATGTCATGCTGTAAATTCAGATTTCTTTTTTCTTTCTTTAAACTTTAGAGCTTTCTGACATTTTCAGGAAACTAGAATGTCAGTTAGACATAATCAGTAATTCACTTAAAGCAATTGTCTTTACAATTATCTTAGGTTTCTGTTATGTCTTTCAGTTAAACATGAACTGTAAATACGATTAACATGGTATTTCAACCTGTGATTCAGGATAACTGCTTTGCAAGCTCTGGCTGCTGCTCTGCTGCTTCAGAGGATCCTGAAACCTCCATCAATATGCAACCACCTCGGTGAAACAGGGGAGCAATCAACAACAGATACAACACAAAACCAAGAGTGTCAGACAAAACCACAGGGAAGATTTCTGTAGGCGATGCGGCCTTGAAGACAGGTCCAGAACAAAAAGTCTGATGAAACCGGGACCAGGAAAATGACTGCTGGGGCTGCGTGCCAGGACGCCCTGAGACAGGGCCTTCTGGGACAAACGGACAGGCAAGGCTAGAAAAGGTTGTTGTGTTTTGCTGGTTTGTCCATAACACATGAATGGATCCTAGGGAAAGAGCCTTGTGCAGCTGCAGCTTTGTGTAGACAAAGAACTGCTTGAATTCTGATATTTTGTTTAAATTTTTGAAAAATTAATAGGAAATAAACTTTGAAGTGGTTACTAATTGGAGCCTGATAAAACCACCTTGAGTGTGATGATGGTCAGAAGTCAAAGTACAGATGGATGGAGACCACTACTAAAAGTGTCATAACCCTTAAAATTGAACCTTTTTATTACCAAATGAATAATTTTCCCCAAAATGTCCTGAATTTAGGGGACGAGGCATATTCACAACCCTTTCAGTCATATGCAGCTAAGTTGCCACTTGTATTTAAGCTATTATCAAGTCACTTAATTACTTTTAAATCAAATCCAGATCTCTTCAGGAAGAATAGCACAGAATGTCAAAGCAAACTGAACTGCACAGCTTGGCTGGTTGGCCCTGCCGTGGCTGACACCTGAACGTTTGAATTGCATAAATATTCCTCTGTAGCCAGTACCGCTGCTCCGTACCCGAAGTTTGGAATTGTGTGACTAATGCTGCCATTAGCTAGACTGAGGATTGCTGATTATTTGGCCTGCACACAAATTGCTCCTCAGCAGTTCGGTCGCGACCGTCATTGAAATGCACGAGAGCAGCAAAACGCAAACGCAGACATTTGTTTTCCAGCCAATCTGATAGAAGTGTAATTCATATCACTGTAATGAGGCCTGCTTACTTCCTGTCGGTTTTTTTTTTATGAAGTCTCGACACCTTCTCAAGGGCAAAATTGTTTTCTAAATAGAGTCTGCCTGAATTCAGTCTCTTCTGCTGAAGTACTCCATCAGAATGAACTAAAATAGCTCCTGTTTGCACACAGACCCCAACCTCACAGTATTTGCATGTTGTCTGCAAGCCTGCAGCCTTCTAAATCCATAAACATCTCGCAAAGTCACACACTAATTTCTTAAGGATCAAGAAGTTTCTTAAAGTCAGAAGAAATAGAAAATGCAATTACACCAAGAATAAAAACTTCAGGTACTGTATGTGAGTATGTATGTGATAGAATAACAGATTTTGTTATTGTTTTAGCTCGCCTAGCCACATCTGCATTGACACCCAAAGGAAGGCCAGCACTGAGCGGCTGGAATGTTTGCTGGTTAAAAATTAAACAAACGGCAAAAAACATTCTCAACCTCCCTCACCAGTCCCCCAAGACCAACAAAAAACCCAAACCAACCCTAAACCAACACCAAGCAGCTCATTTTTCAAAACAAGAGTGCTAAACTCATGAAATAAAAGCAAAGAGAAGAAAAAGAAACCATTTCTGATATTCTGGGTCTCTTATTTGTAATGTCATCCATCCTAATAATGCTTTTACTGAAAAATGTGCACTTAAGCTCATTGGGCGTCAGCTACTGACATGAGGGCACCTCTTCTAAGAAAAGTGCTCAGGAAACCGGGTGTGTAGCATCCACGGTACTGAACAGCTGAATATTCTCTTGAATTTGCCATAGCTTTATCTACAGTTCTGAAATCCATCTCCTGGCTCCCTTTTTCTGTCAGGAAACAGGTGACACAAGTTTGTGTGTGTAGGCCTTTATGATGACTCAGAAAACATTGGCTTTTGAAGGAAACTGTTCCTTATAAATCCTCCATTTTCACGTGTCTGTTTTCACTCCATATTTACCAGATGTCACAGCTTCACTTTGGTTCATGCATCACGAAACAGATTCAATGCTGTTCTTTCCTGTAATCCTAGAGCAGATTTATGGATGACAGGCAGAAAAATAATTTTAGTAATCCCTTCATTACCTACCTTCTCGTCACCTTAGAAAGTGGCAGAGGAATGCTCTGCCCCAGCTAAACGACCCTTTGGAAACCTTTGATCCCTGCTTCTGATGTATTGATTTAATTGGTCCTGTTTTGATCAAGCTAAATTAAGTCTCTTGCTCTTGAATACAGTTACACTGCAAAAGTTGCCTTAATTTCATTTTTGCTGTCTGAGGGCAACAGAAAAGCCCATGTAATCCATCCAGGAGGCACTGATTAACTTATGGTGGCAGGTGTAGCTGAAAACACAAAAAACATGCTTCCACAAAGAATTTTCACTCCAAATCCAATGTGTGCTGGATGTGCCAGGGATAGACAAGAAAAACTGTGCTGTACTTATCACTTTTTTTCCCCTCACAGGTCTGTACTATAAAAAATGTGAATGTGACATTTTATGTTTAACATTAAAGGTGAAATGTAAATGCAATGCACAATATTGTCAAGCAATCTCCCTCATTACAGTGGCAACTGATCCTCTGTGGAAATTCCACAGACTGACCTAACATCCTCCAACTCCCAGTCAAACTTATTCATTTCTCCACGAATCATCACAAATAATGCGGGTTTGGGGGTTTTTTCAGGAGGATCTTGCTTTGGCCAGCGTTTCCTTTGCATATCAAACATTCATTTTATCATAATCACTATTAATGAAAGGACCAGAAAGGAAGAAACGACTTTATCGTCTCACCACCAATTTCCTTAACAGAATCAGCAGGAAATTAGATCAAAGCCTACCATATCCAGCAGAAAGGATCCATTTCCTGACCTTCCCTTTTGGCTCATTTGCAGAGTTTGGGAAGTATTTCCCTTCCTCCTTCTCCCCTCTCTCACCTTGCTCTCTGCATCCCAGGCATTTCTGGAATCAAGGGAGCAGAGTGCTTCCCCATCCAGGTCTCGTCTTTCGACCCTCACAGCAAAGCCCTCCTTATACTGCTCTGTGCCCCGAGGATTTCTTTGCCGTGATGTGCAGTTGGTTCAGAACGCTTTCACACCTACTGCACAGTAGGATAATAAATAATTTCACAGCACAGAGGCAAAACTGGCCTTTGCCCTCAGAACACAGCCCCTCTCAAAGCCTTCTGCAGGTCCCCACACACACGGCGTGTATGAAGCTTCCTCTAGACTGAAATTACCCTGTCAAGAACAGGAATTGCATAGGAAGAATTTTAACAGATGAAGCCCAATTTTTTTTTTTTTTTAATGGAAGATTATTTAATCCCTATTAAAACCTAAAACAAGAAGCCAGGATAATAATAGCTCAAGCAAGCGACAAGGCACAGAGAATGAATAAGGTTCTATATTCTATTCATTTGCTTGAAGATGGACTACTTCGAGTAGGAGGAACATTTCCAGGCAGATGGGTTTGGTTTGGCAGCACACAAACAGCCCGAGCTGAGGATGTAACAATTGCTCTGCCTCTTCTAACACCGGGCAGGGCAGTAACCAGAACTGAGCTGACTGTGGAACTGGAATACTTTGCAGCTTAGATTTCTTCAATAAGGCTAAGCCAGCTCAAAAGATTTCACTGTTGCTCTAACACACAAGCCTTTGATGTTTCCTCATCTTTACATCATAGAAGGAGCTCAAAGGGTTAATTAAAATTTAATGATATCGGCAGTACTTTGAAAAAGTTATGAACTTGGGTGAGATCAATCACTTTCTTGGACTGTCTGACTTCAAAGCAAACATTATGCAAAGGAAAAAAAATTCTCTCATTCTGCATTGAATTCATAAGCAAGGATTTCCTCATTAGCGGTCTGTGCATGGAGGAGATTCCAAGTTCAGACTGGAAGAGGTGAGGTGCCAAAAAAATGGTTAATCAGAATTTCGTGCCTTTGATGCTAGTCACATGTTGAATGAATGCATCACTGCAATCCCGGGGACACTTGAACAGTCCCAAAATAGGAAGTCAGGGATTAAGGGATGAGCTTTTTTTTTT
>VZRN01004035.1:2063153-2099820 GCA_013397935.1 Dasyornis broadbenti | reverse complement strand
TTTTTTTTTTTTTTCCAAATTCACAACTTGTGTGCAGAGATTTAGCTAAAACCTCATTAGCTTGTTTATTCACTCTTAGTGACATTCAGCAAAATGTCAACTGAAATAACAAAAGTTTTTAAAAATGTACACATCTCTGGTTTGCATTTGTATTTTTATTTACCATCTACATTTTATTTGAGCTGACAGCTTTCACTTTCTGCATTCTTACTCTGACCTGAAGGTATTACTCTATTTTCTAAGACAAATACACTTCAGATGACAAAATTATGAAAATCCCCCATAAGAGATCCAAGTCTACCAGTGACTAGTTAGATTTATCATGAAGATTAAGAAAAATTTATTTCAATGCGCTCAAGTGTTGACAGTCAAGCACCATCTCTGCTCAGAAAAGGCTGGGGGTGGGGGGGGCCTGATTTAGCACCAGCCTTGTGCCTTCCTCTAAGTTCAACACAAGCCCGCTGTGCAAAGGTGGAAATCTGCTCTGTGCTGATTCCTCCTGGAGATTGGTTTTATCATATATTTAATATTGTTCTCCATCGGCAACCACTATGATGTATTCAACACACACACGTGCTTAAAGCTCTACGGTTCTCAACGTAATTATGCACTTACCTTGAAACACTTATTGCCTCATTCAATGCCTAAAATAAATCTCAGGGGTTTTAATTGTGTTTTTTCATTGAATGGTTCCTGTTTGAAAATTCCATTTCCTTTTCAAAGTCCTACTATAGACATAACCCTGTTCAGGGCCACCAGATGTGATGTTGGGGACACCGTGAAAACGTTTTGTGCAGAAAATGCGTGACTGGTGTACTCCTGAAGGGTTTAGTGAGAGTGGCACCTGTGAAAGGTAGAGCCAACTTTCCTGGAGGACTTCTCTAGACTGCTGTGATGGCAGGGCTGGTGTCATTCCCAGGAAGGAACCCACAGACATGACTATTCCCTCTTAAAGATATCCTGGTTCGTCCATGGTAATGCCTGGCTTCCTTCCAGCTGCTCTTTACTATCTATAAAGCCCCAATCCTTTTACTTTTTAATTTTTTTTTAATTATTTTTCTTTTTTTTTTTATTTTTTGGTGGCAGCCGCCTTTTAATTCAATTTAATGGTAATTTGCCAAGTCATCCTGCAAATCCACATCTTCTGATTAATAACTGAAAAGTTGCCTGTTGGACAAGTCAATATTTACGTTTTTAGCATTACATGGCTTGTATTGACTCACTCTGTGCTGATTTTGGTGGACTAGAGTCATTAGAAGTATTAAGTTGATCTTTTCCATTGTATTATAACAACTATTTCAATAAAATGCTGCATTTTGAGTTTACAGACTTCAGCTGAATTAATTCCATGGCAAAGAGTTTCCATTTAAAGTGGATTTAACCTTTTTTAAGAATACAGATAAGGCAGCAGCAGTATTTAAAGAACTAAAGCAACAACAAATTGATTTTACTTTTGGCACTAAATCTTTTTCCCTTGTCCCTTTAATAGAGAGAAATTCTATAAAATCTATTTCTGCTTTTTAGGTAGAAGATAATAATAGCTGTCATTTTTCAAGGGGGGAAAAAAAATTGCCTAAAGATGAGGTAGAGCTGTCTTTCACTGATGTCAAACCCAGAAAAACAATACAACAGGGATGAGAAAGGGAACAACAAGACAGCAGCTCATACTTTCAGACCTGTCTCTCATTTTCTGAAAAACTGTTGGGCAGAGAAAGGCAGACCACGAGGTCTTGTCAGTTCCTTGAGAATGGCAAACACATCCCAGCTCAGGGCTGTTTGTAACAGGGCTTATGACACTCCAAAGAGGCTATGGGAACAAAGTTTTGATCAGGTAAAACTGGCTTTTTCTAAAAAAAAAAATGGCATTGGAAGAGAGGGCGGCAGGAAAGCAGATGTGTGAGATGGGGCAGGAAGAGGAAGCACAGGGTGACCGAAGCATCACTCTCTTGGTGGTGCCTGGGGTTTATCTCGAGTTGGTGGAGGAGGACAGTTCTATTCTCTTCTGGAAAATCCCTCCGAGTCTCTTGGGCAATCCAAGGTGCCCCAAAACAGCTTGTAAACCCACAGCTCCCTCAGCCCGTCCAGGCCCCTGTCCCAGCCCACGGGAATGGGTGCGACAGCCCACGTTGTTTGGGATGTGATCCCGTTTGTCTTTACATGTACATATAAAACTGTGTTTGTTTCAGAAAGTCAGGCTTTGATCTGACAGAGAGGTATGAAATAGAGTTCCCTTTCATACCAACCACCTGTGAAAATTGCACATAGTTTGTATTGTTCACAGTATTTGGGGAAAAAAAAATTCATCTTATTCAGCTAAGCTGTCGAGAGGGAGTTTGATGTAATGAGCAACATTTACAACATTTTCAGTAATGACATTTGCAAATATTTCCTCAGTTGTTTGAAAGGAAAAAGAACTGCATAAAAATAGGAAGAAACTCTAAACTTGGATTGTTGCTCTTTGCCATTCCAGGCAGAGTTTTCTCAGTCATTAACCCTTCCTTCATTAATGGAACACAACAAAATACAAGAGCACACAGGTAAACACGCAGGCCTCTTTTTTTGTGTGTTGCTGAAGTCTGTTGTGGCTGGTGCTACTGGTTATTTCATGGTAGTAGGAAATACTAAGACCTGATATTACAGCCTTTGTAATAGATCTACTCCTCTTTCTGTGCTTATGTGAAGGTTTAGCTCTTTGTGTGGGTACGACTGAAATGAAAGTTCAAACCAGTGAGTCACTGTCATGGAATAGGTTACTGGATTATTAATATTTTAACATTTTCCTCTGGCAAATAGGAAAGCAATTGTAGCTAAATGTAGGACTTAGGAATAAGCTGCTTCTGGGTACGAGTAAGGTAATTGTTGTCTGATTCTGTAGCATTATTTTGAGAGTAACATATCAAAGGAGGGAATAATATTTCTTATATTCTAATAAGACCTTTCTATGAGAGTCACATTTGATAAAAGTCTCTTTGAGAAAAAGATCGAGTTCATCTTAAATAATCACGATTTGCATATTCCTATTATGACAGCTGCATTATTCTGGAAAGTGTGCTGTGCAATTTCTATGGCTTCTGAAAACAAAAAAGGTGAATTTCAGACTGAAAAAAAAAATCAGAACAAATGTTCTCAGCATGTAATTAGGCCATGCATATCATGAACATTGTTCTTGTGACTGTTTTTATAATTTTTACATAGTTATTTCAGAAAGGTTAAAAATTATGCATGCAGTCTTTATTATATTACACACATAATTTGGAAAAAAGCATTTCTCTGCACTAAAAATAATAAAGAATAGATTCATTGTGTTGAGAAATTTATTTCTCGAGCCTCAAATAATTTAATTCCTTTTTATTCTATGCAAAAAGTAATTTTCTCCTAGGGGAAAATTATTGCTTAACTACTGTTATGTATTCACTGGCAGTCTTAGCCACTCAGCCAAAGATAGTTCTAAAAAGGAAGCAGAGAAAGCTGATTGAAGTGAAATCCTTAAACAAAATATGAAAAATAGAAGACTTAAGGTTTTATATGTTTCTTTCACAAGGAATCCATAATGTACCTGACATTAGAAAATAATTTAAAATAGAACTGCAGTGACTTTATCACTGTCCTGTCGTGGTTGCTTTAATGTGTAACCATCTCGATGTTTGTTCCTGTGAGGACCCTTATTCATTCCCAGGATGAACTCACTTGGGAAAGAAAAAAAAAAAAGGGTATTTTTTGGCAGGAATGAGGAAGTTAATTTAAAAATGCTTTTACCCATTATTTATTTTGCTTTTGTTATTGCTGAGTTAGGTTAATAACCGGAGGAGGGACAGGGTGACTGCTGAACTGGTTTTGAGTAGAAACAATTTTCGCAGCTTGTTGCCATGCCGGGGTACCAGCACTCGCAGTCCTTACAGGCCCGTGACGCTCACCCACTCCTGCTGCCAAATCCTGGCCACGGAGGTGGCACTTAGGCAGACCAGAGAGCGTTGTACTGGTCAGCCATGGGAACAATCCAGCTCTTGGCTGCCAGCCTTGTATTTCCATTAAAATTGTATATTCCTGCATAGGACCTCTGGATTATTGCTCAAGCGCTGCAGCTGAGCCCTGGTGCAGATCACGGATTTCTCCCTCATTCCCCCCACCAGAGCATGAGAGACGAGCCTGCTTCCCATGTGTGCGGGACGGCTGAGGGTGTGGGTGACCACAGAAACCATTCCCAGGGATCACTGTTTAACCTGGCAATTCCTGTGCGCTTATGTGTAACACTGACAGGGCTTCTATGAGCTGTGCATCTGAGCAGTCTTTAATACAGAAACTCCACCAGTTCAGGCAAAGAAAAATAACGTTTGTGTGTTAATACATGGAGTGGCTACAGGACAGGAGAGCAGCAGACAGTGCAGGTCCATGGTATGAAACGGAGTTGTGTGGATGCAAACCAGTGGAATGATAGTGCTGGAACCCGGGTGACAGGGTATGGCTCTCATAGAAGATGGAGATAAAGGTGAGATGGAAACACTAAAGATTTGACAGCCTTAATCGCTGCCATAACATGCGTGGAAAAGGAGACAATCTATTTTATTATTAATATACTCTGTTGGAGGGCCCAAAAACATTGATGGAAGCAAAGAGTCCAACCCTTTTGAAACCTAGTATACACAGGGACTGCTACTGTAGGTATTGATCATATTTGAGATGGAAACAAGCTGCACTTAATAAACCTTTTTTTCCATCTCTATGTCAATGAAAAATGTATTTTGTAAGATTATTATTAGTATGCTTGTTCCCAAAGTGAACTCTTATTCTCCAATCCTGCTCAGTGCTGACGAGGCTGCCTGGATAAACAGGCTTCATCCTGTCATGAAATCGTAATATGCATTATGACATTATATTTTGTTGTCATGGAAGCAGTTGCAGTGATATTCCTGATTCTGATGTGAATCTTAACAAGTCTTTTACCAGCCATCAAGTTCCAATCTGAGGGGCAGGCTCTTGCCTGTGTTATTCATTTCCCTTCAGAGAGCCTGTCAGTCATTCATTACCAGGTCGTGGATCTGATGGAAACCAGCAATCCCACGAACCTTCACAGCTTTATATGCTTTCCCTTCTCGTTACCGTGTTGAGGTGACGAGAAAAGGCAGCTAAAGAAGCTTCTGCCATTAACGCAGGTGTTTTGTGGCCAGGCTTATTTCAGGGCATAATCTTGCATGTTGAACTACAGGGAAATTGCAGTGAATCCTTGGGTTCGTGAGATTTGGAATAGAGTGGTTTATGCATCCTCGTTGTTGTTATTTACGAAATAGAAGTGTTGTGCACGTAAAAACTGGATTTGCTTCTGTTACAGGCACTACTGACTCCTTGTTCTCTGCTGGCTCTGTCACAGAGCTGTGGCTGCACCTTTGCTACACAGTAGGTGAAACATTCCACTCAACTCCCAGAACTCAGCACATTTGTAGTTTTCTCTTGGTTTGGTTTGCAAGAAGAAATACCAGTAAAGACAATTCTTGAAAATCTCTGCTTTTCCAAATGCTTCTCCTCATCGTGCCCAGGCATTTCATCACTGGCTGTACAAGTGCAGCCGGGAGAGCAGGGCTTGCTGTCCCTTTCTCAAGGCTGTTAAGGCATTCTCTTCAGAAGAATATCATGGATGCACTCCTGTTCGCACGGGTTGTTAATGTTACTGGGATGTGTGTGGATTCCAAGCTTTGGCTGTGTCTTCCTGACTGCCCCAGCTAACCTCATTCTGTCAATCTGCTCGAGCACCAGCGCTGAGCAGCTCTTGGCAGATGGCACAGAGCATGACTGTGAGGGTGTGCTATCCCCCTGCTGACCCTGTGCTCTAGGAGGAGTTCTGCTTAAATAATTCATGGCAAACTAACAGGGATTTCTCTTCCAATTTATTTTATTGTTTAGTCCAGAAAACTATTGACATATCAGGGTGTTTGAGTCTTTAACGCGCATCCAGAGAAGCCATTAAACTATTGGGAGCACACATCGCTTCTGTGGAGTTAAAAGTTGGTTTAGACGGCTAGATAAATTCAGTTTGCAAAATCATGTATAATGGAGTCTGAATCCCCCTGGAATCCTGCAAGTCTGGACCTACCTTAGGCAACATGAGACCAGGAAGGCCGGTAGAGTTTAGGCCCAGTAAATGTAAGTTGTTTCATTACAGAGCTGTGTCATTCATTCATCACCATGATCTTGGCCAAGATGTGGTTGCACTTTTTGCTGTTTGAGAAGATGGAAGCTAGAAAAACATTCATTTATATTTTGGGGGGGTTGACTGTCAAAGCATTCTGGCAATACAGGATGAATTATTACTGTTTTGCTGGGGTTTTCAGTTTGAAGAAATGTAAACATTTTGCGTATTGAAGGAAATACATAGAAAAGGCAAAGAGATTTTGATGTCACTTTCAGACAAGAGCAAGTCCAGGTGTTATAAAAAAATCGGCATAGCAGTTAAGCTTATGTTCAAGTCATTTTAAAGGCAGTAAGTAATCCACATGTGTTCTGTTTATCTCAACCCTAATTTCACAAAAGAATATGTGCATAACTCTGTGTGAAAGCAGAACCCTAGGCTGAGTCTAAACTACAAGAAAGGCAAATAAATACAGTGAGAAACTTGTACTGGCTGTGCTGGCAAAGGAACCACTGAGTGCAGTAACCGAACCGAGCTTTACCCGTGAGAGCTTATTTCTCCCAGGAGCAACGATTTCATTGGTGATGCTGTGTGTGCCTCATGGAGGAAGAATGATTCCAGGCAGGATTGTGTGGGCAGGATTGCCTGCTCCTGCTACCACACTACCAAACACTTCCACTGTAGTATCTCCACCAGTGTAGTCCCTCTGAAGGCTTCCAAAATTGGGTTCACTGATGCTTAAGTCTTCTGGTGATCTGTAAAGAAAGAATTTTATCTACCTGTGCAATGATCTTTTCAAAACCCCACGCACTGCTTGTTCTTGACGCTCGTATGATGGGGACTGAAGTACAGTCTCTTTACTATTGATGAATTTTCTCCCTCTATGACCAGGCACTGAAGCTCTGGCTTTTCTATTAAGCTGCAGGCAGCTGAAAATTGGAGATATAATATAGGATGCAGGTTTTGGAACTAAAAAATGTGTTTAGCTCCACAATGTGATAACCCTGAAATATAATGGGTGCAGATAATTGTGGGGGAGTGTAATCATCATCTGAGAAATAACCTGCTGAAACAAAAGTCAGTTCTTTTCCTGAAGGAAAAGTTATTGGCGTTGTCACCCCTCTTGACTCCAAAGGTGTTCACCACACTTTCCCTCATGTGTTTAGGTTATTAATTAGATTGATTATTTTTGTAACTCATATTTTGCTTCTCTTTAGGATCTGAAGAATGGGTATTATTCATAAATGTGTCTGTTTTTCCAATGAAATCACTTTGTCTAATGAAAGATGTTCTTTATTTCTGCAATACTTTCTGCACTCAAACCATCACGGCTACAAGAACACAGCAACTCCAATCAATTCAGTGCAAGGATGCAGACAAAACACTTTATTGAAAATCTGTACTAAAGTTAGAAATGTAAAATTCTTTATACTTTTCTGTTTTGGATCAACCCAGAAATACTTATATTTGTACTACACAATAAAGAAATGATTAGGTTTTATAGTTAAGAGTGCAGAAAGCAACACTGTATCAAAGGCACTGAATTTTAACTTTATATTTTTCCTGTATTAATGGTCAACCTACCGCAGCGCTTTGTGTTTCATGTTTTCCTGCAATTTGAAATTCAGGCTAAAATCCTACTAGTATAGTGTGTCTCTATTTTTAATCCATACAGAACTGAGTTAGAGTCTCTGTTAGGACTGTCAGAATAACAAAAAAGCAGCAGTTTAACACCTATGGACTAAACTCACATGACAGTCTAAACACAATCCATTATTTTGCACGAGCTTGCCGTTGCAATGGGATGCAGAGTGCAGCTACATTCCCACAATTACAGTCATATAAAAACTCACTCGTTGCTCACGCTATTAACTCCTGATATTAAGTGGAGGGATCGCTTGGATGTACTGTCACGAAGACAGAACAACCACAAAAGTAGCCCTCAAGTTAAAGCTCCAAATGATCAACATTCCCAACACAAATGACGGCTCACTAAAACGTAATCCTGTTATTTCCAAGGGCAGGTTCTGTTCCTTTTTTTCTCCCCCTCACCATTTTCAACTTCTGCAGGATGAAATGAAAATTCATGTCCTCCACAGACTAAACAGACTTATTAAGAATAAGATAGACTAAAGGAATAGAGGTCTCCAACCTGGAATCTTTAAAAACATTGTGGCTTAATGAGCATTTAACAGAACCGCAATGTTTGAACACTTTGAATCCATGTCATCCTTTTGGTATTGAGTGGCAGTGATGTAACAGGAGCTGTTGAGGGAGTATAAAGGCACTGTATCTACTTGGAAGTAGAAAAGCAGATAAACTGCACCCTTGAGAGGCAATGAAACACATGCTAGTGCACAATAAATGTGCTTTGCAAAGGGTACAGTGTATACTTCCCCCTTTCTCATTCTCCCATTTGTCTTCCTACAATGCCTCTTTGTGAAGGAGGAGAAGAGAAAAGATTTTTTTTTTAAAACTGGTTTCCCCTTTACAGCATAGAGGTTTTATGGGAAAAACGGAGCACAGAAAGAGATACAGTGACAACAGCCAAAGGCATTTTGTATTGCATTTAGCAATGTTATATATTTTTTTAAAAAAGAACTTGAAAGTCTTTGGAGTGAACAGTAAAAGCTTTTATTAAGACAGGGAATCGTCTGTCATCAAAAAGGGTTTGTTTCTTCGCCTGACACCTTCCTCAGGGTCCTCTCAGACATGAGATCCTTTCATAAAAGTAAGAGAAGTTTGTCACAGCTCCTCAGGGTCTTTGAGAAGACCCAGAGAGCTCGACTGTTCTCTGTTCCTCTCATGACTTCCTTTTCCATTCCCAATGGCAGAGCTAATTTCCATTACACATTCGGGTCTTTCCCGGTGTAACAGAACCTGCCAGTGTGGGATTCCCTCTGGAAGTTTCTCATGGTCGCCGCTGTGGATTGTTAGCCTTGACAGTGGATGTGTTCAGCCATCCTCATCTGCATCTCCCCTCTCTCCAGGGCACTCTGTCTCCCTCTTTTGTCTCTGATCCATCAGTCGAGCGCAATCATGGTTGTAGGGAGTGGCACTTACAGAAATAATTCTTGTCCTTTTGAACTCTTTGCACTCCTCATTTACTTATACCTAACCATGAAAATGCTTTTTTTGCAAACAATTGATAATAGACTTTTGTGTCACAGTAAATTGCTCACTTGTATTCAAGTTTTCCTATAGTACAGCTAAACCAAGCTGAAGTCTTATTTTAATTATTTAAATGAAATCAGAGTATCCATCTATTTAGAACTGTTTAGAGAACTCGATAGCACCAGCAGCATTACCTGTGCTTTTTAGGCTAGAGCAGGAATCCAGCAGACTACAAAAATAATTCAAATGAACTAATCTGATACTAAAGAACAGAAGTGCCTGAGGTACAGCATCACAGTTTAAATAAAGAGACATCCCTAACTTTTGAAGCCCAGTAACTAAAAAAAAAAACAAAACCAAGCCCAAACCAAAATGCAGTGGTAGTCCCACGATCTGCCCTTGATTAGCCTATTTTAGTAGTTTTACAATTCTATGTATTTACATACTGTGACATCGACCTTTATTGAAAAATATTTACATTTAATGTGGAAAAAGTGGATTTAACTGTTCTTTAATTATGACTTGTCAGTGTCTTAGCCATCTCAATGGAGAAAATCACTGGACAAGACAGAAGTTTATAAGGTTATAAAAGAAAAGCGTGGCTACTGCTGGGTACACCTCTGGACACCAACCTTAGTGGTAAAACTGGCCATAGCACAGAAGATTTAGATAAATGCTCATGCACCAGAGTAAAAACTGTTTAAAAGGCCTCACCTCGTTGTGTTTTTATCAATCTTGATGACAGATGAAGTTTCACACACTCAAGGCTCCAGCACCCAGGCAGGAGCTGAGATTTCAAGGGCGTTGAACACAGACAAAAACAACCCTTTTCTGTATGGCTGATTTTGAGCACCTGAACACCACGCTCTTGGCATAATTTTCATTTTTACAAGGAGTTTTCATTACATAAGGAGCATGAAAAACTCATACCTGGATTCACTATTAATAAATAAATAAACCACTGTTTTCAATTCATGCTACTCATCACACTTGAAGAGAAAGCTCTAATAAATTTTTTATTTTTTTTTTTTTTATTATGTGAATTAAACAATTACGCATTATTTAGTTTCTGGTTAAATCCAAATGTATATTTTAAGAATGAAGTAAAAACCACAGCAACTTAAATGTTCATTGGTGGTTTTTGTTTGCTTTTTTAAAATTTAATACCCAATAACACTAAAACTGGGTAAAATACCCTAAACAAGTACCAGAAAATATTTATTCAAATGCAAACTCTCAATTTGCTTTGGTATTTTTTAAAACTCTATTTCTTTTCCCAAAAGAATGAGTGGGCTTGTGTTGGAGTGGGTTTTTTTTTTATTTTATTTTTTCTAAATACAAGTATCTTACTGGAAAAAAACCATTCGTGAAAATTACCAAAAATGTATTTTAATTTAAAGGTTTGAGTAGGAATTTGTAAAGAGCCATCCTGACACTGACTGCCAGCCTCGCTGATGTATTTAAATCCTGTTCCTGTTTACAGTCACCTGCTCAGAGCACAAAATGTAGGAAACCCAGGGAGAGAGCAAGTGACAGGTATGGAATACTGAAAGAAGTAATTTGATTGAATTCAATTTGGAAATTGATTGAAATTCATTTGCATATGAAATATGTTTTGCAGTTGATTTAGCTGAGATTCTTTGCAGAGATCAGTTTCCATCCTGTGCAGCTGAGGCTGGGGGTCACCTGCAGGACAAGGTAGGGCTGGGGGCCCTGGCAGGAGGTTACCCTGGAGAGCCGCGGTGACACTTCATCCCAGCGCTCCCACTGTCCCATGATGGCATGATGCTCTGCCAGGGAGCTTCTCCTCCCACTTTTGGAACGGTTTAAATGCTCTCAAAGCTGGGAAATTCCCAGCTGAGAAAACCGGGAAGATTTTCTGTCAGACAAAAGTCTTCTGCAATGACCAGATCTCTGATAGCTTAAAGAGAGTAAAAAATAAAACCCTAAATGGGAAGGAACAATAAAACACAACAATCAAGTTTTTCTGTCCTGCTTATCTCACTGTAATTGCTCTGTCCCTGGTGAGTGACATCCTAACCCAAACCAGTGCAGGAGCACAGAGCTGGGTGTGGGGAGGCCTGGGGCCGAGAGCATTCAGTCTGTGCTTTTGTTCTGGGCCATGTTCCCCGTGCATTAATCTTGGATTTACATCAGCACCATGAAAAGGTCACATTATGGTGTGACCTGAAAAGAAGTTTTTCTTACCAGTGTAAACTTAAGCTAACCAGCAAATGCCTCTTCTTAAAATTCTACTATTCCATTCATTCATTCTCAAATTACTTATTAATTTAGCTGATGATTTCCTGTGGCTAATCTTCCAGACCTAAGTCTGCTTCTGTCTTCATCCTTCAAAGAAGAATTTAAACCTCTCTAATGTAATTCAGAAGTTCAGATTCACTTTCACATATCCCGCTATCTTTTCTGCTTCCAGTTCATGTCCTGCATTTAAATGAACAATGATACAAAGAACTAATATTTCCTTGTATAATTTAAATTATAAGACTGAAGAATTAGAGAAGAGAAAGGAAAGGCACTGCTATTTAAGTGTTTTCTTAGGCAACGGCAGCTGTCCATTGTAAGTAGAAGGTTCTTTGCATTAAATCTCTTGTCATTTTACTGGGGGGAGTTGCATGTCCACAACATTTAAAAAAAAATAAAAAAAATAAAAAAATAAATTCAAATGCCAAGCTGTACATATTCTGATAGAGAATGATCGTGATTCAAGATTGCTGAAATTCATCATTATTTTTCTCTAAGCACAAGAAATCTTAAATGGGATAAAGAGCTGCTCCATACCACCAGACGTGAATTTCTTTGAATTGAATTAAACCCACTTCACCAATTTCAATATCAATGAATTGGGATATCTCCTACAGTAAGGAGAGTCAAAGAAGAGATACAGAATAAACTCACATATCCTTGCAGCAATTATGATAATAAATTCATCTTGGCAGATAGGATGACTTTTTCCAAAGAATAATTGTCCCTTCCTGGTTGCCAAGATACAGAATTTTCACTCAGAGCATATCTTGAAAATTGGGAGCATTTGAATTTTTACAGCAATTTTAAGGTGGTCAAAGGGTAATGGTGAGCAGCTAAACAAAAATCATTTTGTTGAACACATAACAGGACCTGAACCATGCAGGAGGTATCAGGCAATCTCCTGTGAATTCCACTTATTGAGTTAATAGGATTGTACAAGCACCTAAATCTCACTGATTGCACAATCCTCTCACCGTACATTTCAATGTGATTGTCCAGGTTTGCAACAAAGTCAGCAGAAAGAAAACCAGATGTCTACCACCAAAATACTGTGGATTTGTAATGGCAGGACACGAGTGTGACGATCACCGACAAACAGCCTTCGGAAAGAAACCAACGAAATTAAATCCTCAAATTCGAAACCCTCGCAATAAACAAGAACTGTGATGAAATCCTTCAGCTGAGTTGGAGCTCCCAGTCTAGGTTTTAGTGGGCAGCCTTGACACAGTGATTTTACTGCTGAGTTATAGCATCACTGGGAGAGAGACCACGCTGAGGCTGGAGAATGGGGAGCATCAGGAAAAGGCTGGAACATCCTGGTCCCTCCCAACCACACACTAGAACTGTCCTCTGTTAACTCATTCACTTTTCATTTTACCAAGCAAACTATTTCCAGACTAAATACCTGCTTTGACATCTGCACATGCGCAATGCAATGCGTGAACACTTTTTAAAAAGTCATTTCTCACCACCTAATCCACTTTCCCTAATCCACTTAGAGTTCCGGTAGGGCAAAAAATTTGATTCAGTTTGCTGTGACTTGAAGAGGTACACGATGCTGTGTGCTGCGTCCCTGCGCTTGCACATGACAAACTGATGATCCCAGGTGGCACTGGGAATGAAAGAACACTGAGAAGAAGCCAAAATCTTTCAATGGAGTACTTTTTGCATGAAATGTGCATTATTGGAACAAATTTTTTTTCAGGAATCCGTCTTGATACATTATATTAAATCAGTATTTTTAAATAGAGAACAGTATTTATACATATCAATAGCAATATATACTGTGTTGCCTGTTTTAATATAGAAGTCTAACTTACTTCTTTTGACATCACCAAATCTCTGAAATCAGATTACAGAATATCAGGTGAAAAGAGCTTAACTGGCTGTTCTATCACATATGACTTTTATGTTAAATAATCTTCAGAAAACCTGCATCAGGTCTATGGTGCGTTTCTGAGTGTCTAATGGAGAATTTCTAACCCATGTGTACACTTCGACATATTTTAATCCCTAACTTGCACTTTAAGAGCTTGAACTGACACTCAGGTTTTGCTTCTTGACTGCCCTGCCTTGGTTTTAGTCCAAACCCCCCAGAGCTGGCTGGGACAAAAGTCACAGCAGCACAAGGGAGCCTCACAAACCAACACCAGATGAGCACCAGGCTGCTGATGGTTTCCTGTTCTGTGATGTTCTGCCATCAGAGGATGCTCAAGCAGCAGGTTGTTCTGAAATGTTCTTATAGGATATAATTAACATATTAAAGATACTCTTTTTAAACCTATGGCTATTGACAGTGCTCTAACCTCATTATAGTCTTACTTTTTCCCTGCCCTCTTTCCTGTATTTTTCCACACACAGCTGCCATGTGCTTGAATTCTATTTTCTTATTATTACAACAGTGGAGGAAATTATAAGGATGATAATAAAGTAAGGGATGAATCGCCTTGAAGGCTGAATTTCAGTGCATTCGCTAAAAGGTGTGGTTAGTACCAGCTGTAGGCAGACACTCCTGTTCCAAACAGAGCTTTGTGAAACACTTGGTTTCTCAGACATCCTCACAAAGAGGGAAGTCTGCTGAGTTTTGCTGCGTGAAGGACCCATTAGCTATTCCCCTATAGAAAGAATCATTTTGGAGACAAAGTGATTAAAAGTTCTGAATTAAAAAAAAAAAAAAACCAAAAACAAAACAATGTTTGCCTAGTCCTACAGTTTGGTTTTAATCATGGCATACAACAAGTTTAAAACAGATTTTCCAGGTTATTCAGATTCACATTATTTGGAGCCCCTCCAAAGAGCAGGGGCTGTCATCCCCTGCACACGGAGTCGTGTGTGATGCAGTTCATCCGGCACATGCTCAAGCTCATGAATGGATGAAGCACATCCAATTAACTCTGAAGTTTCTTTGAACTTCACGCTGTCGGGAGAGCAGGAGTGTCTTATGCCAATTATGCAGTGGATGGGACTGAAGGACTTCCCTCCTCGTACCAGTCTAGTGAAGACAGAAGCTTTATACTTCCACAGGAATTAGTCTCAGAGTGCTTAAAGACCAGGAGTTCTCTTCCCAATCAGCAATTCAGCCCCTTGCTGCGGCAGAGAAACACCTTATCACACTCACATAAACACGTTTTGCTCCACTTTAAGTGTTATCTGCTACGCCAGTCACAGAAGCTGCTACACATTCTAATACCACCTATAGTTACAACTGCTGATTTCCAGTAGAAATTTTCGAGGGGGGCTTTTGATATTGCTGAGAGAATGATACCCTTGAACATGAACAGCTCATCACATCTATCCATTTTTATTCCGTTCGCACAACAACGCAGCCTTACTGGGCTGGACTCCCTGTATGGGGTTTACAGGCATTTTGTGCATCTGCCTCCTGTGCAGGCAGTTCAAAGCTTCCATCTTTGTTTTTTGACTCCTGGACGATCTTTTCCTGACTTGGCACATACTGGAACCACAAAGTTCCAGTTTGGTGAGGTTGGGGGCCGCTGTGTCAAGCAGCACTGGAAGAACTCGCCGTGTGGCACTGGCCAGATTACATGAGATGAGGAGGACGTGCATGAAAATAACACTGCAGGCCCCAGCTCTTCAACCCCAGGGATATTTTCTAAAGCAGTATCAGAAAGAGTTCAACATTTGACAGGGAAAAAACTGCCAGGAGTAGTGAAAAAAAAAAAAAAAATAGACAGAGAAGCAGAGAAAGACAGAGGAGATGGAAAATGGACATTTGAAGGAAAGAAAAAGCAGCAAAAGCAGTCATGACTGTCCGACAGTCCACTCCAGGCAAGAATCAGGGGCTCCCAAATCTCACACCATGAAGGCAAAAGCTTGATAATGTTATGTTATGCAGATGTGGTACTTCAACAATTAGCACTTAATTTTTAGATAATATTGGATTTATATGTTTTTTTTAAATTGGGGAAATTTCTAGAATTTTTTTTTTATTATTATTTCTAATACATAATTTAACACTTCTGTTCCACAGCAACAAACATTAGCTGAATGTCACGAACGTGGCGTTTTCATTTGGTTGGTTGGGTTTTTTAAATGTCAACAAGGGCTTGTCCGAACCTAAGATCGAATCAAACACCATTCAGGTTCTCAAGTGTGAAATAACACAGCAATATTTGAAACACCCGTAGGGTTTTTGACTGACACCACCGTGCTAACACCACTGTCTGTGCCACGCACCCCACGGATCCCAAATCTTATGTACAAGGCCACGGCATTCATCACTGGTGACTCAACTGCTCTTTGCCCAGAACGTGCCACATTAACCAGGCCTTTCACAGCAGAGATCCTTGACCTTTTCTGTCACTAGGACAACGGAAAAACCTAAATATTTGAAATCCCTTTTACTATTTCTCCTCGGAGGAGCTACAATACCCAAATCTCGGCTTTCTGCATCGCTTTTTACAAATCCCTTCATCATGCATGATATCTTGTTACCTTAGATGTTCAGCCTTCGGTAGGGGCTAATCTGTGGATGAGCTTTTTACAAGCCCCCTACTGTGGAAGTCAAATCAAAGTACCCTTATGAATATTCATGAGTACAACAATGGTTACTTACTGTGCTGGGCAGCCCTGGAAGCCAGTCCAAATGGGTTTGATTTTGTGATCGAGATTCTTAATGGTTGTAATTATCCGTTGCAGCCATGCAGTACGGAACATGATGGGTAACGGAGATACTCAACCCCCCTCAAAAACCAACAAAAACCAGCAATCCTGAAGATTCTAATGCTCATGTTGTAGTTCCTACAGGGCAATTAGCCCCTACTAATGATGTTTATATTTATATGCAAATGTATAAAAAAGAATCTTAACAGATACTTCACATTTATGCTCCTGGGATCTGACTATCCCATCTGTCTGCAGAAAATATTTCCCATTAGCCACGTGTGTTGCTGATTTGGCAATAAAAGCCATTTAATATCTAGTAATTTATTTTTTATTTTATATTTTTCCATTCTTTCAGCTCTATCATAAAAAACCTCTGCTTAAGAACACATGAGTTACATAGTGCATCGGCAAAGATTTTACTTACACTTCCAACAAGCAACGAGTCTTGTGTTTTGGTTTGAGTTTTAATATTTTTTTTCCCCCTCATTTACCACTACTCTTGAAAAATAATAATAATTTCGTAGCCTAAATAAACCTTTTCGAGCCAGACCTTTTCCAGTCACTCACTACAGAGTCAACGCTCACTTTGTAGTGCTCTGTATTACACGCAAGCAAAAACGACAGCAAAGCCAGCAAAGCCTATGAACAAATCATGTTTTTAAACGAGGAAACAGTGATTCTGTCATTGAGAGCTGGTGTTCTGAGACCAACTTCCTGAATATGATGTAATGCAAACACATTATATCACAGCAGGTATTTCATTGGGCTTTGCACTAATCGGTCACCGAAGGCTCCTAGGAATCAAGGAAAGACATCCTTAAAAACTAATGATCTGATTGTTTTACATTATAATTGTGAAAGATATTAAAATTCTTAGAGTTGCATATGCACAGGTTACCGAGAGAAATCTGCCAGGAATTCAATATGTAGATTAGGACCCTGAGCCCAACATAAACGTTTGGCTGATCAGTGCTTTAAAGGCTTTTGATGAAAGATATTCCGGCCAATAATCATAGAAGCATAACCTACAGACCATTTCAGGTCAACTATTTTTTTTTTTCTGGGAATACTCATATGTAAAATAATTGACCAGCTAATTTCAAGGAGTTTCCACCATCTTCACAGCCCTCCTGTACACTGCAGGCTCCATAATCTGTTTGTGCTATTAAACCAACAGTTTATATTTCGCATCTTTAATGCCATTCATTCATTGTGTGAGACACCTGAAGCAGGCAAAGCCAAGCCTGAGCCTTCCTTCCCTTCCTGTATAACCTCCACCAACACTGCACAACCCACACGGTTCATGTTGAGCTGATTTTCTTTTTATTCATTCATATTTTAGCAAAATTAGAGACCAGCTGCCAGAATTCCTAAACAATAACAGCAGCAGGACTGTGAAATAGGGAGAAGGGTGTCTCAGCTATGGTTTAGCTACATTGCAATGGACCTGTCATGTTTTTGTGTTATGAATTCTTTATATACATGTCTGCTAATCACTAGAAGATGATTTGTTTCTATTTATTATCCTGACTTTAGGAGCTTAGGAAAAGCACTTGCCTTGCAGGTCTCTCATCCAATATCTGAACAATCAGAATGCATGACTAATTCTCATTAAGCTCAATGGCTTTAGCTGCAATTCCCCCACCTGTTCCCAAGTTGGAGATATTTATTAACTCTTCCAGCACAAGAGTAACTGTTTACCTTTTCTGTATTTTAAACGCTGAATTGTAACCTGTCAGACTGCTCAAATGCCATCACTTGCCTCTTCCCCCCACCCTGCTCCCTACCCATTGCTCTCCTCACATAGGAGGGAAAAAAAAAAAAAAATATTCAAGTAGAAAGATCTTGCATGTGAATGTGTCCTCTTTTAGAGAAGCCATGGTCTAATTTTCCTGATCAGACTTCTTAAAGATATCACCTTCACCCTGAATATAGCTGTGACAAGTCAGTCAAGGTCCAGTGGTTCCAATTAGAGAGGTTTTCTGAGGAAGGTAAAGCATATTGCATTTCCTGACAATGCTGTATTACAGCAAAATTATTGTGAAAGGGTTTATCTTTAAAGAGGGCAGTGGTAGCTACAATCACCTTATTCAGTGACTTAAAATTGTGACATAAAGTAATGGATAGCACAAAATATCTGCCAAGCACAATCTTTTTCTCCTATCAATGTTCCGCAAAGCAGAACAATCACTTTCTTCTGGTTTTATTCTTAAAAAATAAGAAAGTGGTAAATGGTCACACAACTTCAGTAACAATTAGAAAAACAGCTTCCAATACTGTTTGCAATTCTATATCTAGCTTTACCTTTTTATTTAAAAGATCAAATCTCATTTAATAGTGATAAAGTATTAATTGATAAAATATTGACTGTACATGGCAATAGGAGTCTAAAACCGGAAAGGAAGATACAAATAGGATTATATTTTATAATTGGAGGGGAAGGATTAAGGAAACAGACTTAGAAGCAGAGACTGGCTCCCCAATCATGTTCAGCATTCAGCTCCTTTACAGCACCTTCGGCAGGCACAGGGTGCCTTTTAAAAGACAGCGTGATTAAAGGCAACTTGGAGCTGCAGAACACAGTTTGCACCGTCACCAGTCACATGAGTACCAGATTTTTAATAACTGGGGAGGTGGGCAGAAAATGAATCAGTTCTAAGGCTGTGAAACTTCTTAAAGAGTAAGAAATTCCCCCCACTTGGCCTTAGGTGCAGAGTCCGGGTCTACATCATTGTCTCAAATGAGAAGCGATGCTCCTTTAAAAAATATTCTCAATGTCATGCACTGAAGCTTAGCCCAGTTATAAAATGTTATGGTGCTCCATTGTGGTAACAGCTCTCCTCCAAGGACAAAACATTGGAAAGCATAAGACTCGAGATGAAAACTCACATCTTCCAGCTTCAGAGTCAGTAACTGCTCCCTGAGTCACAGGGTTTCCCAAATATAAATCACTCAGATCTTTGTTCCTATTTACTCATGAAGGGAAGGAAAAAAAAACCCCAGTCATTCTTGGCTTTGTAGTCAGCGAGTGCTTTTTCATATGTAGGCCTCAAAGCACTTTACAAGGGTGGTTAAGCTTTATCAGCTGGATTTTACACTTGGCCTGGCTAAGAAAAGAGATTTTAAGCAATTTCCACAAGGCAGTGTCATCTACCGGATTAAACACGTGTCGTGTAACTCCAGGTCTTGTTCCCAGCGCTCTACCACACTTCCTACACAACCTTTAGTAACTTAATTTTGCTTCTTTTCTTTCACCTTGAAAACGGACTAACCCATGTCTCTTCTAGAGAAATAGAAGGTATGGGTAAGAGAAAAGCTTCAGTCTGATTTGAGGGCTTAATCTCTTTCAGGAGCAGGCACAGAATGACAGAAGCATTATTTTCTCTCTGTGATTCCTATACCTCAGATTTACAGTGAAAATTGTGTAGGACTTGACTAAAATTATTGTAACCGATTCCACAAAACGATGTGAAAATACAGCACTGGTTATATATAACTGGATATACTCCAAGTCTTTTAATTTGTCATGTGATCCAACAATTCAAGAATTCCACAGATGATGTTCCTGCCTGATCCTAAGAACAGCTACAAACCAAAACAAAACAAACTAAAACTTATCAGAAGTTATTTCTTTGTCATAATAGGAAACTATCATAAGAAACTTTGAACTTGAGTCTAGGTACGTCCATACTCCCACAAGGGATAAATAGGATTGTGACATCTGTAAAATATTTCAAGATAGCTCGATGCTGCTGACAAAAAAAGAAGCAAGATGAAGACAATCTTCCCCATGAGATGATGAAGTTGGTCCTTTCTCGACTGAAAGCCATTTCACAACCATTCTCACATTAAGTTCCTTGCATTAAAGAGATTCCCTTGCACAGTCTGTAGTGTAGAATGTCTCAATTCTGATTAACATTTACTGTAAATACAAAGAAAGCCTCTCCCTTTCCCATATTACTGCTCTATAAACACTCATTATATACACACTCATATACTCGTGTTATATACTCGTTATATACTCATATAAATGCCAATTTAAAAATTAAGACACTCAAACTAACTTTTTCACCAAGAGAATGTTTTTCTCATAGCTCACAATTCTCATAAAGGTTTGTAAAAGTAATTAAGCCCACTGTAATCTGAGTGGTACACTGACACCCAGGTTCCAGATGGCATTTGCCTTTGAAATACTTGATTTTTTGGAAGTTTAGGCATTGATTCTAGTCTTTCTCCACTTGTCACTCCACCCTGTAATCATGCTGTAGAACACAAAGCACTTATCTGGCCAAACTGAGTGGCAAATGCTGGAGACAGTTATTTACTGCTCTCCATTCTGCTGAGAGATATCGACAAAAAGCCTTTATAATACACCTTACACCTGTAATCGAGACCCCACCTGGAGTACTGCACCCAGCTCTGAGGTCCCCAACATGAAAACAATGTGGACCTCAGGGAATGGGTCCAGAGAAGGCCATGAAGGCGATCAGAGGGATGGAGCACCTCTCCTGTGGAGGCAGCGTTGGGGTTGTTCAGCCTGGAGCAGAGAAGGCTCCAGGGAGCTCTTATTGCAGCCTCTCTGTGCTCAGGGAGGGACAGACGTTTCAGCAGAGCCTGGCACAACAGGAAAAGGGGTGATGGTTTTGAATAAGAGAGGGATGATCCAGATTAAATGTAAGGAAGAAGTTTTTTTGCTATGTGGGCAGTAAAACACTGGCACAGGTTTTACCCTGAGAGGTTGTGGATGCCCCATCTCTGGAAATATTCAGTCAGGTTGGCTGGTGCTCTGAGCAACGTGATCCAGCTGAAGATTTCCCTGCTCGTGGCAGGCAGGTTGGATGAGATGACTTTGTAAAGGTCCCTTCCTACCCAAACTCTTCTATACTTCTGTGAATGCAACACAAAGCTACATTGCTTTTACTTGCTTTGAAAATGTCCTCAATGAAGCTGCGGCGCTGCCAGCTGCCCTTCCTGGGAATCTTATTTTGCTCATGCAACACAGCTGCATCTCTTTCAAAGTGACCCATATTACAATCTCTAACGAGTTCTTCTGTGTGTTGAGAGCCGGGTTTTGTCAGTCCTTTGTGTTACTTTCAGGCATTTTTAAGTGCTTTTTTCAGCCTTTGTGGTATGAACTGACTTAACTCTTTCTTTTAATATCCTATAAAGTGTCAAGAGGAAACAGGGAGAGGAGAAAAAATAGAAGGAAGCTATTCCTCACATCTTTCATTTCTAATGGGAAGCCGTCTATGATGCTTGCACTGAGCATTTCTAGTGCTGTATGCAAAAAGTCACTGATGGCACTTTTCAGCACTCAGTGGGGCTCCTTTTCCATCTCTTTTTGCTCACTGTGTAATCATTGTCTTCCTGAAACAACATCTGCTGGTACCTCCACATCAAAAGCTTCTTATCCTCTTGTAGCTCTCTCATTTGAGAGTACCCCATATGATGCTGACAATCTATTTTTTAATGTCCCCTCTGATCTGTTTTCTCGAGGTCTCCCATAACTCACTGTGTTTGACCCGCTCCTCTCTTCTGCTGTAATCTTCCTTTATCTGCCCTCTTCAATCAGGTGTGTTTTGTTTCATTTGAATGTGGCTTTTCTCTACAGCCTGTTACCTACGATTTCCTCTTTGCTTTAAGCACTTCTTTCTTTGATTTGTCATTCAAACTTTGTGTTCCTTCAGCCAGAGTTTAAAATCTCGTCTGGAACTGGAGACTGAACTCTCTCTTCATCGTGGAGACATGTTTTGCTGTTGTGAGGTTTGACAGTTTTTCTGCTGTGTAAGTCATTAAAATGTACACACTGCAGTATTTGCATCATAATCAAGATCTTGAAGGCAGTAAGCACTCTTTTTTTTTTTTTTTACTTCCAAAAAAAAAGTCAATCCATTAAATGCAAAACAGGTAATCTGTTCACATATTTGACACCAGTGACAGAAATAACTAATCCATTAACTGAATTATTTAGTTAAATGCTTTGATTTGTGCTGGTGTTTTCATTATTAAAAAGGATTAATAATCCATTGATACTTTCATTTAACATAAGATTCTCTTGTCATTTATTATAATCCTATTCCTTCAGCAATTCATCCAGTGATTTTGATTTGCTTTGGGCAAGTTCTTTGCAATGTTCCTGTGCTTTTCACCAGACAGGCAGATCTTCCTTTTCCCATTTACAACAAAACTTTACTGGGACATCTGCCTGTGTAAAACCTGCTGGTCTGGCCCTTCAGCATTTAACTAGAGTTAAGTGTTGGCTCGAAAATGGGTCTGCGTTAGCATCACAGACCAGACACAATCGATTCTGTATTTGAACAATGAAAAACAGTTATGGGTTTGTCTCTCTGCATCTGTCACAGGGAGAAATGCACCTTGGAGGACTCAGCTGAGGTTTATCAGTCACTAACAAATATTTGTTCAAAACTCTGACTTCTTTCTCAGTACAAATAAACACTTAATCTGACTTCACACCATTTTTTTTTTCGTCTGACAACAAAGCTAAAATAATTTGCATTGTTACTATATTTACTTGGATTCTATCCAAAGTGGCAAGGTCTGCATTATGAGAAAGGATCCATCTTCTCATTTTCATTTACTAAGGAGCACCTTGCTTCGATTGTATGAGAAATTTTGTGTGCTCTTTTAAAACTGAGGTCGTATTAATCATGATTTAAAACAACACCAAGAAAATCCCAGATAAATTCTCAGCATCTTTAAATGACTGTAATAGGAATTTATTCCCCACAAATTTGTTTGGCAAATTGCTGTGAGGGCAGTTCACCTGCTGTTTTCAAATCACTTGTGCTTACAGCTACCTGTGAATCACCTGCCAGACATCGGAATTTTCATGAGAGCTGTCCTGCAGTGCAATTTCTCATCAAGCACATCTAGTGATAACTCTATATAAGTGGGAAAGAGTCAAAATTTAATTCCATTAGACACATTGTCCCATGGTTGCCTGCTGTCCTGCAGAGTTACACGATCAACAGATGTTTTCTCACAATACCAAAAAACCCACCCACAAAAACCCACAACCCATACAGCCTACCCCTGCTTTAGAAACCGCGAAAGAGTCAGGGAAAGAGTCATTTCATCGAAGTCATAAGGTCTTCTTAAATGCAAGTTATTCCAACAGCATCTTCTTCAAAAGCTCCTGAGCTGCCAACCACTGTGCCCTGTACAGTTTAGATCAGGGTCCAGATCATGCAAATGTGTATCCAGACATTCCCGGTATTGTAAAGGGTCATTACCTGTGAAATTTGGCTCAGAAAGCTGTTCAGCACAGCTGTCACCCTTGAAACATCCTTTTCACCTGGGATTCAGGCTAAATCCTAGTGAAGTCAAAGGAATAGTTCAGGAATTCAGCAGGAATTTGATCTGCATGGTGAGGATTCAAAAACAACCAAGCCTAACGCCTGAAGAAATCTCCTTCCAGTCTGCCCAGCTGCCTTAGGCCAAGCTCCTATTTCCTCCGCCATACAAGACACGAGAGGAAGCAGAGCAGGAGTTGCCCTGTCTCAGCAAACAAACCCATAAAAGGGCTGTGAAGGGGAAAGCAGGGCTCAAGACGTTATTTCAGAATTCACAGGAATGCTCTGCCTTGCTCTTATTCACAAGATTTCTCCCTTCTCCAGTGACACTCCACCCTGGAGGGCAGAGAGAGCCAGCCTAAGAGAGCAGGCTCACCATAACTCCGCAATAAATCCCCACATTTCCCTCTCTTCAGCTTTACCGGGTAAATTCCATTCTCTCACTGCTTTTAGCTGAGCGTATTTGGATATTTTGCAAAAAACATTGCAAAAACAGCTGTATGCACTTCTAATTCATGAAATGAATCACGAAACGTCTCTCTTCCCAGGTGTGCCACGTGCCTTTTAAATTGATTTCTTTGGTCTCTCATTTTGCATAGCAGCTTTCTTCGAGAGGAAAAGACATTTTCAGTGGCTTTGGGAAGAAATAGTTCAGAGGTCAGTCCTGGCACAGACAGCAATATGTCAGTTATAACTATAAAATATCTCCAACTATTAATAGAGAGCTGATTCACCCTGGAAAAATAAAGCTGTTTTTTGCTATTATTCAGCCCTTAGTATACAAAATAGTGCAATGCTCACAGTTATTGCTGGGACAGAGGTGCCAAGGCATTGCACACTTGGAAAAGACACAGAGTAGAGAAACAGCAAGGAATTCTGTGAATGTGAGAGAGAGAGAGAGAGAGAAAAAAAAAAAACAAACAACTTCTTAAAGACTGGGAGAGTAACCCCTGTGTCCATTTCTCATTTATTTATTGCCCTATACTTAACGAAAATAAGCAGAGCAGGGATGATACATCCATGAATCCAACGTATGAGAGGGGAGCTGTACCACAGGACTCATCTCCTCTTCCCATTGCAATCAGGGAAGAAAAGGAAACCAGATAAGGGAGAGTATGACTGTTAAAGACTGTAGCTGCAGCTGTTCTCATTTTTATTCATTTCTTTGAATCAATATCTGCAAATGCATCTATTTGTATGCCTGTTACTCGTGGTTTCTTACTCATTTATCTTCAGCTGTATGTCTAAATTTGCATGTTGTATATTAAATTTAGGTCTAAAAATAAATTTCTTTAAATACCTCAGAATAGGTATTTGTTTAATTGTAAATACAGTTGTAGTAATGTCTAATTCCATTCTAACTTTTTTTTTTTTCCCTTCAAAAGGACTCTTCAAATCAGCCTAAAAAGATATTGGCCATTATCTATTCCTAAGAAGACAAATAATATAGTTATCAAGTTAAAAGAGAAAAAAAAAAAAGCAAACAAAAAAATGAAAAAAAACCCCAAAAACCAACCAACCAAACAAAAAACCCCCGAAAAAAACAAACAACAAAACAAACCACATCTCCATCCTCTTCTCCTCTCCTGCCTGAAATCCCCACACTTGCAAGAAGGCAGTAAATCCACAGTAACAGCTGGTATTCCGCACTGCTGGGTGGATGCAGGAACCCTGCCTGCCATGAATGTCAAATATCAATTAGGGCTACACAGGAGTTGAGGACCATATGCTACAAAGTTCAGATTTGGCAAATTTAAAACCACCACCTACGTATGAAATTAAATCAGTTCCTCTACACCTTAGCACTTAAAGTGAATGCCCACAGCTGAGAGAGCATTGGATGCATCCCTAAGCCCAGTCGGTTTCTGATTTTCCTTTGACAGAAGGAACTGAGACAAAGGAAAATCAGGGTTATAATTTTCACGCACAGGAAAGCAGAAAAACAGAAAAAGAAGCTCAAGTCCTTTGACTGCAGCTCCAATCGAGCTGTTTCTTAATAATATCAACAGGAGTAACTATAATTTTGCTCTATAGTAGAGACCCACAAGAAACTCATATTTGTAATTAAATATCAACACCATGAAAGAAATACATCCTAAATAAAGATCGGTATCTAGGGAAGAAAAAGCAGGCGTTATGCATTCCTGAAAATTGTCCTTTGAAATCCTATCATTGACAGCAAAACTACGGAACAGCTCGTACAGACCGAGCCTGAGAGCTGAACCTGCAGCCCTGGAAGTCTTGCGGGTGACACTCAGCACTTTCAGTGTGATGTGGAAGTGTATCTGTGCTCCAGGAAAGCCAGGGCTGCAGTGGGGAACTCGGCCTGGAGCAGCTCAACAGCAAATATTTGGGTGTTCAGGATTAAGAACAAAATATTCCCACTCAGCTGAAAGTGGGCAGAGATGGGCAAGAAAAAAAGACAAGAATTTTCCTTTTTTATTTTATTTTTTTTTTCCTTCACACTGTACTGATGGGTAGCTGATTTTGGTTTAGCTAAATTTGCATGACCTCAGAGGTAACTTTTGCACTCCACTTTCTCCCATTCCCAACTATTTTTTCTTCTCCTTACCCCTGTGCTGCTCTACAGCTGCAGAGTCCATCCGCATTTGCAAGATATTCAGATTTAATTCTATCACTCTTATTATGTTTTCTGGTTCATATTTATTTTTGTCTTCTAGCAAGGTATAATTTGAATTTTCACTTTCATTTACACAATGGGCAACTCTATCACAAGAAACAGAGCAAAAGTATTTGCTCTG
Organism: Dasyornis broadbenti; assembly: GCA_013397935.1. NCBI lineage: Eukaryota > Metazoa > Chordata > Aves > Passeriformes > Dasyornithidae > Dasyornis > Dasyornis broadbenti. The sequence continues at coordinate 2,073,619 of VZRN01004035.1, read as the reverse complement.
AACCTTAGTGATGAGAGCTCAGCAAACCATCCTTCGCTTTCTCAGGACAATTCTCGTGACTTGATGGAGGTGGGCTACAGCAAGGGCTGTTTTCATGGGTCTCTTTAGCCAATATCTCTGTTTATGTGTCTTTATATTTGCTTTAAGACATAAGTTTGTTTTCAGCTCAGCTCACATTTTATCTTCTGTGCTCAATCTTTTCTGACTAAGGATTCTTCTGTTTCCATCTAAGGAAGCATTTCTTCTGGCAGTCAAGTGGAAAGGTATACAAGGAGGTTAAAACCTGCACTTCCATATGAAACAGTGGCGATTCCTACAAACCCTGACTCTCCTGCTAGGGCCCCTGTCCTGCATGGAAGGCTGTTTTCTGTTTGTAAGCCTGAGCATGAAACCTCTGAACACGAAGAACTGGCTGTGCTCACATCCCAGATCTTTCAAATTCAGATCGGTGAACTTGAAATCGTGTTTCAGGCAATCCCAGGGAGCTGCATGTGCACAGAGCCGTCGTTACTGAAATGCACAACTCCACTCTTGGACCCTTGATTTGCAGGCACCACTGAAGTACACAAGTTTCTGTATTTCAGTGGCTGAAATTCATGACAGCCGCAGATGAAGGTTCCAAAAGATCCTGTCACTGATGGAGGGAATGTCTTCTCATGCCATGGACATGAAATCCACCAAGTTTTGCTGATCAAAGACTGAAGGAGGCTTTGGGGGCTTCAGGAATACATGAGAACAGAGCCAAGCTATAGCTTAAAAATCCTCAACAAAAAGGCAATAATGCCGTGTGGTGTCTTTCAGGGTTCCTTCATTTCCGATCACAGCCAGATATTCTGCACAGCTTTGTTATCCACGAGCACCCTTGAGTGCAGGGCTGGATCCTCTTTCAATTGAGCACAGCACAGACAAACCTCTGAGAATCTCCAGACCTTCAAGGAGACACAGTGCTCAATAAGTGCAGGCCCTGCTGGATAGTTTGGACACACTATTGGAGAAAACAGAAGCAGGAGAACAAAAGGACGCATGGAATGGACGCTATGGAGAGGAAGGAAGGAGAGTTATTGTTCTGAATATAATCCAGTTTGTGCAGGGAGCAGCAGCTTCCCTCCAGGTGTGCCTCCTTTGCGGCGGCTGTTAGGGGAAAAGCGAAGCACCACGTGCTCAATGGAAAGTGCTGTTTGCGATCCCATCAAATGTGAAATTCTGTGAGCACCCTGATGCAAACATTTTGTCATACATGTACTTGCAATCAATGTGTGCATGGCCGTCTCTTAGAAACAGACTCAAGTAATGCAAACACCAGCGAAGGGCGTTGCTTGGGAACAGGGACACTCATTCAGCATATCTTAATAGAAGTTTGATTTTTTTTTTCTTTCCCCAGAGTGGCACAGATATTTGACATTTCAGAAAACAAGCATGCACATTTATGCTAAAAAATGTGTGCTGTACTCTTAAAATATTAAAATACTATTTAATAAAACTTGAATACTAATGGCATAAATCAATCCAAAGCTTTATCACATTTAAAATTCCTTTTTAGACAGAGGAATAAATACCACTGGGTAATTATTGGGTAACTCTCTTCCTGTTGCACGCTGAAACGTGCATTTGAGGACCCAGGGAGCAGCAGAGCCAGGAACAATAGAAGAGCATTTTGAAAAGGACACTTTGAACACTTTAAAACACAACAGCCTTCCATTTACATTACTGCAAGAATACACAGCGTTCACAGGATCACTTCTTCTGAAACTACATGTTGTCATAAATTGATCCCAAATGCTATATTCAATAGCAGACACACAGGACATATGAGGGGCATATGTTTATATTTACAGGGATAGCAAAGGACCACTCAGGTGCTCAACTTCTGTTAGAAACTCCTCCCAGAGTGTGAGAAGTTATCCATCAACAAAAGGGTTGATTTCCTTCACCGTTCTTTACCTACAGAATACCTTATACGTACTGAAAGCATGTCCTGTGCATGTTGTGGCCTTGCTTCTCACTCTGTTTTACTATAAACATCAGGAATTGCTCCAGTAAACTTGGAGGAATATCAACATACATGGATATATCTGCCCTGACTTTGGCTGTTTTCCAGGCACAAAACAGAGAAGTAGCTTGGAGAAACAGCAGCAAGGCCAGCACAAACCCTCCCATTTAATGAGAGCTAAGACTACAAGAAACACCACCTCCCCACGTTTAACAACAAAATACAGTTTTTTAAATGCTCCTGTTTTCAACAGCTGTTCAAGACTGACTCCAGGGAAAGAAAATTTCTTTCATTAAAACAACTGGTACTGCGGGGGAAAAGAAAAACAGAAAAGGATGAAAAAGGATCCAAGAATGGGTTGATGTTATTAAGCCTTTCCATGATGTTTCAGTACATTTTTCATGGTTCTGCAGTCACTTCTACGACAAGGTTTACCACAGTATTAATTTCACCATTTGCATCACGTAAATAAAATATACTGTGAGTGAACTTTGCTTCTCATTACATTATTTAACTCATCATTGGCGATTACAAACGATGGTATTTTACATGAAACAGAATATTTTGGAACACTTCCAAAATCCCCATTGAGACCTCAGTGCAAGAAGAAATCTGCCACTTAAGTATGCAACTTCCTCTGTCATGATAGCATCTCTCACTTTTCACTGAGCAAATTAAATCACTTGAGAATGCTACAAAACCAGAAAACTTTAAACCGAGTGCCATTCGCAATGCTAGAACCAGAGCAAATGACGTGTTCCCTTTGATAAAGAAAGCACACTGACAGCATTAGCTATCATTAAATGGAGGAAACTGTCAATGATGAATTTTTGTCAGGGTGGTGGCTCTTTTCCAGTGTTAGAAGGTGCAGTTCAAATAGCAGGACACACATATCAGAATTTGATTATCAGTCTGTGTGTCCTCTGTTAGCTGGCTAAACGAAGTTCTACCTCACTATTTTTCAGCAAGCACCAGATACAGAGGCTCTCACACAACTTCGAGCTCCTTCTGTCTCTCTGGTCAGCCAAAAAAAGGCCCTTAAATATATAAATATATCTATCTATATATATATGTAGACACCTACCACTACAGAGCACATCCATATGTCTATTACTAATCTCAAGTGCAAAGTGGTTTGAGCTTCTATTCTTATACAAGCACCCTTTCCATTCAACTTTGGTCTTTGCACAGTGTATTTTTATATATGAGTAAAATAATTTGTGCCATATGGATCCAAGTGTTAGCTTCCCACTAGACCAACCACAAGACTCTCACACAGTTTTTCCTGCTCCTTTGCATTGGTTCCCAGTTTTGCTGGGAGTTACTATAGTTACAAATCACTATTTGCAAGTCAAGTAAGGAATAAAATAATGACTTCTATTAACTTGACGGATTCTAGGTTGCAGTTGAACAGTGTCACCACTGAAGCCAACTCCAGTGGCTGTAGTGAGCACAAATGGGAATCATGACCACCTGAGACCTGGGACTGAAGCTCCTTTCGAGACCCCACAGATTTTAGTTTGCTGTGATTGCCTGCTTTTTCTGACCAAACAATTCCAAATAACACATGGACTGTGCCCCATCACTGTAATAGCTGTTCTTCCACCCAAAATGTTAGGATTTTCTCTATATTGGGTTTCCTAGGAGCCTGCAAATGCCCAGAGCCTGTAAATTCCCCAAAATACCTTCACCTACTAAAGGCAGGCTGTGCACGGAGCATTTCCTCTCTACATTGTTGTGAAGGTCACTGCTGAGGGAGCCCAGATCCTCCAATTCCACCCAACCATGCAAATCCATGTTGGTTTTAGGCAACCAGGGAACCAGAAGCAGCTGGGAGAGCCTTGACATTTCAGCTGAGTTTCATAACACTTCTACCTCATACTGTGTTCCTGCAGCCAATATTGGGAAGCCATTTCTTGGCATTTCAAGTCAGAGATTCTAGGGTTTACAGGATAAAGTTATGCCTTTGGACATTCATATACCATACAGAAAAAAATTGAGTCATATATACTTGGACAAGTTATGTATTTTAAGCAGCTGAACCTGTTCATTGACTGAAACTTTTTAGAGCAACACTTCTCTAGAAATAAATTCATAGTATTCCTTCACACTGAGTTGACAAATTACTCATTTACTAAATCACGATGCAGATGTAGCAGAGGGAAAAAAATTGTTGTAGCAGAGGGAAAAAAAAAAAAAACCACCTGAAACTGGGGGGCAGCAATTTCACAGAACTCATGGTCTTGCACGAAGGAGTTCAGTTAAATCTTCAAATCGGAGCCATGCAAATGTAAACGTACATTTTTCCCCCATATGTTATTTTCCTATCAAAGCTTTAAAAAGAATAAGCATATACATGCTCATATATACCGAACACAACAGAAGTACAGCTCAGTGATAGATGACAGATTAGTTAACTCAACCATATATCAATTTGGTGAAAACCAATTAAGAAAAACTCATTTACAGAATGTTTGCTCTTCATACATAAATAACAATTTGATGCCAACTGTATTGTACACCGAACATACTTGCAGACTACACTTTGACACAATTTTTCAAGTTTCAATTTTGAAACTGAAAGTACAGTTACTGGAAATTAATATAAAGTGGACTCACACACTAAAACATTAGTACAGAGTCAGAACTCAAACTCATTCTTCATTGACTGAACAGGACTTTAGCTCTATTAACATTTATAAACTTAAAGCTGTTAAAGCTCGTGTTTGAAGAGAGCAAGCAACCTAATGAGAAAAGCTTCTAACCCTAAAATATTTCTAACTGATGCACTGATCACGCCCTTTCTCAACAATAACACTTCAGAACTTCTCAGCTCTGTAACTCAGTTTTTCCTCCTGTAATTTACAGTAGCCTCAGTGAGCCAACTTCAAGTGTGTGTGGGCCAGACGTAAAATTAGCTCCGAAATGAAGGACATCTCTCACAGTGAATGACAGCTAAAAAGTTTGCCCTAAAGTCATCTGGATTTCTAAGAGATCTTCCAGGGGTTAACGCTTATCTTTTCTACCTGCATTCACATGTGCTAGGATTTGGCATGGATTGTATTTGTTTGGGTGGATCCTGGCCCTGAAAGTGTTTGCTTTTAGGTTTCAGTTGTGCTCCTGAGTGTTACATGTGTACACTGAGCAAGGAGCCAGCAGCAGCAGTAACGTGACATGCACTTGCCGATTTTTCTCCAGGAATGATGGAAGTTCAGGTATGTCACTAAACCAAATCTGAACATAGGGGAAAGGCAATAAAGGTACATCGTGTTATATAGTTGGGGTTTTTTTTTAATTAAAAAAAAAAATGTTATATAGTTGTGGTTTTTATGAAAAAAAAACCAACAAAAACTACCCAAAAAAAAAAAAAAAATAAAACAACAAACCACCACCAAAACACCACTTCCACTATGAAATTTTCACAAGTCACACTTATTGTATTTGGTGAATATTGCAGTCTGAACAGATCCATGTCTACATTTCAGATGATTAACCTTCTAGGCATTGATGCTGATTAAATCTCAATATGTACACACTCAAATAACAGAACGATGTGTGAGAGGCACATCTGTGCTGATATGAATGCATTTCAGAATTCTCTCCTAATGCTCAAGGCTGAACAGGCACTAATAATGCCAAAAAGATCACCCCAGGGTGTGAAAAGAAATCAAACTATAATTGGTCTCCCCTAATTTTTTTGTTAGTATTACAGAAGAAAGCAGAGAGAATAACTTGATCAGATTTTCTGCACTGCTGTTAAGATTTTTTGGAGGTTCTAAGAGTTTCCCATTAAGTAGCACAGCAAATCAGCAAGAAAAAGGAGGCAGGAGGGAAAGCAGCCCTGTAAGGTCCTCTTTACATAAAAATAAGTCACTGAAGAATATGAAGGAAATTAAAATAAAAACGTTTGCTTATATAATTGTTATGCAACAGTCTCCTGTTAGTAAAAATATAACTACTTCGGGTCAGCATGTTTCTTGCTAATTAAGGGGCCTGAATGTAACTTCTGTATCTCATTAGTGCACATATTTAATCTTGTCTCAAAATAACTCATCCCTTGCCATTTAAAATCAACAAGACTTGGACTCAACAAGACTTGCCACCCCGGCAAGTTGTGAAACAGCAAGTTCCAGAGTTTTCTGTGAAGGGTAGATCCTTCAAGGTACAAGATTATCATCCTTCAAAGGCCTGAACTGAACACCGATCCTCAGACAACCCCCAGCGATCCGCGTGCTTTGAGCCATGGCTTAATGCAACACCAGCAGTTGGATATTCAGGATGTTGCTTATTTCCATGAGGTTTTGTTAAACTAAGTGCTAAACATGAATGCACTATAATGGTATCAAGTATTCACAGAGATATTTTCCGATGGTTAATTAATGTGAATTGGTTCATAAAGGTACTCAGTAATTCAAATCCAAGTTTCAGGGCAGCAGCAACCTGCCAGGTTGTCTTTCACAAAACCTGAGATACTTTTCTGAAATGGCTTCGGAAATTTAACGTGAATCTTATCCCAAACATATCAAAGCAATTTACACGTGAAAGTGTACAACTGCAACAAAGAGAGCTTCAAAAACTAGGATGGAATGAAATACAAATCTTTCATTTCTAATTGCAGAACTCATTTCTTTAAATTAGCTTTCCCTAAACAATTCCTTCTCTGAAACACAAATAACGAGCCTGCTGAACTCTACTGACAAAGTTGCCACAAGCTGATAGAAAACAGGAGAAGGAAAAAAAAAAGCTTATTTGGAAGAGAGAGAGATTGTACCTATTAATACATTTTTAATTATTTGAGAGGCACTTATACATCAGAGCAGAGCTAGTTATATAACCCCAAGGCATTTAGGAGCCTATTAAAAGTGTGTATTGTTAATTGCAACCTTCTTATTTGTAAAGAACTTTAAACTATGGGTTTGTGTCTCAAATCCCTTTCTTCCCCTCCACATTCTAAGTAGCCAGGCAATTAGGTTAATAGCCGAGCTCCCTGGGGATAAAAACACCAGGAACTACCTATGTTCCTGTGGTGCAGTGTTACTGTGTTTGAGATACGTTTGGTAATGAGAAAAATAAATACCAGAGGCACACGATTATTTCTGTAATGTAACTTGCATTTTTCTAAGCCCCCTAATAAGCAGATTAATTTAGATCTCAGAAAAGAGATAGAGATGTGCCACCGCGTTTAAAAACCAAAGACCATGAAAGCCTTTTAATACAAGATTTTATCAGACATGATCAATATGAGCATCTGCAAACTGAATCTTATCATTCTTATTCATGTTTCCTTTCTGGCCACTTAGCATCCTCAGACACAATAATGCAGAGAATGAATCAGCACAAACTGGCTGCATTTTACCAGATGTTTTACAGATGTTTTTGCGCTTGCTCTAAAACAAGGCTTTAGCATAACTTGCAGTAAAATGTAAAAACTAATACAAACAAAAAAAAAATCCAACCCCAAATCTCAAATATGTCTCTTCAAAAGGAAATTGATCATTCTGTTGTTAATTAGTAATGGCATTTTGAAAGACTAGAATATTTCCATCAGTACCTAGCAAAAGTAAATCCCACAATTTATAAAAATCTGGAAGATGATTTAGTTTTTAACCTACGTGTGTCTGTGGATAGCTCCAAGCAAAGCTGAAGGTCTGGTGACTCAGAGAGCAAGGCAAACCCGGGACATTGTAAAATCAAGTACAAGCAGTGGATGTTGAGCGGTTCTCAACTCTCAGCTTGTGAAAGCTGGTTTACAGAAGTCAAACTGTAACCATACAAAGCATTTCTTTTATAAACACTCTATCATGAAAGCAGTAGCAATCACAGTTCAACGATCTCCTCGTGAGAGGAGTGCAGCACGCAAACCAAACGCTTCGTTGTTATCGCACCGCGTTGCAGTTGAAGGCCCCCAAACCAAGTTCTCTGCATGATGTTCTGATATCAAACCTGGTGCCTCCCCGTGCCCTGGCAGAGACCCCCCAATGCCATCCCACAACACAGACCCAGAGTTTCCAGGGGCATAAGGAAATGTGTGCCAATGTATTCACAAACAATTCCATGGGTGAGGGGACGGCTCTTAATGCCTTTGACATGGGTCTGAATGTCTCTGCTAACTTCAAGCTGCAGGTTTGATACAGAGCTCGCGCAGTTTGACTCCTGGAACAGAAAAATGGGTCTGCACAAACCTGAGTTTCTGAACTTCAGGGGGAAAATGACAGCTTCGAGGGAGATATGTAGCAGGCGCTTCGGGAAGGCTGGGCCTTCCTGGTTCCTCAGCCATGGGGAAGGGAAGAGGGCAACCTGCGGCCGGGAGTTTGGGATAAAAGGGGACTGTGACCTCTGAAACCTCGAGGGAGAAAACCACACGGGCCTGTGCCCCAGGAGACTCCGTGCTTTTACTGGAATAAAGTTGCAGGGCTCCTCTGTCTCCTTTATGGAAACTGGCTTTTCACAGCGTGATATTCCATGCAGGCAGAACAATCCAAATTTAACGCGGCCACCCTAAAAGTTTCCCTGATTCTTTCCAAATTACTCTGGTCCTTAGAAACACAGATGGAACTGAACATAAGTAGAATGCATCAAACAGCAGCACCCTGTATGCATTTAACCATTACAACTATTCATAATTTTTGTTGCTCTAAGCACTATCCTTCCCTCACTGAAACTGAGAATATAATTTGTAGGTAAGAGAGTCTTGCTTTGAGCCCACAGTGAGAACACCACGTGGCAAGGGTTCAGCTATTAGTTTCACATTCGTTTTAGGTCTGTGAAATGCAGTTAATTCATTAAAATGCAATTATGCAATACAAATTCAGAGGGAGTAAAATGTCTTCTTTTTAGTTCATTTCCATGTTAAATTAAAGATCTTAACCTCTCTATTATGCATGTCTTCATGGCAAAAAAAAACAAAAAAAAACCCCAAAAAAACCCAATTAAAAAATTAATAAAACCATTAGATGTTGAAGAATTTCTGCTGATTTAAAGACAACTCCCTGCCTTTGAGTTGAATTTATACTAGCTCTGGAAACTGCTAAACTAAGTCTTACTGTGTTCCTAAAAATGGTACCATCAAGGAAGGGTAGGGTGACAGTACTGGGAAGTTTAAATGTGTTTGTGGAGAAATTAACATTATAAGTTATCATTGGGTAAATCTACTCAGCCTTATGTTTTCCATATGTCACATCTGTAGCTCTGTGCACGTTCAGGATCTCTAACCCATCTCCATGGTGAAATCTCACCGCTCCCAAAGTGCCCCTCAGTACCCGGGCTCAGGGTCACGGCAGGGGGGTCACAGAGCCAGGTTCCCTTCCACATTCACCCACACCGGGATGAGACTGGAGCCAGCAGGGAGCATTTCCTGTCTGCTGGAGATGGCCCTGGGCCGTGGCCTCTTGCAGAGAGGTTCCAGCCTGGTCACACATCACTGCTCACAGGCTGAGGAACCCCCCAAAACACAAAACTCCAGCACTCAACCCCAAACTGCAGCGGTGCCCTAACGAGTCCCGTCCCCTCCCCACCAATCCTGACACAAACAGCCCTCATTCGGCTCAGCTGGGGGACCCTGAATGATCAGCTGGCTCATTTGAGGGTGGCCACAACCACCAAGTCCTTTCCAGCTGTACTCAGTAACTTTTCGGCATGGAAACAGGACCCTCTTAACAACGCCAACCGTACTTTCCAGTTAGGTGCTCACGTCTTAGCTGCCGATACGTATCAGTGTATGAACAGCGAGACAACTTTTCTTTCCAGTGCAAGGGTAACATCACATGGTATTCAGCATTGGCTCAGTATTGCTGAACACTCAGTATTGACTATTTAGTTCAGTTTCATTAGCAAGCACTAAATGAGATTATAACTTTAGGAGTATGATGTTAATAGCATATTCCAATATAATTTTACTACTCCAAACAGGCAATTACATACAGCAACCTCCCAAAATACATTTCAAACGTTAGTTCAAACCAAATACTTGTTTAAAAAAGCAAAACAAGACAAAACCCAACAAAACTAAGAAAACCCACACAAATATTTTTAAATTTTTGTTTATTTTTTTGCTACATTTTCTGCTTTCAGGTGCATGCATAATCCGTCACTTTTGGTAAGATCTTAAAAATAAATAAAACACTCCCAAAGGAAAAAAAAATAAAGGAAGTTCTAGAATAAAAGAACAGTGCTGAGGAAATGAAAGCAAACCATTACTTTTTAATAATAATTAAAAAAGAAACCCACATAAACTATTCTAACAAAACTTTAATTCCCCTTCTGGATGGCAGTTAAAATCCTGTGATTTACTTTGCTATTTTAGTCCTAAGCTTTCATCTCTGGGAGCAACATGGCACAAAGTATGGGTATGAGCTTATTAAAGCTCAAGTCATTGTTAAAAGCAAATACCTGCTGAGCAGAAGCTGATGCAAGTAACAACTCTTTAAATTGTTTACAAAGAGCACCTGCACTTGACCAAAAAAAAAAAAAAAAAAAA
>VZRN01004035.1:2046525-2063084 GCA_013397935.1 Dasyornis broadbenti | reverse complement strand
AGACAAAAAAAGACTGGAAATAAAACTGACTCCCAGTTTATTTTCAAATGTTTTGACTCTCTTTTCTAGGAAAAAAATAGTTTGCAAAATTAGCTGAGCACAGAGGTACAGCAGCCACATTCTCTCACATCAGTGGAGTTCCACAGTTCCGGGAGTTTGGAGCTGGCAGTAGAAATTGCCTTCTAGCAACTGAAGGAATTTCCAGTTACAAACAAAGCCAAAGGCAGATTTGTCCCTTTTCAATTATCAGTGTATCTGTCCTTCATTTAGGAATAAGAGTCCTTTAGGTTATCTGTTTTGTGGATTCCTTTTATATGAGGAATGTTTTAAGAGGCATTCTCATGTCATGTTTAAATAGTGCTTCTTAGGTCTGCAGCACTATTCTGGATGTGTGCTCTCCTGAAAGCATTTCCCTTTTGTGCCAGTAACATTTCTGCCAAATTTGAGCTCCGTTTAACTCTTGTTAACAAGGAAGATCTTGTTTTTTTGAGCACAGGACAAACTCCAGAGTTCAGAGCTCGTTTTGAACCTTCCCAGCATCCTCACATGTGGTCAGCCAGAAGCAATTTAATTTGGTGAGTGCTGATGTCAGAATTTTGTAAGAATCGATTGCTTTTGAGGTCTGTGTCCAAACCATCCCTGGTTTCATGCTCTGGTTTGTGCTGCAGAGAAAATGCAGAATGTGTGGAAACTAAAGCAGGCAAAGTGTGCTGGGCAGGTACCAGCAGTGGTGCCTGCAGGTGGAACCAAACCGGTCTGAGGAAAGCCCCCAGCACGGCTGCTGGCCTGAATGTCTGATATTCCCCGTTTGGGTACACATTTGGGTGCCTACACCTCAGGGACACCCAGCTTCAGGTTATACATACCCATGGTTATACACAAAATTCCATGTGGAGGAGGGGAGACCTGCAGTACGGGACTGTGAGGAGACAGGTTATTTTAGTGGTGAATGGATTCTAAAGTGAGCCATCTACAAATTATTTATGCTATTAAAAGGAGCGTGAATTATCTCATCACGTCCTTCAGCTGACCAAGTCTTTAATGCAAAGTCAAACCTCTCTGTTGAAAAGGCTTTTAAGCAAATCTCCACCTGCTTTGTCCCCCTCCTGGACAGCAGTCTGGGGTGTTGAACACAACTGGCATTTTTATGCAGTTTGTGACGATAGCCACTGTGTTTCTCCTGGCCAATTTACAAGACTCTCTTATCATCATGAGCAGTGATAGGCTGTTTCAATTCCTTTTCTCTCTGAATCATCTTTATAATTTATTTCTGAAAAAGCAGGGCACCATTTTTCTTTCACAGTTGCTATTTCTATTCTTTCTCGGCCGGTCTGTTGCCCACACCCCTCTGCAGCGCTGCCAGTGTCCTTCTAGGATAACGAGCACATCACTTCTGCCTTGCATCTTTTCTCAAACAGGCTGCATTTCAAATCCTTACAGAAAAACCTCGAGAATCTGGGTAGCAGCATGATGCTGCACTGCACTCCCCACGCCACAAAGCAGACGTTATCGGGTTACTTCAGAGTTCCAGGAGATTGCAATATTGAACTGCCTCTCCTGGGACAGCTCCAAATTACAACTGAACCAATACCTCTGAGGAATGCAGGATTTTAATGTAGAATTCCAGTGTCAATCAATCATTCGGCATTAAAGATTAAACACAAGCAGAAAGAGGAAAGTTAACAAAAAGCAACTGAAATGCACCACAATATTTTTTCAAATATTTTGGGTATTTTTAAACCAATGGACTTCATAGAAGTAAAATATGTGCTTGTTGAAATAGAGCAGCACAGAATGCAGAAGCCTCATCATGCAGTCTTTCTTTCAATTGTTTATCTCAACATAATTTCAGTCTTGTTTTTACATCTTTAATTTTCTAACAGGACAAAGATATGTATTTGTCAATAAAGAAATATTTATAAATGCTTTAAAAAGCATTAAAAAGCTTTAAAAAGTAATTAAGGAAATACTCCTTCCTTGAGAATCAATAAACTTTTTTGGCACAAACCCCCTCGGTTTCTGTAGATCTCGTATTTTGTTTATTACCACTGTGTTTTAAACATCTGAGCTTTAGTTTACAGCTTTTTAAAGACTGAAATATGGTTATCAAGTGTGACTCTGAGTAAAACAGTAGCAGCTTTGCTAATGCTATTCTCAGATGATAGATCACTTGAATGTGATATCAAAATCAATCCTTTGGGGGGATTTGGGACTTAGTTGTTTCTCATACAGGGCACTGTAATTTGTCACTGAACCATAGTCAGGTCGGTGCAGTGAGGATGTGCTGGAGAGCCAGGAGAAAAATAATTCCTGTTTAAAAGCAAGTTGGAGATGTCTTTGAACAGGGTATGCACAAATGGTGACATTTGAAAGAAACAAAACGGTTTCATCAAAGAAACTTTTAAAACGCGTTTAAAATTTGTCCCTTAAGCAGCTGTGGGAATTGTAATATAAGTAGTGCTGTGTTCTAAGGAAGACATAGAAAAAGATTTCAAAGCCTTCATTAAGATGAAAATTAGTGGAACACGCCCTTTGGTCTAGGTTGCACCCCCTGATCAGTAAATTGGACTGTAACAAGTATAACTCCTCTCCTTCTCTCTCTAAATACAAGTGATTTCAAACTGGACAGAGAATTCCTCTGCTAAGATAGATTTCTTTTCAGCAATTGTATACTTGGACTGCAAACTCTCTTAAGACAAAAAAAGTTTTCTAGAACACAGAGGAAGAGTGAAAGGTATTAAAACTCTTAGTTTGAACTTTTATATTAACTTTAAAAAGCACTCTATGCTCAGAATACTTCAGCTATGACACATAAGCCAAAAATCTCTCCACAAAATCAACTAGTCCAAGCAATAACCTCAGTGATTGCTATTTGCTCATGACAACTACAGTCCCAATTGCTCTGCACTTCCACAGAGGAGCCTTGATTTATTCACAGCTAATTTCTTAAATGTCACAACAGATTTATGAAAGGCTGCAGCACCAAAGGAATGATGGTATTTTTCCAAAAACCTCCAAAATGAAGAATATTAACCATTAATACCACTATGAAAAGGGATTTTAAAATTGTGTATTCCAGCCGCATCTGCCACACACCTGTTAACACAGGGTACCTTTCTTTCCTCTTACGGAAATACTTTGAAATAAACAAGACTCAACTGAGCAAAGAACTGAAATATCATCTCTGCGAGATAATACAACTGAGTGTGTAAAATCTCGTGAGGCACCACCTCTCAAATGTGTGAAACTGCAAAGTAAAATGGCCATAGGGGATGGAGATGACACATGAGATTAAAAGCTTTGGGTAATGATCTCCCACTGATAAAACATCCTGGAGGTGATAAAGTTCCAGCCAGTTCTCAATCAATGCAGCAGAGATCTCACGGAAAAGTGAATGCCAACACGAGGGCCAGTCTGGCAGGCTGACACTTGTAATTGCCACTCAGGAAGGTGCCAAATCCACCTGCCTATTCCCCACGCTCCTGCCTCTGCTCTGCTCCCCTGCTGCTTTTGTACGTGGTCACCCCTGAAGGAGGACTGGCAACAACGGCCAAGGGAGGTGGTTGGTTCAGCGAGTCCCAGGTGAGAACAGGCAACTTCAGCAACGAGGTTACCGTGCCCATTTAGGGATTGTGGTCATGAGCAGCTCTCTCTGTAAGCCAAAGCTGAACTGTCAGATTCTAGGCGGGGAAAATATAGCCTAAGACATAGATTTATTTTTTCTTCCCCATTAGAATTTTTATTATTTTAAAGGTCATTTCATGACTACATAACTAATGAGCAAGGATGTATTCCTTGAGTCATCGGGGATCTGCCACAGAGCATTTGACCAAAGGTGTGCAGCTACTGAACTGTGACATTCCAGGGAGATGAGGGGCTGCAGCTGCAGCTCATATCAAATCTCATGTGGCAGTTCATATTTGCCAGTGTACCGTTCAGGCTAAAAAGATGTGATTTCCTCCCTGATGATTTCACAAGTAGCTTTCATCAAAAGTTTGTTTAAATCTGGCATGGCAAAGGTTTGAAGCAACACACTCGGCAAGACACAGAGGTTTCCTTTATGAGACCATGTATGTTTTAGTCTTCCCTGGATGCTAATATGAACCCTAAGTAAGTGTTTCACAGTTTATGTCTCCATAACTCCAGAAAGAATGAAAAGGGAAAGAGGCCACACATCTATGATTTGCCTACTAATGCACACATCTCTGATGCTGTGCTCCCTCTGGTCATTTTTGAATATTTGCCGGTTAATAATACATATATTCAAAATGAAACAAACCCCACAGAAGCTAGAACATAATATTCTGCTGTGTCGTAGAAATACTCGATTAAATGCACTTTCTGTCATTTCAGTGTGCGGAACGTTTGTAACGTGGCACTCAGCTGTAGTTTAAAAACTGTTCTGGATCAAAACCAGCAGTAGTTTAAGATTGTTACTGTAAGTCAATTGTTTCCTGCCGTATTAGAAAAAAGGCACCCTCTCCACTCCTAGTCTCTGTTCAAAGTGACCCTCACTACCTATTTTCTTCTCTTTCTCTGCTGAATTTTTTCATCTGTTTTAATACATTTTGTTTAAGGATGTTGAAACTATAATAGCTTCTTTTGATTCTACTTAGTATTTTTTTATGTGTAGTGCAGCAGTTGTCTTATCCTGTTGGAAAGGTTTTCAAAGGAAACCTGCGCTCCACAGAATCTTCCCTCATTCTGGTGCTGATGAAAAGGAGGCAAGAACACTGGACTAAAATTCACCCTGTGCTCTCAGGCTTTGGGATTTCCCACGAAGAAAAATGTCCTTGCTGACCCTTGCAGCCCCCGTGGGCTGTGCTGAGGGAAGGGGCAGTGTTGCTTGGTTGAACTCTTGGTTGAATGTTGTTCATTCCTCACTCTTTTATCACCAGTTTGGTGGATTTCCCCTTGTCAGCCTATACCAAAATCTTAGGAAAACTAAAAAAAATAAATTCTGCTTATGCTTACCAGGCAGGTTTCATCCAAATTTTACAGTTATAATTAAAAACTACATTTTCATTAAGGAAATTATGAATTACAATAAAGTACAAGGAACATGCAAAATGAATAATTAACATTGTATAGACTTCAGCATCTTAATGAAGATTAAATACTACATATATTCAAAGTGGATTAGCACATCCACTGGAAGCTGTTATGTGCTCAGTAGGGGAGTCTATGCACTCACAAAATAATGTTTTATGAGGAGTATTCGAGCAACATTAAGCATAAGGTTGTCATATATAAAATGATTAATGTTTTATATAAAAGAAGCTGTAATTCCAGTGAATGAAGTCATTTCATCTCCCTGCTGATTCTACCTTTAGGAATACACTGTAAATGAAAAGTGGCTCAATGTGGAGTCTAGTTAAACAGAATATGAATCCTCTTTTTCAAAGTTAATGAGACTTGGAAACCCGCATTTAAAAAAATGTTGTGATTTTAAATTACAAATTTCATTAAGATTGGCGTACAGCACCTCCATCCTTATTTTATTAAGACTCCGACTTCCTTAGCTACGTAGGACAGGATGACACCTTGTTTTTCCTTCTCTTTGTTTGTGTGACAGGATGTTCCACCTCCTTCTCCCACCCACAAGGCCGATGCATAGATAGCCCAGGCTGAGTCAACGACCTGACTCAACCACCCGGCAAGAGATTATCTCTTGGTGCCCGAGAGCCTGAATCCTGATCAAGAAATCAACATCTTGGTATGGGAAAACAGATGTGGGAAGAGATGAAAACAATAAGTAAGTGACCAAAAGACACACTTTTACACTATAAAAGACACGTGAAATATCACAGAGGCAGAAGTCTCCTGCACGCGCTGTGGAAACGTCCAAGGAGCTTCTCCTCAGACTTGGATGCAGGTCTGTGGTAACTTCTTCGAAGATTGAGACAGGATTCTAATGTATATTCCATCACCAAACTGGAATTGGTAAGATATATTGGTTTCCTAAATTGTATTATTTCTTTGCTAGCTGTAACAATGGGTACCTTCTTGCGCGCTGCCTTCTCTCTACTAGTAGTTTTTTAATTTTTCATTTTTATTTGATTTTATTCCTGTGTAGTATGTAGTTCTATTCCAAGTCGTATGTCTGTTTATTTTTGTGTCTAATAAATGATAATTTATGTCGTATTAGATCTAATCAGCCCATTATTAAAGAACTTGCGAACATGGCTGGTCCTTGGGGTGCAGGCATCCCAATAAAGGTCACTGCCTGCTGCCAAAGGCCTGGCAAAAGGCAGAGATTTATCTAAGTCCTGTCTCCATTCGTAACCGTTTGCAGCCTGTCCACCCCTTGCAGCTCCTTCCTCCTAACGGGGACGATCGCTCCGGAGATCCCGCATCAGCGGAGGGCAGGTGAACCATGAATCTGCAAAAACGCTCAGGCAGAGCAGCGCTGGGCAAAGTGACTCCTTGGCCACCGAGTCTGAAGTCGTTTTGCCAAGGCTGAGTACGTGCAGATTGCTGGGGCAGTGCCTCCCAGCAGTGCAGTGTCCACCTGCAGAAGCGGGGCTGACGAGTTGCCGGCTGCTCCGAGCTGACACATCAGAGGAGGAATGGGCTGTAATTTCCTCCTCAGGAGAACAGATGATGGCAAGGTTAAATCACATCGAGCTAGAGAAGTGACAGGAATGTCAGACGTAGATAAGGCAATTCGTGTATTGGTATTTATTGTTTAAAATCTGTTTCATCTAAAGAAGTAGCTGCTCTCCAGGAAACACTGATTTCAAACTGGGAAACCCAGGTCAAACGTGGTGGAGAGAAGATTATAAGTGCTCAGTGCCAGCACCCTTTGACCAAAGAGATTTCAGTTGTAAAGCCACAGAAAAGGGGATAACTCATTTTACACCACAAGTTACTGAATGGTTTGGCACAGCCAGGCTCCCCTGGTGCCATTCATGGCAAAGCAACCAACTCTTCGTAGCCTGCACCTGACTAGATTTTGTTCTAAATGGAGAACGTATTGAAAAATTTTGATCATAGTAAGAGTACTCAAAGAAAACTTTTTCTTTTTTTTTCCCTCCCTGAAAATGAAATGGAAATGATTTTCCATTTCTATCCTGAATTTACAGCAGTGCCTCTAAAACATTTTTGGAAAACTTCCACACCTTCTTAACCACATGAGAGGACGCAGTTCCTGAGGAGCTGTTTTCTCATTTACATGCAGCTGGATTTCACAGAAACACAGTTTTCGGTCCTCCAGTGAAGTAAATCTTTTTCCTCACAGTAGTAGAGGAAAGTCTGTGCAAACATAAACTAACAGATTAGAAGTTTAATTGTACAGTCCCAATTTTTAAAATATATTTCTAATGTAGTAAAAATCTTGGCAAGATGTATGTTGCTATTGTCAACAGAAAAAAACCAGCTTTTTGGCTCCTACTGGAAACCCTGTGTTAGTAAATCAGGGTGAACAAGGCACAGACTCAAGAATCAGTTGGTTTGCAGGTTTTAGTAGGTCTCATTAAAAACAAAAATAAAATCACTGTTGTAATTTTAAATAAAAAAATAAGTAATTTTTTTTAGATCAGTGATTTAAAAATAAAATCACTGATGTGGATGGCTGCTGTTTCACTGCTTCGTGTTGCATCTGCTCGTGCCTTCTCACCAACAAGGGAGCTTCGTGTCTGACCCTTGGGCAGCGATTAAAACAGCTGCAATATTGTCTGAGAGGGAGGCTCCTACACAATATGAAACACAAATGCATTTTCCTGCTAAGGCAAGCCAGGCTCAGAATGGATGGAGGATGGCGGGCGGGGCAGGGGCAGGTGATGGGGTGTTAGGTGAACGCTTGAATTCTGTGGAGGCAGGAGCTGCTGTGGGCACACGGGCAGGAGAGCTGGAGCCAGGGGATCCTGTCACACCAGCAGCTGTGCGGGGCAGCGGCTCCTGGTGTCCCTGAGCAGCCACACTCCGGGTTTCTGGTCAGAGCCACAGACTGGGAGCAGCGCGAGGGGGGGACAGCAGGATCTGTTTGGGATGCTGAAAGCCCTGTGCTTCCCTCTTTCACCAGAGCTCACAAGCACTGAAACTCTCAGTGGGAAACAGATTGACTTCTGGGTCATTTTATGTGGTCTCGTGTTGTATCTGCTTTTAATTTTAAAGAGTGATTTCAATGGTTTAAAACAGCCAGGTGACTTAGAGATTACAAGGGAATCACAGGTGCTTCCTCATGTGAAATATTCATACAGATACAACCAGATTAACCTTATAGATTGTGTGATTTTGAGAAATTGTCCTCCAGGTGCAAGCCTGGAACGAAAGAAAATGACAAAGTGGAGCTCATGCCTCAGGGGCCAAGCACTCTGAATCTCAGTGAGACTGGGCTTACGATATATCAAAAGTCTGCTGGAGCCAGGGAGGATCTTCTCAGCTCACAGAATGAGCACAGAGTATGCCAAACAGCTGGGGGATTTTGTTTTGCTATTTTTTTTTTTTTTTCCCCTCTGGGAATGCCCCCTGAGCCCCAAGGGGGGCAGAAGGGATTCAGAGAACTGCTCAGAGCCCTGCCTGTGGATGAGTGCCATGGCCAGTCACCTCCCAGGGACTGCACCAGCCTGCCAAGGGTCAAAATGAACTGAAAGATTGCCTTGCCACCTTCAAATTGAAAATCTCACCTGTCCATTCATGCACTGCAAATTTTCCTTCATTCTAGCCATTGGCAGGAGGAAGCCCGTTATTCACCCGTTAACTTTTCTGGGCAAAACCCATATTTTAATGTTTTACAATTGTGTGCTCCAGCCCTGGCAGCATTCAAGGCTAGGCTGGGCAGGGCTTGGACCAGCCTGGTGTCGTGGGAGATGTTCCTGCCCAAGGCACGAGGGGTTGGGCTGAGATGATCTTAAAGGTCCATTCCAATCCTTCATATTCTGTGAGTCTGCGATTTTACGGTATTCTATGATTTTATGGCATACAAAGTAAAGCCATTGCATGGATTCATAAGCAAGTGAAAAACCCTGAAATGACATTTAGGTAATAAATAGGCACTTTTTGCAGGCAAATCCTTCAGAGAACGGCGCTGAGATCTGTGCTGCTCAGTGTTCATACACAACCTGGGGAGGAGCTGAAGTTTTCTAATGATACAAATTAATTATTCGTAGTAAAAGAGAAAGGTGAGAAGACTTGGAGAATATTTAATGATATTTTGTCTCAACGATAAAATGGCAGAGGAAAATGAGTGTTGATCAATGTAAAATAATGTGAGAAACACAACTCTAACTTAATATGTAAACTAAGAGGATCTAAACCAGCTATTACCACTCCTGGAACTCTTGACATTAAAACAGATATTTGGGAGGCTATATTTGCTTAATGTTTAGTAGGAATCAAAAAAAATGTGGAAAAAGCCAATTTTTTTTGCCTTCTGGAAATGGATATCTATCAGTATAAAAGAAAAAAACCCACAAAGTCAGGATATCTGCATACAGGAATATCATCAGCAAGTCCCTTATAATATTTACGTTAATACATATAATACATATAATATTTACATTAATAGGGGATCTCTGAATCTAAAAGCCATGGAGAGCTTGTACCCGGGGCTTTCTAACCCTGAATACTGGAGCACAGACACACAGGGACGGAGAGGGGTCCACTGGCCAGAGAGTTTGGCCATCCTGGAGACGATTTGACAAGAAAGAGCCACCAGCCCTCATCCCGCGTATCACACAGCACAGCACATGCAGTGCTCTTCAACAGCCTCATGATCCCATGGCTCAAAAGTGGGGACAAAGTGCTATTAAAGATATTAATACATTTCCTTGTCCTTACAACAGTTGAGAATTTGTTAAGGGAAAAACGTTCAGGTTATTCACAGAATTGCTCCTTAGCTGCAGAAAAAGGCAAACTTTATTTCCTACCCATCCCAAATCCAATTTGACACCGGGAAAATTTTCTTCTGGGAAACAATTCTAGTGACCATTTTAATCCTGAGCAGAGGAAGGTTTATGAATTAATCACTTATGAGATTTATTAGGATCTCTAGGCATGTTAGTGCATCCCTTCAGCACCTCTTTCTAGCCACGTTGAGTCTCCAAGCTGAACCCTTCAAGCACAGATTTAATTATTGTCAATATCAATTCAGTACCTGCAACAATCAACAAATACCACCTGAGAGTCTCAGCATCCCTGTCTTGAGGATACCGGAGCATGGAACACACAAGCAAAAAGGTCACAGGTTTTAATTTTTTAAATTCATTAATTTCATAGTTCTATAATATTGCACTTCACACTCCACATTGTCTGGAGGTGTTTCAGTACTTCCCTTTTGGCTAGAGCTTGGAAGTATATTTTTGTTTTCACATCCATATTTATTACTGATAAATCTGAATATAGACGATATTGTACCACTAATATCCTACTAAGTATTAGTTTTATCTCATTATCCTCAAACACAGACTTGATCAAGATCCAATGCCACCCTCAGGATATTTGCAGTTTAAACCCATACTCTCATCAATTTCCCTAAAAAAACCCAAAAAAACCAAAACCAAAATAAACAAAAGAAAACCAAACCAAACAAAACTACTGAAAAACCCTCTTTATAACCCCTTGGTTATAAAGAAAGCTTAGGAACCCTGCATGTGCTCTGACAGTAGAGCTTGGTACTGCACACTTCTCTGAGATGACATAAGTTGCCTCTAGTGCTTCACTGAACTTTGAAAACCACTTGAAACCCTTGTGTCCAGAGTCTGCTGAACTCCATTTCCAAACAACTGGTTCCACCATGAATTGTAATCAGGCGAAATTTGTGTAAGGTGGCATTTTCCAGCCCTTCAGCCATGTAGGTCAATCAGCCTTATGATTAAGATTTTTGCCTAATCATGCTAAAGAGCATTAAATTTTAATTACTTGAAAATTGGATGAGAGTTCAGAGAAGCAAAATCTCTTTTGACAAGAGAGTGCTATTTCCAATCTGCTGCTGCTGTTTCTGCCCTTGTGCCCAGCTTGAACAATATTTTATCCACATTTGTGGCCTTAGCATTTGACGGACCCAAACACTGCCGGTGAAGCAAGACTGGGGTGACTGTGAGGGGACATGGAACAATTATGCACCTAAAGCAAGGGCCTTACAAGAAAGATGGGGAGGGACTGGTTACGAGGGTGGGTAGCGACAGGACAAGGGGCAAGGCCTTCAAACTGAGAGTAGGATTAGACCGGATATTAGGAAAAATTGCTCCCTGTGAGGGTGGGGAGGCCCTGGCCCAGGGTGCCCAGAGCAGCTGTGGCTGCCCCTGGATCCCTGGCAGTGCCCAAGGCCAGGCTGGACAGGGCTTGGAGCAGCCTGGGATAGTGGAAGGGGTCGCTGCCATGGCAGGGGGCGGAATGAGGTGAGCTTTAAGGTTCTCTTCCAGCCCAAACCATTCTGGCATCCTATAACTCTCTTTTGAAAAGTCCAAAACCTGATACTTTCATTTACACCTCGTAGGCCCCTAATCAACAAGTAAACAGATAGATAAATATGCCACCATCTCACAGACTTTGGCTACACAAAAAGCTCAGGTGTAAATTTCAAATTCATGTGGTACCTACAGCTCGTGCAGACGCATCTGAGTTCGTTATAAATGAGCTTAGCAAGGGTCATTGCAGATGCGTTGCTACAGAAAATTGGGAACACTTGCTGCCTGCTTATTTGTATGGGGTTCTGGATGGTTTTTAAAACCCAGGCTAATGTAAGACACATAGAGAAGCTTCCTTTGATTTCTTATCCCAATGGCTTGTTCTTCACTGTTTGAATACTCTGCCAGTGCATCATCTTTTGAAAATAAATATTCAGATTGTATAGCACTGGAAACAATGATAAACAGGCATGTCAACTAATTAATGTCACTCTCACTGGTGAGGTAAAGGCAGCTTAATTAGGAAGCTAATGTACTTCTTCACCTTGAAGATTATGATTCACTTCCAGTATTATCCTCAAATTAAAAGTTCATATAAATTAGCTTCAGCTCAGCTCTTTCTCATTGTAGTTCAAATTGTCCTAAAGTGTTCCCTTGGGTCCTTTTGTGTGGGAAACCATTGACATTATTCTTATTTTCATTTTGCAATAAACCAGCATGGCTGAAAATAGGTTAAAAGAATAAAGAAACCATGATGAAGGCAGGCAATTGAAGATTTCAGGATTACATTAAGAAATAAAGACCTGAGGAGAAAATATCAAGCTGGTACTGAAAACATGGAGTGCTATAATAAACATTTATGAACACTTTATGTCTGCCTTCAACTATGGGCAGCTATTTATAACAGATGCTTGCTTGCTATGAACAACAGAAAATACCATTTGGAAAATCTACGTTATTTGTAATTTACTAGGAAGTTTTAACCTATGATTAATTAGGCTATATCCAAGGGCAATTCATAAAGAGAAAGAAAAGTTGAAAAGACCTCTTAAGAATGCTTCCAGGAGGACTATATACACTGGATTTGGTTTGAGCTAAACACGTAAAAGATGAAAAATCTTTAAAATCAGATTTCATTACTCCAGACCTGAGTTCTTCAGGTGCCGAGTTCAAAATGCTGATTTGTTTCCAATGCCGGCAAATAGTGCCAGGAGAGAGCCATTCTACATATCCAAAAGGTGCGAAGATTTTGTGTTTGTCTGCCACCAAAGCTGCACATATGGGCCAGTGCGCATTTTCACTAGGAACGAGTAATCTCTGATAAAGGGAAGACCAGAAAGAGCAGTGGGACCGTGGCAGCTGAAGGTTTATGCTGAGGAACTGTAATCACCAGAAGACTTCATACAGAATAATGGCAGGCTTTTGAACCTAGACCAGCTTTGTCATAATCAGGGGCTGGAACAGGTTACACCTTACTCATCACGTAATTAGGTTTCGTACAAGACAAAGCTGAGTGAGAAATGAGGCACTTGTTAACCGTGTCATGGTGCAGAGCAGGGAGCACGAACCTCACCCTTCGGTGGCGTGGAAATGCTGCTGCTGATCCACCGGGGCTGGCAGAAACGGGCGTTTTGGGCCCTGCAGAAATCAAAGTGTGCCTTGAGATGGGTGATAACTCCTGGGACTAAGGTGCAGTGTAATTTCATGGGGTTGTGGAACTCTCTGAACGTTTTAATGAGGAGATGGCTGAGGTCCCTGCAGCGTGGATCACATTTCACCTGTCCTGTAGAGGGTGATGGTCACGAGGCAGCACAGCCTGACTCGGTGGCAGTGCGGAGACACCGGCTGCCTGCAGTAACCGTGAGAGGTGGAAAAACTCATCCTGGTGAGGAGAAGCCAAAACCTGTCAGGTACAGGAATGATGCACCACAGACACCGAGGGACGGGTTCCCTCAGCTTGGTGCTGTCATGGCTTCCAGCAAGCATGAGGGCTCGGTACTCAAGAGTCTCTCATTTCAAATGTTTACAGTCAGTGATGGAGCTGCTGTTTGCACTTCAACTCATCAATGAAACGAAACCTTATTTATATGATTTAATAATTAGATGCATTTAATTATTAATGTAAATATAATACCAGGAAAATATAAATAATTAATGATACACTTATAAATAATTTCTGTTAGTGAAATAGATTGAGAAAATGATTTGTTCTTAATAGTAGACTTATAAATATTTAAAACCAAGTCCCAACAATGTAGTTTACAGACACTAAGAACCCTAATGCCCTTAAGCCACTTATGCAGTGTCTGATACAGTTATTACATTTGAAGATAAACTAATGATTTGCTGGACTTAAGCTTTTATTTACTGCCAGGAAGTTTGAAATTACTTTAAATCTGACTTTCCACATTGCTGCCTGTTTTATAAATAAGATGTAATTGATTTATAAAAAAACCCCTTTCCCTGAATCTGAGTATTTGAACACAGATGAACCAGGCAATGCTTGAAGCCATAGCAACTGATTTTGAGTTTCTGTTTGGTAGCTGATATGACATGCAACTGAACCTGAAGCTGGATCTTCATGTTTAGCTGTGCTATGATTAATGTGATGTAAATTGGGGGGAAACGTGACTTTTTGGTCAATGATAATCCCCAGCCACCTTAGGTAAATGTCACCAGCATAAATTATGACATCCTTGGGACTGCTCTGATTTACTCTTACTTGTAATAGAGATAGAGCCCGTTCTGTCAGGCACCATCATTCACACCCAGTGGTGCATTTGGGTTTCTGACTGCACATCGACTTAAGCGGAAAAATAAATTGGAACTCCAGCAGTAAGGAGCACAAAAATCTGTTGGAGTCGTTTGGATCAGGATCCCCCAATGTGTCCAAACAGCTACAAAGCAATGGGAACCAGACCTACTTACAGCCACAACCACTGGTCTTCTTTCTGAACCTTTAGGGTTTCAGAACAGAAATACATTATTTTAGAGAAGAAGTTTATACTTTATCAGAGAAAATAATCCTTTCAAAAGAATTTTCCAACAACCTATTCATTGTAACTCCTAGATTTGGCAGGTTACTCAGGAACACTACAGGAGACTAATATTTTCTGTTCAATTCTGAACACTTGGAATATATATATATATATTTTTTTTTAACATGATGCAGTTAAAATTCTGTAAAATTCTACTGGTTTAATTTCTTTTGTTTCTAGATGTCACTTCCACGACAAATGAGATCTTTTAAAAATCACCAGGTGGTAAAACAAAATATCACACTGATTACTTTGCATTATTGATGATCACGAAAAACTTGGTCGTCATCATGGTCTAATTGTTCAATCAGAAAAAGGGTTTGATTGTAATTTGGGGGGGGGGGTTGGGGTTTTTTTAATTTAGGGGGTTTTTGTTGTTGTTTTTTGTTTTGTTGTTGTTGTTTTTTGGCTGGTTGCTTTTTTATGGTAAGAATATATTAAATGAATTTCTTTGACAGAGTTTCCAACAGCTGGATTCACGTATTCTAGTCCAGCAAATCATGAATTCTGTTCTCTACGCCCCGAGAAGATGCATTAAAGCCACAGTGTCTTCAAGCGGCAGCACGGAATATCCCACCTGCACTGGCTGTGCCTCACCTGCTCCCTGTGCACCAGAAATGAAACATTTCCTGTTTGACTCCTGGGGCCTCCTTCAGCAGTAACAACGGGCAGATGAGGACTGAGGCATTCATGATTAAAAATGAGGCTCATTATACTCAGGGATTTTAAATGCATCTGATTTATCCAGCAATACATGTAGAGTATTTTGGCACCCTATTTACTCAGTGCATTATAATAGCTTAAGATCGTTCGGAAAATGCTCATTGAGGGACTTTTTAAAATCTTTATGAAATGTAACATCTCTTCCAAAGTTCTCAGACTCTTTTTTCCACCCTTTTTTTCACTCCATTAATTGTTTTTCCCATCCTTGGTCAGTGACCTTGTATAATTAAAGCCAGTATAATCTGTCATGATAACACAAGTATTATGACCCAAAAATTCAGTGAAAGCCTACCAACATATGTGAAAAGAGGCATACAACAAAACTAAGAGGATTGGTAACAAGAGTGTTCCCCTTTTCCCTGTCCCTGAAAACATACCCTAATCTGTTCCAATGCACACAGAGAAAAATCTTCATTAATTTCTCTTTTTTTTTTTTTTTTCCTCCCATCTTTACCACTTTCAGTTCTACTCGACTGTTGAGCAGCAGGATATTCAGAAATGTGCCTTACAGCCTGCTATGCTTTCCTCAAATAAGAGCAGTGCTTTCTGTGTGGTTCAGCAGCAGCGCTTTCTGAGCCAGCACGGTGCCACGGAAGCACTTTCTATTTATAACAAACAGGTCCTTCTCTTCAGAGTGCAGTGCAGTAGCAGCACTTGATTTTGTTTCTGTTTTCTTGGGAAGCCCATCTCCCTTGCTGAGTGTCGTCATCTACTGGATTCCATCATCCCCAGATATTCCTCCTGCCCTACCCGGACTCCCGTTCCATCTTCTTAACTCATGAACTCTGTCAGAGATTTGAGAACATTTACAAGCCATGCTGGATAAATACACAGATAAACAGAATTTTGCCTTGAGGAACACAGAAATCCCTGGATATCTCAGTGCCAGGAAAGTGAACACTTTAGGATACATCCAGAAAACCTGGACAGCAGTGGGAGATAACACAAACCCTGTTTTGTTGGTCACCATTATCCAACCCTTACCAAAATGAATCTTTCTCACCATTGTATGAGCACTGCCCAGGCAATGAATTCTTCTGAAATCTCGTTTGGGAAAACACCCAGCAGTAACCAGGCTGCCTCAAATACGGTGTTCCATTGAATGTGAACATCCAGATGCAGGAAAAAGTTGCTTTTAATTTCAAAACGAGACCTTTACGGTCACTGATGCAGCTGCATAACATAATGCCGTGGTGGGAGGACAAAAATCACAGTCAGATTACCTAATTCTGTCTCAAGATATGTCAATATCCTGGGACCATGCTGTTCTGTGATACATCAGTTTCAACATCAGTCTGAACATCAGTCCATGCTCTGACGTGTTCCAAAGTTGATGTGAGCTCCTATTTCACAGCAGAAAATTCCATGTAACCTGGCATGTAGTTTTAAATCAATACATTTGCTGCAAACAAGGTTCCACATTTGCTTTGCGGATTTTTTTTTTTTTTTT